>JBBBVT010000014.1:14427526-14451120 GCA_037177035.1 Craterocephalus eyresii
GAAGATGAAATTAGACAAATGATTACACCGACCAACGCTTACCTTCAACGTCAATGTTATGGAGAAAATAATTTGTATTACATCAGACTATTGTATTATTTGAGATCATACAAAGTATAAATAAATAATGGAGTGTTGTAATAAGTCACTCTTGTTTGTAAATGTTCTTTTGAATATATTTGTATTTCATTTGGTAAATAGTCCTGTTTTGTGTTTTCTTGGTGTATTGTTGGATTGTATGTGTGGGTGTGGGTTGAAACTTTGTGCTTATCTCATTTGTCTAATTTCATCTTCCTCCTTCTTCCTCCTGCCTGTGACCTGGAAATCTTTCACAGTCAAATATATTGAAGGTGTGTCAAAAAGCACCTAGAGAGGAGAAAAGGCTAAAACTGAAGCAACACCAGTGTATTCTTTGTCTATTCTCTATCCTTGAAGTAAGAAAAATATATATCACATAAAATGTATGAGAAGTAAACGATACTTCAGTACACAAACATATTTAAAGCTTATCTGGCAGAAATGCATTAACAGAGAAGTGTGCTGCAACAAAACAGTGGTTATTTAATGCTGTTGTGTCAGGCAACACTTAACTGATATCAGTTTTAAACAGCAGCACATAAACAAGTACCTCTCATGTTGATATATCTCTGCATAGCATGTTGAAAGTTCTCATAAAATGCACCTGAAGGTAAGAGGACAGAGGAAAAAGAAGGCTAGTTTTAGGAGGTAACAATCAAGAATACACCTCTGTATCTTATTCTAAAGTCTTTTCAGAATTGTTTGGAGTGCTAGCCCTATGGATCTAAGTGTGGAGAAATGTCTCCTAAACTCACCTTCAAATTCTATCATCAGTGTAACACCATAATATAAAGCTTTTGACAAATAATCTACAGCATGGTACTTACATCTAACAGGGTGATGTAAATCATCACACACTGTATAAACCTTTTAGAAATTCATATATTTAGCCCAAAATGCCTTTCGAACATTAAATAATATATTATTTATCATAATTTAATATGGTCCACACATACGACGAGCCATTAATAGCCGCACCAGTCAACCCTGCATGTTTGTGCACTGTAACAGTGATGCTTTTTGTTGCTCAGCCTGACCTTGAGGCCATTCAGTTCCCCAACTAATTATGTTAGAGAGCGGAGCAGCTCAGTGCAGGTCAGTGCTGCTCACTTAGTCACAACCATACTTTGCTGCTTGACACACTGAATCCTGGGAAATGTCACGTTCATTCTCTGACGGGTGATTTGGACTGAACGGGATGATGCGCCCTGCATGCAGCGCTCACATGCCGGACAGCTGATCCGGCCACTTCTAACCTTTTAAACTGATAATATTGTTTCCCAAAAGGTGTAGTCATGAAGCAAACAGAAACAAGTATAATAACTTTGCCCATATCAGTGATGACCTAAGCGAGTCATTATTTGCTTTTAATTAGTTTCATTTTGAGTCTCCAACGCTGAACCTGCAACCCAGTGTGAGCCAGAGCAGAGATATGCAGCAGCATTCAGTGATACTTGGGATGTACTGGGATACTGTTGCCATCTAGTGGATTCTCTGGAACATACATCTACAAGCGTTACACTGAGTTTATGCAGAACTCATCATTCAGATAGAGCATCATTTTACTCCTGGAAGAATCCTACTATATAAGCTGCGCATATTAAGTGTTGACAGCTTCACATATGAGCTGTCGACTGTTGAATGAACTTCCTCCTTACCCTCAATCCTCACGTTTATTTTTTACACACATCATCTGACTCTGTGACAGGGACCGGAATTAAAGGGACTTTTTTTTATATGACCTTATTTGTCCACCGCGTGAGGCTTCTGAAGGTAACATGGCTCATTTTACATCCTTGCTGAGGAACATAGCTATCCGACTTGAATTACCTTCCACTCAGCTCATCTGCGAGTGAAAATCCCATTTTCCCATGCGGTGATGGTGCAATGTGCTGAGCTTGGTGATATCTCAGGGCCGTTCCCCGATGGAGGAGGGGCAGACAGACATGCTTACTGCCTCCCTTTTAGAAACCATCATTTCAGCAGGATCGATAGAACGTCCCACTCCACGGCTGGCAGAGTGTGCTGCCTTTACAGCGGGGGTGGGGTGGGCTGGGGAGGCTGAGGGGGATGCGTGGACAGCTGCAACCAAGGCAAGTCCAAGCAGTGCACACAGTCAAGGTGAATGATCGCATGCTGCGTCAGACACTGCTGCTCACTTGCACCAGGATGCAGTTTCTGAAAAGGGCCAGTGGGTGGATGCTGTCCTCAAGTGGTGGATGCAGTTGCAGGAAACATACTGATGAAGCTTTGGACCAAGTCCAGCCATCAGGTACTTTGTGATTTTTTTTTCCCTCCGACTCACAAACATGCATGGAGATAATAATGATTTAGAACTGATGCGTCCTGCATAAATCCCCCTTTATGCCTTTTTAAAATGGCCCTACAGCTCTTTGACTGTATTGGAGGTTGAGCACTTAAATAGATTCGTGCTGTAGGTGAGAAGACTTCTCATGTTGCAGTGGATCGCTTGCAATATAAGACCTGCACAGTTCAGCTCTGTAAAGGCGAAATCCTGATTCAGCAATAAAAAAATCCTCTTTACTGGCTGTTGGGAGTAGTGTGGACGGGCAGAGAAGTTGACAATATCACTCCGGAAATACAGACCTCTGGTCACTTTTTTTTGTATAATAATAGGCCCACTGAGTTGCTTTTAGCCCTGTGTCATTTCAGTCATATTTATACTTTCACAATCAAGATCAGTTATTTTGTACAAGCTCTTAATCACACGTATATTTTACAGTTTCTTTTGACAGGTTCATGTCCTGAGTTAAATGTTAAATCTTTTTTATAAAAGTGACTTTTTGAAATGATAGAGTGAACAGAGAAAGGTGTCATACTTTTCTATCACTTTACCTAAACAATATCAGTCCCTTTCCAACCTGGTTAAATTTACAATAAATATGATAGTCAGCAAAAAAAAAAACAGAATTATACATTCTTTCAGACGTATTTTGTTTTCCTTTCTTTCTTTTTGGATAAACGTACGTCAGCAAGCGTGCATCTAGCGAATATTCTACTTGTGTGACTTTGAATGTAGCTCTTGTTGGTTTAGAGTACAGGGAAAGGGCGTCAGTTGAGGGAGGTGAACCACTGCAGGGCAGGGGGATGTGGACGGGACAGGATGTGGTGCAGTATAAGCAGCATCCCCCCACTGCTCAGATCGCTGCTCATTTGTTAAGTTGCCCTGCAGACTTGAATGGTGCATTGCTGCTGAAACACAGAGACAATCAGCAGAGGAGCAGCGCACCTTGTGCACCTGAGAGGAGTCCCAGGTGGATAAAAGCCTCCTTCGCTAATGTGCAGATGAAATATTCTTGCTGCTTCCAAAATATACACAGCGAGACAGGTAAAGTGATGATGAATTTGTACTGTTCATTCCAGGGGGGGTGGCGGGTGCATCCTACCACCTTTGCCATTTAAAAAATTTTAATTCACCACTTTCAACTTCAAACCTCAGACAGTGCAAAAGCAAGTTTGAGGCTGCAATGGTAAAGTGAACTGGTTGTAGACTCACAGAGCTAATCCTGCAGATCACAAGCAAAGCCAGGAGATGGCCGCTCTTTCTGCATTCTCCGGGAGGGTGCAGGCCATCTTTAGCGCTCACAGCCCATCAGAAAGTATCCTGGATGCAGACCCTTCTCATCCGTCACACGGCAGTTTAGCAGAAGCAGACTCTGTGGACGGGAAGTCATCCAGAAGTAAACAGCAGCTTCGTGGTAGGAAGAGATAAATATAAGCAGGAATTATGAGCATGAATCAATGAAATGTACACCGTATTTTCTAATCTGACTCATCAGCTGCAAAGAATAATGGAGCTGGACTGAACTAAGGTCAGGAACACAGATATAAAATCACTCTTGCCACCGTATACTCTCCAGCCTGTCATGGATGAAGGAGGTAGAACAATAAAAATGTACTATTTATGGTAGCAAATCATTTGATGTATTATCAGCTTTTGAAGACTCAAAAGAAAAAGTGAGTTTATTTCAAATAACTTTTAGAATCAAACAATGGGCTTTTTCCTTAAAAATAATCCCAAGAGCATCTGCAATACAACAGCAAACAAAGGCTGACCTGCACATGTCACTGCATTCAAGTACAGTGTTTCTCTAAAACACATATAAACACGTAGCTTCAGCTGGACATTGTGCCAAAAACACGTTAGTCGAAACTATATCGTAAGTAAGAAGAAGAAGGAAAAAAAGATCAAGGAGTTTTAAAAAACAATGAATTACTTATTTTTGTCATCATTTAAAACCATTGACAGCTGACAGTGTGACAGACTGGTAACCTACTCCAAACCTGAACAGGATAAAGTTAGTATAGAAAATGAACCAATTAATGAATAGGTACCAAATAGCAAGAAGCTCCACAGGATTATTTCACCAGTAAGTTTTATCTGTGACCATCAGAAATACAAAAGAGATTTATCGCCGCATTTATCAAATCATGAAAAAGCCAACAGTGAAAAACATCTCTACATGCGTTTCAACTTGAAGCGATACTGAAATCGGTCATGTTATGAATGACACCTACTCACTTAATTCTGTCAATAACATCAGTACTGGCCCTGATAACAAACTTGACACACAAAAAAAAACACTAAATAATCTATCTGGGAAAAAAATTTAAAGCTAAAAATGAAGATTTATTAGTTACATTACCAGTATCAGATAACTGCATCAGTGACAGTGTTAAAGCCTGGGTCCGGTTTGTTGTTTTACATATTTTTTTTCTTTATAAGAGACTTTGAATATCTTTACAAGAAGCGCATATACTCCTTAATCTGTTATATTTTCATCTCAAACCTAGCAACAGTGTATAGTTTTTGTTAAACATGTCTTAACTACTTTTAAAAACACACAGACAAATGGAAACTGAGTTAATAAAACCTTTTCAGTCATAACTTTTATGTCCTCACATTGGCTCAATTGTTACACAAATACTAAAATACACAGCACATACCAGAGTTTTTCTTTGTTTCAAAAGTATCCAAAGAAGTACATTTTAATTCAGCTGGATTTAAAATATTCTGTACCCAGACATACTTACTAGTGCACAAAATATGTAATAATCTGTAAGCAAAAATAGTTTCCAACAAATTATGTGATCCGTTATTTGGCTTTACAGTCTCACTACACAGAAGAATACACACTGTTATATTTACTTGATGTACTAATAAATATAAACCAAACATTATTGACAAAGAGTAACAGAGAGTTATGCCCTGTAGCTAAGATCTGCTTCATCCAGAGCTGCTGTAGCTGCTGAGCTGCATAACAGGCATCAGCGGGCCGCTCTGGAGGCTGTATCCGAGTCCCTGTGTGCCGTACCTGCTTTTGACTGTAAGAGCAGTTGTGAATGTAGGCCAGAAGTCAACACTCCTCTCCAAATGACACGGGCTGCTGTTGAGGATATGCAATACTCCTCGAAGAACACAATGCAGCAGGGAAATGGACCAAAACAACAAGCTGCTTCCCATTTCTGCCGCACACTCATGACAAAATCAAGAATTTCTGACATTTGCTATTCAGCGCAAGGCTGTTTTGTATCTTACTGTTGTTAGTTTTCATTACAGTAAAATCCTTGACCCTTTAGAGATGATCATTGTGTTTTCTTTTTTACCAGTAAAAAACTATCCTGCTTGGATTTGTCACCTTCTCCAAGGTCCAACTTAGACATGGAAGTATGATTACTGGTACAACTTTAGGTAGACTTACAACTTAGAGGTAACCGTCATGCAAATATGAAATTCAAGATAAACACAAAATCCCAAGTCCTCATGTCCTTAAACACACATTTATCTGAGACATATTTTTAGTCATTATCATCAAACAGCCCACAGGGATGCCTGAGACTGATAATACAGCCTGTAAGACTTCCTAGCTGCAGTCTCCCTTAGTTACGGCTGATCTGTGTGCTAAGCCTCGCTGTAACGCTGCTCCACAGACAGGCTGCTGCTGCTGACACCTCCAGCTGACAGAGCTGCTGCTCATTCACCACAAAGAAGCAGCCAGCTGTCAGAAGTTTAGACACTCTAAACCCTTTACCAGCACCCGATTCACGCTGACGGAGGAAATGATGACACGCTATACACTTCATAGGTTTCACACATTAGGGTCTGCTTTCAAAACACAATGTTTAAGATTCTTATGAACAAAATCAGAGGAGAATAATTCATTAGAATAGATAACAGAGTTTAAGTGGCTAAAAATAAAATTTAAAATAATTAAAGGAACAGTTTTCAATCAGAGTAGCATCAAATCAGTTAATTGGCAGCAGGTAAACTGGACGGGAAACAATTAGATGATCCCCAAAGCAGGATCGGTTTTACAGATGGATGCCACAGATCTTTCCCCTTGCTTCATCCCGGCTGATTTTTGGTCACAGCTACATTTTGCTAGTGCTCCCACCACTAGAGGTAACATGAGGAGGTGTCTGCAACCGCTGAAGTTGCTCCAGCAGTGCAGCTCATCCAGGATGGTGCATCAGTGTGTCTTACCACAAAGTGTAGAGAGCATGGAGAAAAAAACAGGAGAAAGGCCAGTGTACCAGGACAGCAACCCAGCAGCAGGACCACTTCCTGCTCCTTGTGCCAGGAGGAAGAGGAGCACAGCTAAAGCCCGACAACATGACCTCCAGGGGACTAATGTGCACGTTTTTGCTCAGTCAGAAACAGACTCCATGAGGGTGATCTGAAGGCCCGACATCCACAGCATCATAGCCCAGCACTCTGGACTGGGCATTTGCCACCATGTTGCACCACAGACTGGTGCCCTGATTCAGGTCTTCGATGAGGTCCTTCACAAGAACTTCTGTCATCCCATCAATGTCCAGATGTTTTAGGGAGTGTATAAATATATGTGGAGACCACACACACACACACACACACTATTGAGCCTCACTTTGAATTGTTGTGGGGAATTTCCACAGAGGTTCAGTCACCATGATCTCATCTTTCCACTTTTCTTGTAGAATATGATTCTGACTCCAGACCTCCATGAGTCAATGATTTTCATTTCCATTGATCATTCTCATGTTATTTTGAATGTTATTCCACTATGAAATAAATCAAAAATTTCAACTAAATATTGTATTTATCAAGATTTAGATGTGCGTCCCTTGAATTTTTTTGTTTTAGCAGTGCACATCTGAGCTGCTTCAAAGTTTAAAATCTGCCAGTACAGTCGTTGCTGTTTGTACATAGCACCATTTATGAGGCTATTCGTTTTTAGCAGTATCTTTAACTCCACTTGGCCTTAGGAAGAATCTGCTCAGCTTTACAAAATGAGGTCAGCAAAGAAGCACTGGTGCAGTGAAGCACGCCACAGATCTCCCTCTGCAATGTCAGGATCCTTTATTTAGTCCATCACCATTAATTGGTAAAAAAAAAAAAAAAAGTTAGAATGCAGCAAAGATGCAAATAAAATCACAATGCAATGTCTGTGATATAATTTAAACCTAAATTGAAATGTGAGAGTATCTCAGATTATGTTTAAAAAAAAGTTGAACTGGAAGACAATAATAATATAAAACAATGTAGCAGGTAAGAAACTCTATAATGCTCATCCGGATCATCTCACAACCAGTTAGGTTAGTCAGCAAGGGTAAGTTATGTGATATAAGATGAAATGATTCCAGGGAAAGAAGGTTTTTTTGTTGAAATACAGATGGAGGGACGTTTCACTACTGTGAAAAATTGGAGTGGACAGATGGATATTTAAGAGAAAAAACACTTGTCATAATAAAGTTAAAAAGAACTTTGAGATTTGAAAAAACAAACACACACACACACACACACACACACAAAATCTATGAGACAAATCACAAAGAAAGATTCAGGAAATCCAAAATGTCCAAAATGAACAATCCAAAACCAGTGCAGAGTGGGCGTGATCTTCAGGACTTTATGCAGTGCCAGATTAAAAAGACAGTGCTGTCTTTGAAATCACAAATCAAAGAAAACTTTCTAAAACATTTCATCCACATTCATTTGCTTCCACAAATTCATCTTATATTTTACCACTTTGAGAGAAAAAAAAGTAAACCTTGCTAATTTCAGCAGGAAGTTCCCAAAACATATTCTGCATGTTTTGATATAGCGAATGTAATGTAGAAAAAATAAAGTGCTTTACTGGCTCGTCTTCCGTTTACACGCTTAGAGACTGAAGATAAAAAATGATGTGATGCAGCACAGCAGAAAACACTGCTGTTTTAAATTCTGTAAAATATAAAGCTGGCACATATTTCAAAATGAGCTTATGATTGCTCTCTTTTGCATTATGTTAATTTTCAACTATTTCAACAAAATCAGCTTAAATCTTGTGAAAATCATTGCATTCTGGTTTTATTTATATTTTGCACAACGCTTTTTTTGGAAACCAGATTGTACTTTCCCTCTGACTAATTGTCACAGGCAAGCTTCCCCTTAAATCACGTCTTAAAAATCCCCAATTCACTTATTCAGAAATTATTTCTGCACAGCCAAAATAAACTGTGCATCTTCACAGAAAATCTTGCAAATCTGTTTCAAAGAAGCAGATGTTGAGTTTTAGTAAAGGCAATTCTCTTCCTGAATGACGACTGCTGAGAATTAGTCTGAGCTAATGTGTAAACCAAACAAGCTGCTGAGCTTGTGAATCAATGTGTCTATTATCTTTCCCGGACTGATCAATCGAGCTAAGGAATGAGCTGTGAATGGTAAAACGGAAAAAAGAGACAGCAAAAAAAAAAAGTCACCAGCCAGTGGTCGGCTCATCTCCATTACCCCCCAGCTAACTGCCATATTTGATGTATAACCTTTATTCCCTCCGATGAACATTACCAGAGTGTCATCACAGTTCATTCCACAACATTAGGCGCTAAAACACAATCATCTGTTTAAACGTTTCTCATAAACACTCACAGCATTGCACGTCTTTCAGACCTTAATCTGAAACACGAGCAAGATAAAGAGTAATTTCTGTGCAGATACAATAAGCTGCATAAAGACGACTTCGGCTCCAACTTTTGTGATATATGAACCCTCACACGCATTTACACATTGTGTCCTTTGTTGGGCTAACAAGCGAGAATATTAAGTCAAGAGGAGAACCAGTGGCAGTAGCCAGGTAAGGCATAGCGAGGTAATCCAATAGGACATGTAAAAGGGCTCCTCCTCATGGCTTATTCATTAGAGGGGATGTCATTACTGAGAACGGCCTGGGCTATGTGAGGGATATGCTGGCGGGGGCATTTTCCCCCGTGTCAGAGGGTGCAGAGGACAGAAGCGGTGAGGCTCTGCAGACTGGTGCAGCAGCAGATCCTCCATGCAGGAAACGGTGCTTCACTGTCAGCTGATGGATGAGAAAGTGTTTGCAAGAAACCCACCTATGATTAATACAGATGCTGATTGATATGGACGGATTCAGGTGGCAGGTTTCCAATAAAACATGATGTGATATTTACTGATTCAGCAATCTAAGGGCAAAGCTTATTTGAGGAAAAAGGCTTTCATGTAATAATGGGCTTGAAACAGGGTGAGCAGAGCGCTTGACTAGAAGGAGTCAGGGTTCTATGAGATGCATGCAGCTCCCAGTTTTTCTTCAGAGGATGGGAGGATTGCAGAATTCATCTGGGGGCCCACAGTCAGGTAAAAAAGAAAAAGGAAAAAAAAAATCTCCTGCAGTAAGAAGCAGGGAGAGCTGCACTGCTGCAGGAAAACAGCCAAGATGCTAATGCCTGGAGCACGGAGGATGTCTGATGGAGGCAGCATCGTCCATGCAGCATCAGAACGTCATCGCCGAGAAGCTACGCCGAGAGCAATCAGGCTTTTGTGGAACGAGAAGCTGAAAGTCTGACTAAATGATAAATTATCTCACTCTCACACCGTTGTGCAAAGCATAAAAGACTATTGGTCAAGGTATTTCTATATTTTAGCGCACTGCAGAATAGCACTGGTGGAGCAGTGCATCTTGGGTAATAATAGATAGCAACAGGGATTGCAGATTAAGGACTTTTACCTTGACAGAACTGGATTTTGCACAGGCACCTCAGAGAATTACTAAACTTTGTCCAAGCTTTGACATGGCCTCGTGGAAACAGACTCACACGATTATTACTCATCTGTCTCAACGTGCGCTGACACTTTAGTTGGAATGTGACTCTCAGTCATTCAGTGAGTTTATCAACTTTTGATGTTGGGGCCAATCTAATTTCTAAGTGCTGATTTTCTTGATCTAGCTTGACAACATAACGTCTAATCTCACATGAATGAAAAGTTCTGAGATGCAGACTTCTACAACTCTCACACACAGAGGAGATGGTCTATGTGAGAAACAGCTCCTGTTGGGACTTTGAGCATCCTCACATCTCAGGGCAGGTTTGCTGGGGTGTGAAAATGCATACGAGAGGACGGCGAGTTACGTGCATGGAGAGGGGGTTTTTCCTTTACACTGATGATTCTAGGGGGGGGGACTGCTGAGGAAGACGGGGTGGAGAGGAGGGCGGACTGAAGATGTTCGCACACACACACACACACACACACTGACCCTGGAGGTTGCATTCCCCTTTAAAAGTCCCATCCCACTCAGATACGCAGAGCTCATGCAGGATCTGCTGCGGCAGTGGGGGAACACTGCTGAGCTGTGCAGTTTATGCTGCCAGCAAGTGTGCAAAGAAGAGGAGGGGGGGAGCAAGCAAGCGCGTACCGGAGGAGGAGGAGGAGGAGGAATGAGGGAAAGAGAGAGAGGGAGTGCAAACAATGTCATTCTGTTCAGGAGGCGATGCTGCAGTCAACTTTACCGCGCCATGAAAGCACATCACAGGCAGCCGAGAGGCTCTGATTGAGTGCAGAGAAGTTTTCCTCCTCTCCCCCCCCTCAGCGTGTGATGCGTTGCAAGACTCAACTGTAGGTATGCATTTCTTTCCTCTCCGGTTTATCCTGCATGGTGTCTTCCTCTTTGTTAAGGGTAGGATACTTCTTAAATCCGCCTCTCAGGAGTTGATGTATGTGTGTCGGCCAGCATGCCTGCAGTGCCGAAGCTCCACGCTGCTTCTGTCTCATCGGGCTTTTCATCCTCCTCTGCACCAGTAATAACCAGGCAGCAGCCAGACAGACAGACAGACAGACAGCCTGTCAGCTAGCAGTCAGGCTCCACTGCTCCCTCATCCATGTTTAACACATGGCACAGGCTGGAAATAGCAGCCACCGTGTCACCGTTTGACACAAGGACAGAAAAAAAACTTAGCCGGATGCGAAGAGTTTCCTCCTCTGAAGGAGACTTTTATCTTTGCTGACTCTGCTTTTAAAAGAGTCCCGGCTTTCTATGTTCTCCTATTTTCTGCCAATTTATATAAAAGATGGAGTAATTATAAATATAATGCTGGAAACTGGTAAGAATGATGCGCTGAAACAACAGCGATGGGTGCTGACTGGTGAAATGACGACGAGGCTACGGTGGCCTGATGGGACAGGGGAGCTGTGGTGCAGTCATGAAGTTGTGCTGTAGCTACAAAGACTTCTCTGCCATCCTATAGGAGGACACCTGGGCAGCGTGCAGCTCTGTGAACTTATTTCTGAGGAGTCTGACACATTCTGTGTGAGACAAAGTGTTTCTAAGCTGTTTCCATGCGTGCTCAGATCATTTCGGAGGGCTTGTCTCTTGGATGAAAAGAAAAGTGAAGAGACTGTAACCCTCAGTAACACTGTGCAGCAGTAGCAGCAGCATTTCAGAAACTCTTAAAGTCAGTGTTGCTACTTTTGGCTCACTGCAGCATCTGTGCTCAACTCCAAGCTTTTTTTCAAAGGGGATGTAAGAAAAGGAAATGGCAGAGGAGCTTATTGGAAAAGTGAGTCAGTATTAGATGTGTGATCTAAAGTCCGGACAGGTCAGCTCTGAGTTCAACTCAGGTAACTGTGCTAAGACCTTGAAAAAGCCGGCTACTTTCCTGCGAGGCCCGAGTCCGGAGCATGTGGTGCCTTTTGCATCCCTGCTGGCTGCAGGCGGGTCAGCGGACAGCTAAAGGTCCTCGCTGCATTCAGAGCCTGACATCATCTAGGAACATCTGCAGTTCTCCAGCACACATGCTCACTCGGGGTGGGTGCTGCACTAGCAGCACAGCAAAACTGCTGCACTCACCTGATGTTCCTTGCACCTCATTTCTGCCCCCCCCCTCCCCTCCCTCTCGCCTCCTCTTCTTCCCTCCTCCTCCTTCCTCGTCTCCAGTTTCTCTACTGTAGTCTCTCTCAGAGGTACAGTTGGCCAGCACAGCAACTCACCGGCATGCTTTGCACCTCTGTGATTCTGCCCCCCGCATCCTCCTCCCCCCTCTGCTGAAAAAAGTATGCACCACATGCTCTCGCCGTCCTCCTTGAGCAATTTGCCTGAGTGAATAGAAAGAGGGGGGAGAGAGAGAGAGGGAGAGAGAAAAAGCAAGAGCCGGTGAGCCGACAGCAGAGCACCAACCCTGCAGTGTCCTGCAGCAATTGAGCTCCTGCAGTGCCGGCCTCTAATGGCACACATGCGCAGATACGCACACACACACACACACACACACACACGCACACACATAGAAATATGGAGATGTACATTTATCACGTGACGCGGCGCCGGTCAGAGTAAGGCAGAGGAGGTCGTCTCTCTGCTTTTGGAGTGAGTGAGGAGTTTAGAGGCAGAAGAGAAAGAAACAGATGATTGCACTCCCCCCTCCCCTCCCCTTTATCCCCCCACCCCCCACCCCCCTCCTCACCCCCGATGGTGCATTGTCCCGTTCCAGCACTCCAGTTCCGATGATGTAATCAATGCAGCAAGCTTTGAACTTGCTGGGCTAGGGGGGGTTCCTCCCCCCCCCCCCTTCCCCCCTCCCCCACCCCCCTCATACCTCCTCCACGCTGACTGACACAGATGTAGATGCGAGGCCTTGCTGCAGTCTCGTCCCAGGTACAAAGGCTGATAAATTAGCTTCATGCGAGGCTTCTTTAGCAAATGAACGGCGGGAAGTAATTTCCTGTGAGAGGAGCGGCTTAATGATTCTCCATATTTCACTGTGGTGTAAACACATAGTTCATGCTTGTATAAATCAGGAGTCAGGCCAGTTGGTGAGACTGTTCGTAATGTGCAGCCCGGTGCCGCATCACCACTTTCGATAAATTAAAGCAAGCATCTGCAAGGCACACACTCCTCTGCTTTTTTATAAAGTTGTACTCAAGTTACATTCAGACGGGGGGAAAAAAAGACCAACCTCCACATGGAGCTTTAAGCGCTTCCGTGTCTGTCTGGGTGTCCATCATAGTGACTTTGCTTTTTCATTGATGGGGTGTTCGGGGTGGTGACAGGCTGCGGTGCAGAGCTGATGTGCAGTTCGGTGCTTCACAGATGCTCAGGCAGCCAAACTCAGACCATATTGTAGCAGGTGAGTTTTGCTGAGCTGGCTTCCTGCCGCTGGAGCCACAATCTGCCTAGTGATCAACTTTCACTAGCAGCACTGATGAACTGGCATCACACCTCCTTTGATAAAAAAAACAAAAAAACAGGGAGCATCAGAGAGATTCAGAGTAATTAATGCTCACAGATGCTGATGATTCTGCACCTTTTGATGCAGTTCAATATGTCAGTAGCTAAATAGCACACAATGCACATTTCTAGACAGTATATATGTGTATATATATATATAAATATGTATTTTTTCCTGCTCCACATATGTTCCTGTCTTCCTCTGCATTGATAAATTGCTTTCAAATTCAGATTTCACATCAAATTCTAATACTCTAACAAACCATTAATATTTGAACATGTATTTTCAGGTCTTTGCTGATGCATTCCCTGTGATTTTCAGTTTTATAATTCATACAGATGATGGACTTCATCTGTAATGGATGTGACCTACTGAGGGTAACAGTATGATATGATTTGATGAATCAGCAGCTTTCATCAGAACGCTGCTACCTGGTTACCGCTCCTATGAACTAGGCTATGTTTGCTTAAATAGAGATATTTACAGAAAAAAAGTGCATGCATTTAAAGCAGCAGTACTAGAATCATGTTTAAAAAAATCTAATCAGTTCACTTGTCTAATCAGTCTGATATGTGGGGAATAGTCAGGAAACAGACTAAGTGAGCAGTTTCCATCCTCGGGACAGAAAAAGAAGCCTTTGCTCCTAACAAATTGTTTTATTTCAGGGTTTTTTTAGTACCACAACAGAACAATCCATTAAATCGGTTCACTTTAAGAAAGTTTGTCTCTTTAAAACGCTTTCATTAAGTTGTCATGTTCTCAAATCCCATCAGCACCTTGAACAGTAACTTGAAGTGTTAAAGTGAAAGCTATGCTAGCCCACTGAAGCAGGCTGAGTCATGCTGGGTCCTTTCTGGGCTTCCCCCCTCTCTGATCCTCTGCTCCTCCCCCTGTGGTCTAGGCTCATGCACCGGTTGGCTGTTAGTGGCGTGTTGGAACATGCCTTGACTTGTTGTGCTGCCCGAGTGAAGCACAGAGAAACAGGAGGCAGAGAGAGAGAAGACTCTGGTGGTCAGCTGGCGTGAAGTGACCCACACATAGGGAGAGCCCTGCTGCACCCACGGTCACACTCCTGAACTGATCAACAATGAAAGGAGTTGAGGGTGGATGGAGGAGCTCCACTGCCTTGTTTTCTGGTGAGTGTCCACAATGTGTGTGTGTGTGTGTGTGTGAGAATAAATGCCTCTGACAATGCAACTCAACACTTGGGTCAAGTTCTTAACTTAGGTTAAACTTTGGTTTGGTGTAAACGGGTCAGAAGTCTGAAATGCATAATGTGAGAAAGTCAAAACGGAGGCATTTATCAGCAAAGATAAAGCTTTGAATTGATGGAAATATAAATGACATGTTTCTAATAGGGCTGTCCCGATTCGATACCAGTATCGGGTAGCGGTACCGATACCAACAAAAAAACACGGATTGGAAAGTATCGGCCTCTATTGAAATATGCCGATACTGTTGCCGATACCAGGCAATCAACATTTTCTATCCAGCACTTTTACCTCAGCACCCTTTAGGAGATCGCCCTAGTAGATTTTCTACAGGGTTTACTCAGGTTGTCTTTTTTTACAACAGAAATGTGAAATGTGCTGTGTGTTACACAGTCTTTAAATTTATTTTAAATTAACTCATTGGTTGATAATTAATGATCAATTTTTCTCACACCTTCTGTTGTGGACTTTTCAGTTACACCTTAAGGTTTTGAGGTGAGGTTTGACCCAATATTTAGCTCATAACAAAATGTGAGTATCGGTATCAGAGATCGGCAGATACTCAACTCTCTGTATCGGTATCGGAAGGGAAAAAGTGGTATCGGGACAGCCCTAGTTTCTAATTGGAAATGTGCAAAAGTCCGCGTTGTGGAAACATCTAAAGAGAGTTTTAAGGCTTTCATAATTAGAAAAGACATCACAGAATGCAGTCAACAACACACACCCAAACACAGTGCCACAGTAACCTCCGCATCAGTGACCCTTTCACTATCAGATCCTCAAAGAGAAACACAACTCTTTCCTTTATTTCTTCTCCTGCGTGAAAATAGAAGCAGGTTTGCTTTAAAAGACCTAGCAAGCAGAACTTCCCTCTGAAAACCTCAGACTAACTAGAAGGAGTCTGATGAGAGCCCGACTTAGTTTGAAGTCTCTGCTTAGAAACTGATGTCATGACACAAGTTTCAGATCGCACAGAAAAGAGAAGTGTCATCTGTGTTTCAGTACGGGAAAGATTGCATCCAGTGTACATAGACATGCAGATAAACGGGTCCAGAACGTTCATGTTGTCACACATGATCATGTTAGTGATAAACTCAGCAGTAAAAACTCACACCGGCCGGTGAAAACTCCAACACATTACTCTGTCAATGACTCAGATGATAATCATTTAGTGTCCACTGCACTATGACCTGTGTGTTTCACTCGTGTGTGGTAATGCCGTCTGATAGCTGCTAGGGTTACTGTGTTTTTAAGTAACTAAGAAAAGTGAACACATGTGTAAACTAATGCAGTTTGGGATAAAATTCAGATAAGTTGATGCAGAGAGAGAGAAGACTCTGGTGGTCAGCTGGCGTGAAGTGACCCACACACAGGGAGAGCCCTGCTGCACCCACGGTCACACTCCTGAACTGATCAACAATGGAAGGGAGTTGAGGGTTTATTTTATTTTTATTTTCATCCCCGGAAAAGACGTTTAAGGTTTTATTATGTCTCATTATCTCTGATTTAGGGTTTCTAATTATTATGCTTCGGTTTGCTGAGAGTGGTCACTGACAGGTGTAAGACTTCAGAAGCAGTAAAGTAAATACTGACGGCATTGTTGGCTATAAGATGATTAGGTGAGTGGAATGAGACTGGAGCGGTGAAGCCTGACTGTTCGAGCGTTGTTAGCTGACACTGGAACAACCGAGAAATGTACAGCGAGAGGAGTGAGGTAGGGGGAAGATATGAAATTAAGTACAGGGGGGCTGCTGGTGGGTAATCATGTGTTTTAGCCCACACATCATGAGGCCTGGCGGCAGCAGGATCCAGCGTACTCGGTGTTGGTCAGTCCGAGGTTCCAGTGTGTTCATGTTTTGATGTGCCGATGGATTCAGAATATATGTTGCTGCTGACTTTAGGTCAAACATGTCAAACTATAGACTTCCTCAGGTGTGATGAGGCCCACAGATCCCTGAGCCTTAAGACGAAGTAGATGCTTTATGTAATTCTCTGACCTTTTTAAAAATGAGGTCATCTTTAAGAATGTATGCATGGCCCTTATGGCCCTACATTTATAAAGATGCTTTTTGCTAAAAATGTATACAGTTTGAGTCTGATATTACAAGTGAGGAGCAATAGAGGAGATCAGATAATGTGG
This sequence comes from Craterocephalus eyresii, assembly GCA_037177035.1. NCBI lineage: Eukaryota > Metazoa > Chordata > Actinopteri > Atheriniformes > Atherinidae > Craterocephalus > Craterocephalus eyresii. The sequence continues at coordinate 14,444,453 of JBBBVT010000014.1, forward strand.
ACATGGACAGAAATTGCAAAAATATTGAGGCAGCTTCGAACCAAAGGAAACTGGATAGAGTAACGCACACTGCGACATAATTATATGGTCCCATGCTGTTTGTTTATCATGTGGGGTAGCTCAGAAAAAGATTATATCAGGCATTAGATAACAGAAACTTAAAAAAAATCTTGGAACCTTTTTGGTGTCCTACGAAACGAACAGTGATCGTAGAAAAGTACCTATTAATAATCTGTGGAACATTTAAAATATCAAAACCAATTTTTCCTGCATCTGTAGCTGGAATTGATTGATTGATCAAGCCAATTAATTAGTATATTTATATAAGTATAAGGCAGCATTTCCTCCAGAATCAGATTTTAACTAAACCCTTATGAAACTTATTGGTATATCAATTCCTAAAGGCATTGGCTGGAAATCTTTTTACCTTTATGTCTTTGTAGCATTTGTACTCGTGCCAGTATCTCTTCCTACATTAATAATATATCCACTCTCATATGATTAATCAATTAATTGCAGTAAGATCACTTTATAGGTTATTCTGAGTTATTAAAAAATTGATTTCACCTCTTTTAACATGTTCTGGTTTCCTCACTCATTTTTAGTTGCGGTCAAAACAAACATCAGAGGAAACAATAACATTTGAAATTTCCTTGATATTTTGCAGATTAACTGATAAATGGAGCACTTCATTAAACACATCACATAGCAATGGATATATTTATTAGCCACAGCTTTAATTCACTTAAATTTGCAAACAGATCCCTAACCTTCTTGTGTGTTCAGTAGCAAACATGTCATGGAGACGTGTGCGAGTCAAAGCTCGCTGCAGTGGCGCTGAGTGAAGCGGTGAGGCAACCAGTCATTCATTTAGCGAGCAGGGTTGTGTTTTCATTGGCATTCCTCAATCCTGTATTAGGGATTACATCAAGGCCTGAGCAGGAAGGAATTCCTGTCATCATGTGCTCAGTGAAGCCAGCGTCTGGTTCAACACTAAGACACAAAGCCACACGGATGCAGATGCTGGGCAACTGAAAGCAGGACGAGAGGAGCGTCTCTGTTCGACGGGTGTAGACAAAATAAATATTTACTCCGTTTCAGCAAACAGGATGAGCACAAGCTTTAATCAGAGAGAAGAATGTCAATTCTGTGACAGCGGGAAAGGATGAAAAAGCTTAAAGCACAAATCAAGCCCAGGAATTTCTAGCTACACAACCAAAAAATGTGCCACACAATTCCCCAAAAGCAGACATGCATGATTACAAATCGCCTTGCAATAGAATTCACACGTAGAAACACTTCCACTTCCACCCAGTCCCCTCTTCTTTCCTTTCATTTGCCAGCAGCTGCACGCTGCTCTCTAGTATCTCTGTTGTCCTGTCAGCAAAGCAGAGTCCACACGCAGACGGCAGAACGGAACGGTCAGTCAGCCCAAAATAGCCCTGCAGTGAGCGGACACAGCTGATAGCAGGGGGATTACAGCTGGTGTTCATGGCTTGTACTGTACAGCGCACAAGTGAACAGATAGAAAAAAACACACAGGAAGATGAGGCCTAAATCAAACTGAGCTTTTCGTTGCAAAATCATGAGTCATGGCAAGGCTATTCTTAGTTCAGGGCTCTTGGTGTTTGCCCAAGTTATGTGAACTTCAAGTGATGCTTCACAGAAGGTTGGAAATATCTTGAATCTGCTGTGGGATAAGCTCGGGGTCACTGGGAGCGTAGACTCATCAATGTACTGTAGTTAAAGATAGGAGCTGGAATACACACATAAATACAATCTTTGGTTTTAAATGGACACGTAACTGGATAAATCAGCTCCTGTTCATGTAAAAAATATAATTTCTCTCCTCCTTTTCTATTCTGCTGTAGGATCTTCCGGCTGTTAGCAAAGCATGACAGCACCTTAAAGCTGGGCGTTAGAGGTACAGTGCCAGACACACAGGTGGAAACGTGCAGCAGTGGGGATCCTGCTGGGAAAAGGCGGGTGGACATACGGATGGCTGGATGCGGCTGCTGTGGGTGTTTCTCTGGCAGTGTCTTAGCTGGTTGTTGTGAGGAGTGAGAACGAAGCAATCAGCAAGTATACTGCCGCAGAAATTCTTTGCAATAAGAGGCCCTGGAGTCACGGCCGTCATGTGGGGCAAAACGAGACGGAGGAAACACTTTGTGCTGGGGCAAACGGCAAAAAGGAGGCATCTGTTTGAACCAGAAATAACCGAAGAAAGAGCGGCCTTTTGGTTCACAGCATGAACACATTTGCAAACGGATCAAAGCATCAAACTTCCAGTGTTTACTGCCCTTTCAGGATCCTCTGCTGCCATCTTGTGACTGAAAGCAACCTCCAAGCATGCTTTTGATAATCAATCACTGCACCATTTTACAAAAGCTATACTAAATGCTGGGTTTTTTGTTGAGACTATATTAAATCCCTTTTATTTGAAAAATATTGCTCAACTTAATATGCCTGGACTTTATTTTGAAGTTGCAAATGCATGTTTTCTTGTCACTAACCTAATTATGCATCGAAAATAATCAGAATTTTCTGAATGCTAACAAATTCAAGGTAACAGAGTTTGAATTTGCCCACGGCCGCTTAATAAATGTTACATTTGCCGTGTTTATTTTCACACCACACATGCATTTTGTAATTATGAATATCTTGTGTAAACCACTTTGCACTAAGTAAAAGCATGAGGAAAAACCTCGAGTTGCCATGTTAACAAAGTGGCTCTAATGAGTGCAGATGAACCAGGTGCACATCCATTTACAGATGCTTACACACACACAATGAAAACAGCTGAGGGGATCATGTTTCTCAGTTTTTTGTTTTGTTGTTTTAAGTATGTTTAAATCAAACAATCTTGGTGAAAAACTGTGAATTTGCAATCTCATTTTCCGCTCATGTGTAATTCTGACCATAATGCAGATGTTGCGTTTGCTGCAGTCTGCAGAAAAAGCTCTCAAACACTCATAGAGAGTTGCAGTTTTTCTGGGCTGCAGCAAAGCAGAAGCAGTAAAGTTGCGCTCTCACACAAGGTCACTGCTTTACGCGCTTCCATCCTCTCTCTGCTTCAGCTCTGAGAAAGAGGCCAATAGATCATTGACAGCTGCTGGACGCAAAGTACAGCAAAAAAAACTCATTAGTGAAATATCTCAGATTGTGTTGCAATTAAGGGGTGCATGTGAAGTGTTTATAATGAGGTTTATCTATTGCAATATATTTTTCCATTAAAACTGTCCTTAACTATAACAAAAGGCTTAGAATCTCTGCTTATTGTTAAATTGTCTTAAGAATTATGCTTTATTAGCACTATTGCTTTTTCATTTGACTCCATAAACATTTTAAAATATTTACATGGTAGCCATTAAAAAGATTATTGAACTAAACTATTTGTGTCAATGTGTGACTTTATGTAATAAATGCAAATGGAAAGAGACCATTGCTCAGAAAGAACGGTGTGAAACGATGCAAATAAAATAAAGACTGGCTGGAAAAACTGCGACTAACATTTTATTTACAGCAATATTAACAGGAAAAATCCCTTTGCAGCCAGCAACTAGTTTACTAGTTTACATCAGCCAAGTTACACTGAATTTAAACATAGGAGATTAATAGACAGCTGCAAACAATACACATAGATATCACACTGGGAATACAAAGAGCCATGTGAAGCAGAAACTGTGTAAAAGTGTTTATTTAAACTCTGACCACTGCTGAAACGAGAGATCCTTTCAGCTGCTCCCTGATCATTAACGATAAAAGCATCTAAGACTTGTCAAGAGTCTGTTGTTATCAGACACTAGAAAGTATAGAAAGTGAAGACATCGTGAACTTTATTGAATTATTGGCAACTCGGACTGTTAAAAACATGATTGGTTGCCTTTAAAGATGAAAAACTATTTAAAGTATCCCTTTTTCTTTTTTCTACAGTGACCTGACGCAAGCAAGTAATTCATCAACTCTCTGTCCATGTTCCACAGCCATGCTATCTGCCCGACAGAGCAGCACTTGAATTGGCTAATGTTCCCTCCTACAAAAAAATGAAGAAGCTTCTCACTAGTTTAAGATCATCTACTGTAGGCTCCATAAAATAACTCACACATTTTAAATGGAACCTCACCACAATCTTCCTGTTTAATTTATAGTCCAGACAAACACAAAGAGAACCTGTCATGTCTCCAAAATAATTAACCAGCCTTCAGTTTTACAAAAAATGTAACAGCTGTCAAATCATTTTGGCTTCTTTTGTCATTGCTTTGTTTAGATAAGTCCTGTGGGACAGCCTGACCAGAGAATGGTCAGGAAACCACAGGAATGTATCTGACAAAACAAAAAGGAAAAAAAATTACAATAGGCTAATAGACATCAGTTGTCTTGTGCATCACACAATCCAGAGTGGTTTATTAAAGTTATTCATATTTATTAACATATCTGCTGTATTTAACATCATAAACACATGAAACACATTAAAGGAAAATGAATCTATAGCAGGGCTGCTGCAGTCTCCAAGGTGGCAGCAAATATTGTGAAGCATAGAAATAATACAGTAGTTACTCTTGCATGGTTTTTCTATGCAAACGGAAAATACCCATTTTTATTGGTATAAAAGTTTTTAAAAACGATCATATTTTAATCCTGCTATTGATATCGTCAGACTTTAATAAGGGGATGCATTTTGGATCAAATCTTTTGGTTATGCGCTGGAAAGCCACGTTTATAGCAGATTGTTTTTATTTTAAATAGCCTAAAAGCTGCCAACCGGAACATGATGTCATGTGTCATATGTGATAAAAAGGTGATCCCATCGTTGCACTGCAGTCACACACAAAGACAAAGAACAGAAATAGACCAGTGTCTGCCCATTACCACCTGACAAACTTCTGCTTTGGGTTCCGGTTGGTGCGACGCGGAGAGAGGAGCGCGAGCGCTGGAAGTGAGGGCTTACATGCAGGCTGGAAGTGTTGTTTTGCTCCCTGAAAGAACCGAGCAAAGTTTGCCTCGGCTGGACTTGAGTGACTGAAACGTCGCTTTACACTAAAAGGAAAAACCGATATGAGATCACGATCATAACTCAAATGAATCAGCTGTGGAGTGTTTGAAAACACGGATTCTACAAGAAACCATGGCAAACGGAAACCAGACAGAGTTGTATTTGTCTGAACAGGTGATCGTGTTGTGTACCTGCGCTCTGTCGTTGCTGGGCTCCTCTCTGATCATCCTCACCTACATTGTCTGGTCAGATTTGAGGACAACACCGAGGAAACTGCTGGTGTTTCTGTCCGTGTCCGACTGTCTGTCTGCCGTCTCCTACGCCTTCGGAGTCTGGAGTGTTTTCCGCACCAACTCGCCAGAGTGCATTGCTCAAGGAGCCATATCCACTTTCGCCAACACCAGTAGTTTTTTCTGGACAGTTGCCATCGCTGTGTACCTGTATGTTTTCATCGTTAGGTCCAGCCAAAGAGTCGCTGACAGCCTGGTCGTGTTTTTCCACCTTGTCAGGTATGTGTGTGCTGTAAATTGGACTAAAGAGTGAGCTAGCTGTAAACACATGTAGCCTGAAGCATCTTGGGATATTTGAGTGAAAGTGTGTCGTTTTGTGTTTGGATGAACAGGTTCTACCAATGAACAATTTCGCACTGTAGGTCTAATATTAAAAAACAATGGTTTTATCTGAGAAAATGTTTACTTAAAAAAAAAAAAACTTTCAAATTGATTAATCCATATCTGATCCTTCAATTTCTAAAGCCCCTAACAGACTTGCTCTGAAAAAAGGTGATGTTGTCTTTTATACCGTTTGCATTCAGAGAAACCTTCCCGGGGGGATTGAACCCACAATCTTTCGGATAAGAGTCATGTGCACTCACCAGTTAGCCAAGCATGCACCTGTGTGGTCAATTAAATAAATTTGGATTAAAATGAAGATAACAAAATGCATCTATTTTGATCACTGAAATTATGCATGAGGTCCCAGTGGCTGTTCTAGACCAACATCACAGGGGGGCCAGGCTGGGGCCAGCTGTTGCCATAGAGAGGCACATGTATGAGAAAATAAAACAAATAAGACCTCCCAAGTTGAATTTTAACCTTCTAAACTGAATGTATCAATGTATCAAATAAAAGCAGATTTTTTAACAAAAATACATCCTTAAAGGGATACTCCGCCCTCAGAATGATGTGCCTTCATTTGTTTTCTCACCCTCATGCTGATTGAGACGTTGGAACACTTTCTTGATATTCATCATGTAGCCGGAGATATCGGGAGGTTTACATCTTATTTACCTGCGGCTACAACGATGCTAAATAGAGCCCAGTGAAAAAAGTCCACAAAAACTTGTCAATATTCCTCCATACTGCTCGTCCAATGCAGCCCGCGGGTCCTGTGTCGGGAGCGTCCATAATTTTACTCGCAACGGCATCGTTTAGTACATTTTTAGAACCTAAACCATGGCCCAAACCGTTAGCCTGTTTACTTCCTGGATGCGCGTACCTGCTTGACGCTGGATGCATTGGAGGCAGCGGCACACGCACGCATGCATCGCGCAGGGACCCGATTTCACGTCCGGCTAGCTTAGTTAGCGATAGCGGCTTTTTTTTTTTTTTAGCTTTTGTGTGACGCTTTTTCTTCGCTAAGGGGTTTAACTTTCATAATTTGACTCCGGATCACT
>JBBBVT010000014.1:14453981-14473916 GCA_037177035.1 Craterocephalus eyresii
TTTTTCATCAGAACAGGTCAGTCAAGCAAAATACTTACTTCCAAGCTGCTTTATGACTATGATAATGTTGCATAGAGCCTCTTTAATAGGACCCAGCAACCGAGACCATCCATCTGTCCGTCTGTCCATCTATCCATCCATCCATCCATCCAAGCAAACTCGTGTTTCTCTGATTTTAGTTTCTGTTTGCACTTACCGAACCATTAATAACTTAGTACCGTCATGTCTTAAAGGTCTCATAATTATATTAGGCGGAATCCATCCAAACCATTTTACTGGCTCAACTTGGGTTATTTAGACTGGGAAGCTCATTGAGGTAAAAAGCATGTTGTAATTTCCTCTTTCACACTCAGTATCGACTCATAAAAGTCCAATTTGTAGTGTTGTTTCCTCCTTCTTGTGCTTTTTTCAGACACTAATAGTTTTTTATTTGGGTAATGTTACACCAGTGTTAATATGTGTTTTATTTTTGTTGTGTTTTGTCTGGTGTAGTTTCCGGTGAGCCATCACAGATTTGGCCTTTTACCTTTATACTTACATTATCTGTACCAGTTGCTATGCAGGTTTGTCTGCTTATGTTGACAAAGCTACTTGTCTAATCTGCAGTAAGATCTAAGAAGAACCTGAAGAGACATGCCACATTTCTTCTACTGAGTGTAGAAAAGTAGAGAAGGGGAAAGAAGTTCTGGTTTTTATGTTCCTCTCCTTCAGAACTAGGGCCTGGTTTGGGTTCAGGAGGCAGATGTTTCTTGGTTATAATATGTTTCTTTTTGATACAATAGCACTGGCTCAAACGACCCTCTGCTATGACAGTTAATGACAATAGTATAAACATTCCTAACTACATGATTTTCCTCATTACACATGTCATATGTTGCGTCACCTTTTTGTCATAATTATAAATACAGAGGGGAGATTACAGAAACATTTCTATTCATCCTTATAACAGAATGATAACTAGGCACTGTAGATGCAAATTAGCTTGCTAGCTATAAATCAACATGCTTACATCTATTGCTAATAAATCAATATTAACATCCTGTGTCCCCATCAAATAAACTAATTAATAAATACATTATTTTCTTAATTGGTAAGGTTTTACTAGAATTAATTAACCCAATACCTTCAAACAACCGGCTATGAAATTTTACTTAATGATTGAGTGTCCAATGGTTCTGCACTGGCAGTTGTTTTTTGTTCTTACAGTAACATACATTTAAAACAGCTTAAATGACATTTTTTATGACATAGTGCATGTATTTCACGCTTCTTTGTGGTTATAAAACAGTTTTTTCACTCCTGGTTCTGTCTGATGTAGCATGCAGCCCTGTCAGAGTACCGTCCCATCTTGGCCAACCGGCCTCCATCAAACTCCTTCTCCTCTATGGCTGACATGAAGCTGACTCTCATTCCCATCATCTTCATCATTCTGCGCATCTGGAGCACTGTGCGCTTCATCCTGCTTCTCACCCAGTCTCCAGTCAGGCAGAACCCGGTGCTGGTGACGCTACATGTAAGTTTTTTAAGCCACTGGTGTCCAGTTTAGAAGAAGTCTATTAATACTGCTCAGTTGATTTGTGTGACAGCACATTCAGTAACGGAGTGCTGTTAAATTTGTGATTTCATGAAGTTAAACCTGTGAATCATCGCTCAGTCACTATGCAATCTCCCTGTCAGCAATGTTTATTTTTTCTTCAAGATGATGAACAGAAACTGTAATGAAATCTTTCTGATGTTAGTCCCTGGATCCTTTAAGGTCATATTATTATTTAATTCCATCATAATAATCAATAACCAACACTCTCCCTTTTAACTTTGACCCAACAGGGCATAGGCAACACCTCCCAGGGAGCAGCCAACTGCATCATGTTTGTTCTGTTTACTCAGCCGATCCGTAAACGCCTCTGCACTGCGCTCTGCTGCTGCGGCTCTACATGCAGAAGAGTGCAGCAGTCCGGCTGCGCCTCAGAGCGGCTGCAGCCTGAGCAGAGGGAGGAAGACAGCACCAGCCGAGTACAGACGGACAGATGATAATTCATTCTGTGGATGGGTGAAGACGGACAGAAAGGCTGACGCAAAGGGAGCTGTGGAGCTCTCTACTTTGAGTCAGGCCTCATTAAAGCAAAAAGGGATTGTAGATCCTGCAGGTGCATGCACATCTGTGTTACATACTTTCACTGCAGGTGATCCAGTCTGACTGTACAACAGCATTTAACGATGGGCTGCTTTACTTTAGGTTGTTTCTGTTACACTCCATAAAGGACAGTTTGCTGTACGCCTCTATTTATCGTGTACTGTTGCAAGGTTTTCACTGTGAATCTTTATTTAGTCGTCCTGTTACAGCATTCAAGTTTTGATATTTTTTCACGTTTCTGCTGAGAACAGTAAAATAACTTTGAGTCATGAGAAGACTGTATGATTTCTTTGCTTGATGTTGAACTTTTACAGAAAATGTAAAGAGGTAAGCCACCCAAAACATCTTTGAACCTTATACTATCTGATTACTTGAATGGTTTTACACAGAAACCAGTAGATATGGTCAGTTTTTATAAGAGAGGTTGTTTTTTTTTACATTGCATATATCCCAGTACTCCAGAACTCCTATGGTCGCATAATGAGAACCTAAACAATTAGGGTGGTTCTCATAATGTTGTGGCTGATTTGCCAAAAAGAACCAGTGTATTGTGTTTTTTTGTTAACTCTTTTTGGTCCTGCTCTACCATTTCTTTGGTACCATTAGATAGAGCAAATTTTTCAATGATTTTCAAGAATCTTAGTAAATAATTGATTAAATAAACCTTCTCTACCAACTGGTTTGGATATGTAATACCAAAATGGTCCAAATTTGACCATGTCAATGCCATTACTTTTAATATGAACTTTAATCTCAACTATTTTCTAAAAAACTTTTTTTCATAATTTTCTTGTTCAAAAGTAAGAAGAGAATGAAAAGAAACATTTCTCTCTGGCTTTTTCTTAGTGTGAAAGTTAAAGGGTTAATCAGCATTTTCCATAGCATCGCAGCTTTTTGGAGCAAAGTCGCTGATAAACGGTGGAGCAGAACGTGATGCTCTTTCATCGCTACACTGACCTCAAGCTCAATATTACCGTTGAACTAAGAAATCTCCATTTTTATTCCAATCAAGACATGTAGTCATGTTATTCAATCGTGAGATAATGATCATTTTATCTGCCGTGTGCGTTTGCTTTCCCAAAAAAAGCACAAACAAAAGCAAAACTGCTGATGCTCATAGCAGGTGATGCTTTCCTCGCTGTTTTTTAATGTTCTTAACCTTATTTACTCTCTCCTAACTCTGTAGTTGCGACATATTTCTTGCAGATGTTGAGAAATACTCGCAGACTCTGACGTGTCACCAAATTTACCTCCATGATTGCTGTCATTGTGGTCAGGAGAAGTATGAATTATCATCACATGTCATGCTTCCTCCTTGCAATCTGAACTCCACTCATGAGCCTCACTTCTGCTTTGACCCCCGCTGCCGGTAGCCCATTTTTGCTTTAGTTAGACACAAGCCAAAGAGAGGAGTGTGAACTCTATGAACCACACATGGCTCAAGCCACTGATCTGCTGCGTAAACAAAACCCTGCTTTCCGTAGATCTTTGGATCCTGATTGATTACTCCGATGGCTGTTGGTTTGTTTTTTAAGTCAGGGTCTCGTGGGAGGGAAGTCGGGGAGTTTTGTGTCCTAATCTCCACATGAATGACACTGCACTCTTCAGGATGCATAATTCCCACGCAGTCGTTTTATGTCCACAGTTTGCATTAAGATGGTTAAAATAAACAGACATGACTTTATTTTTGGTCAAAGCAATGAGGCACGGTGCAGGGTTCATTTTCTCAAGCCTTCAGTAACGCTGGTGACGGTGCATTGGACACTGCGTCTGGGAAAAAGGAGAAAGTGGATGTTGCTCTTGCTGATAACATCTGAAGCAGCCAGTGAAAAGCTTTTTGTCCTTGTGGACAGCAGGGGACACGCAGAGAGCTTCGGTGTCTTTGCATTTCCTGCAGGAATTAATTCATCGTGTTAGTACTGAGATTTGGCTGACATTGAAACAGCTCGGCCTGGTGGAAACACTTAAGGAAGGGGTTTCTGTCCCCCCCCCCCTCTGCTGGATCTCTGCCCATTTAATTCATTAAGTTCAAGAGTTGCCCTTAGCCATGCTAAGCTCCTAGGGTGCCCGCTCACCGGCGGGGGGGTTTCACACAATACTGGCTGCATCAGTTGTTTGATGAGCTAATATTGAAAACTCCCATGATCATCACTGTAAGCTGTAAGTTAGAGCATTTAAATGAGCAACAGCAGAGCATATGACACAAAGGAGAAGTTACTGCTTGAATAATTAGTCAGTGAAGTCAAGTTTAACAATGAAATACCCATCAAAAACAAATGTGGCAATCAATTTCATTTAGTTTCTTGAATCTTTCTGATTTCCATTTTTAGCCTGCGTATCATTGACCTTATTACTTTTTGGACTTTTTATAAAGATAATCTAGAAATCTTCAACCATCATCCGACAGCTTGTTTTGTTAGCTTTTCTTCTGGGTACATAGGAAGTCCTGAGAGATTGCCTGCTGCCTCAATATATATGGACCAACCCTAATTCCTCCTTTTGGTCCTACCACTTGACCCCAAACTTCTATTTTTCAGGGATAAAGCACCCTTTATGTCTTGAGGTGTAAGTTGTAGTGGTCACTCAGCCATCCAAATGGCTTGTAGTGCCTTGCTGCTGAAAACAAAAGGGTCATGGAGGGTGAGGCACAAAGGGAGCATTTGGTATTGGGCCGATTGTAGTGGATGGATTCCTAGATTTTTCTAAGTGGTTCTCAAACTTTTTCTACCTTTTTTGTTTTGATTAATGCATGATTGTTTTTCAAAAAAAATGTTTGTTTCGTAATGTTTATTACCTGTATATCATTGTCTTTATTCTCTGCCTCATATTTTTTCTTTTCTTTCAGTCATCATCAAAAGATGAGAACATTTATTTGTACAAATATAGACCACAGTCCCTGTAATTGCTATGCCTGGACCCAGCAGGTCTGCTCCATAGATCTTTAATGGCTGTGACGTGTCACAAGACTGATGCAAGACTGTAGCTATTAAAGTTGTTACGTGACTGCCCATTTCCTTCCACTTTTGTTGAATAATCTTTTAAGTTGTTAGATTTTACATCCTATATCAGCTGAAATACCAAGGCTCCGTCATTTACTCTTAAAAGGGAAAGACACAAGGATATAAGGAGTTTTCAGTGAATCCAGAGTTCTGCAGTAAAAATCTGAAATTGCTAAACATAAGCCTGAAACGAACATGAAGCAGACGTGGCACTGAACCGAGACACTGCAAAAAAAGGAAAAAAAGAGACAGGCATAAAATAAAGGGAAATAAGGTAGAAAGGAATTTAACTGAGGTGTACAGGAAAATTTAAGAAGAAAACAGCAAGTGTTTTTAGCAGAGACATCAACATGAACCCATAGATTCAGTCAATTTAACAAAAGCCATGGACCATGACTCTTCAGTGGTTTCCCATCAGTTCAGTTCTGTAAGGGGTTTTGCATAAGATATTATCTTAGTGTGTTCTGTTTCAGGGAATGAAGCCTGTTTAACTTTTCTGAAAAGCTTGAATGAAATTTATAACGCACCGCTTTGTGATATTCATTCAAATCAGCACAAGTCACACATTGGACAAAACTGTTGGAGAGGATTGCATTTTTTCTCTTTCCATAAAACAGAATAAAGTAGTTTTTCTTAAACACGACAGTTTCAGTCATGATTGCAAAAAGTCCAAAACATAATGTCCACTGTGCATACCTTGTGCAAATGACATCCCACTTTAAGAGCAAACAACCTCAGGGGAGTTGTATCGACAAACCGGCTCTGCTTCAGAGATAAGAAGCAATGCAGCGCATGACAACTCGCAGACAAAGCAAGCATAAAAAGAGATAGCAAAAGTGGTGTTTCTGCAGGACAGAAGAGTGCAATTAATTGTCTCTAACATAAAAGCTTTATATTAAACAAAAATCAAAATGCAAGTGTGAAGGAATACATTTATTATTTCATTTCCTATTAGAAACATGTATTTAGCTTAAAGAACTGTCTGAGTTAAACAAATTAAGTCACTCTTCCTGCAACTCCTAACTCACGTCTATGTGCTAATCAACCCACCCAAATTGCATCAAGCAAATGCAGATTCTGTCTGCATACAGTGGACAAAGGACCTTTGTTTTGTAACTTCCCTCCTCACACCTAAAGCCTCCTTGTTCCTCACAAACTGAGCGCATGTAGGGCTGACATCCTGGGAGCCATTTGCTGGATTTCCTCCCCTGTCTGAACCACTAAGAATACAAAAGACCCCTGCAATGAATCCACATGTCCTGCAAGGTTATAAGAAGCCTGAACTCATCGTTGTAGGCAGAATCCTCCTTGAGCCGCCTGGTGTCTCTGGGTAACGGCTCTCTTGTGCACAAGTCTCAATAAAATCCAGAAAGATTCTTCTCATCGGGACTCATTCATTTTGTTTTATTTTTTCCACGACAGATGTCTATGGAGCTTTTCCTCTGACATAACCGATCTGCAGTTGGATACTCAATAAAGGTGCTTATCCTTATCATTTCTACTTTAATGACAGATGTATCTCTCATGTAAATTGATATACCATTGTCGAAGGTGTGGTAACAATTCCAGTGCTGTAAATCCACATTTACAACAAGGCGGGATTTCACATCTCCAATCCATTGCATTAAAAATAATTTTAAAAAAACCTTAATCAGCCTGATAGCTCAGTCAGCAACATGAGAGCTGTAAACCGCTGCCACGCTCTCTGATCTCATGTCTAAAGGGCACATCGGATCCAGTAGTGCAATAACAACAAAACACACCGTCAACGCTGCTGAAAGTGACAACACGACCAAACACAGCCATGGCAGAGGACGAGGACCGGCAGGAGCCTGTGGAGAGGAGAGGGGTGAGTTCAAGTCCGGGTGTGAATATCAACTCATGTCAACAATCATGATGGACGACGAATCAGACATCTTTTTTTGTTAATGTCCACCTGACAGAGACTAACGGCCGTCCTGGCACTGGCTACCATCGTATCCGCCTTCGGTTCATCCTTTCAGTACGGTTATAACGTAGCAGCCATCAACTCTCCAGCACCGGTGACCATTACCCTGCAACACTAAGTCATACTGAGGCTTGAATCATTGACGTGTGTTTTCTCAGCGTTGTCCTGCTCTCTTCAGTACATGCAGCAGTTTTATAACACCACCTACACGGAGCGTTACGGCACGCCGATAGAGGAAAACCTCCTGACCCTGCTATGGTCTCTGTCTGTGTCCATGTACCCTCTCGGAGGCTTCTTTGGCTCTCTGATGGTGGCTCCTCTGGTTAACAAGCTGGGGAGGTAAAAACTCATTTGTGACATAAAACGCTTGAAGGATGTTTGGTCACAGCTGCAGGATGTTTTATTTTAATTTCCTTTAACCCGACAATAGGAAGGGTACCCTCCTCTTCAACAACATCTTCTCCATCGTCCCTGCTGTCATGATGGGGGTCAGTGAGACCGCCAAGACGTATGAGATCATCATTGTGGCCAGGTTTATAGTGGGCATATGTGCAGGTGAGATGTTTTATTTCCTGTTGTTTGTTTTGAGTCAGGCGTGAGTAGAAGGTGGGTTTCATCCCTGCACTCGCTCCTGCCTGCAGGTCTGTCCTCCAACGTGGTGCCGATGTATCTGGGCGAACTCGCTCCCAAAAACCTGAGGGGGGCCCTTGGCATCGTGCCGCAGCTCTTCATCACTATCGGCATCCTCGCTGCACAAGTGCTGGGCATCAGGAACATACTGGGCAACAGCACGGGTTTGTGGGGAAGGTTTGATGTGGTCTTGGTTAGAAACTGGCTCAGAGACTTGTATTAAAAGCTCGTTTAAGATGAAGAGGCATGTCTTTGTGTTCGTCTTCATTTCCAGGCTGGACCCTCATGCTCGGCCTGACTGGCATCCCTGCTGTGGTGGAGCTCCTGCTGCTGCCTTTTTTCCCGGAGAGCCCGAGGTACATGCTCATCCAGAGAGGAGATGAGAAGAAAGCAAAGAAAGGTAGGGATATTTACTTGCTTTACGAGGCGGCATCAGAAAGATGGCTGATAGTGTTTTTGGTGCTCTTAGCGTTACAGCGTCTGCGCGGCTGGGAAGATGTGGATGCAGAGATGACGGAGATGCGACTCGAGGACCAGTCGGAGCGGGCAGAGGGTCATCTGTCAGTGCTCAATCTGCTATCCCAGCGCTCTCTCCGCTGGCAGCTGGTCTCCATCATTGTCATGAACATGGGCCAGCAGCTGTCAGGGGTCAATGCGGTGAGTCACGCCTTTCTTTCTGGCCAATGACCGCAGATAATTTACTTTGTTTTCGCATCATTTTCTGCTAGAAGTTCTATTTTCATTCCTTTGGCCTCTTTTAACATTTTTCAACTACATCAACTTCATGATTTAGTGCTTATCTGTCTCAGATCTACTACTATGCAGACAGCATTTACGGCAGCGCAGGAGTCAATCCGAACGACGTCCAGTACGTCACCGTGGGAACGGGGGCAGTGAATGTCCTCATGACCGTAGCTGCTGTAAGTATCCTGAAAAGCTAAAGCAAAAATTAAAGGAGGAGAGCAGTAATCTGCTCAGGTTTTTTCCGTGCCGGCAGGAGATTTTTTCTCTGAACTGAGAACTTGTTTTCTCAGGTCTTTATTGTGGAGTCATCAGGCAGATGGCTGCTCCTCCTTTTGGGATTTGGGATCTGCTGTGGGGCCTGTGTGCTGCTCACTATCGCCCTCAGCTTCCAGGTACCAGCTGTAACCGCTGCAGTCCGACTCAGACCTTTAATGTTCCATTGCTGCCCTCATGTGGTGCAGGATTTATTGGTCTCATGCTGAAGCCAGGTCAGCTGTGAACACGTACCATAGGTATTTCTCATCAGTAGCTGAACTGGCAGGACAGGCATGTAAAGCACTGTCGGGGTTTTCTTATGGATCAAACTGATGGGACATTATTGTAGCAGACATCATGTCATATTGAGCATACTATGAAGACTTTATAGCTGGGCTGTAAAAATACACACACACTGCTTGAATGAAGGGTTCTGAAAACACTCAGAAATGTTTAGCCTTGTTCATTAAACTTTCAACACCAAAGTCATAGTTTTCTCAATCAGGCTGTGCAGCTGCAAAAACATAAATCAGTAAAACAAGTTTGTAGACTTTATCTCTGCTGCTGAATCTATTGAACAAAAAGTCTCAAAATTAAGAGATTAGGTCATTGTTGAATTTTGAAAACTTTAAAGGTAAAATGATCAGATTATTTATATAATGAAGTTAAAGTGAAAACGTTCTGCTCTAAAATTTACCGAAGTATGAGAAAGATAACCACAATTTCATGCAAAAGATATCCAGCTATCACATTTGATAATGTTGGGACATACTGTGTACAACCCAAAGCCCAGGAATGTTGGGATGTTCTTTAAATCTTAACAAAATGAAATCTAAAAGACCTTCCAATCACATGAGCCACTATTTTATTCACAACAAAACATGCACACATAATTCATGTCTAAACTGAGAAATTTGACAAATTTATGTTCATAATGAGTTTATGTCAAATCTGAACTTTGCTGCAGGTCACAGAACAGGGACAACAAATGGCTGAAAAGCAAGAATTTAAAAAAGATTGAGCTGGGAGAACATCCAGCAAGTAATTAAGAAAATTGATATCAGGTGTGATTATCTATGAAAGAAAAAATTTGACATTCTTGTTGGTAATCATGGACAGTGTGTCAACTAAAGAGGAGGGAGACCTTTCAGCATGTCATCAGTGTTTAGCTGAAAACTCTGTATCTCTGATGCAATAGGGAAATTAGATTTTTTTGGAAGAGACTTTTCGAATGCTGAAAAATATATGAAGGTTTTAGAGGAACATCTGCTCCCATCCAGATTATGTCTGTTTCAAGAAGGGCCTTTTCTATTCAGCAACACAATGCAAACCACAAACTGTAGTCATTAAAACAGCAACTTCTAATAAGAAGAAAACTGTGAAGAAGAACTTCTTCATTTTCATGTTTAGAAGGCTGAATGTTGTAAATAATTTCCACTGAATACAATAAAACTAGATATTAATGCAGAAACAAGACATTTTCACTCAGAAATATTTTAATCAACAGTTTGATATGATTCTTATTTTCTTGACATTTGGTTATTGTGTACATTTATTTCCATCCTAATTAAAAACAAGACATTCTCATGAATGTGTTATTCAGTATTTATAAATGATTCTTTTGTAATTGCTCTTTTTAAATATACACTACTTTGCATTCATTTATGTCTGAGGTCAGTCCAAGCAACATTTTTGGATCACTTTGTACCACCACAATGTACCATCAGGGTTAATTATATATAGGAGTACCAACATCTGAAAGGCAAAAAAACTGAGGTAAAGAGGTAAAATGAGCTCAAATGCAGACTCACAAAAATGACACAAAGTTGTCAAATGATCACAGATGACATGATAAAAATGAGGTTCCAGATAAAACAGGAAGAAATCCATAGTAAAGAATACTTGGGGAGATAGTGACAACGAAAATGCTGGGATGGCAGCTTAGATCCTGATTTGGAACAAAACCAGAAAGTAAACAGGAAGACGTTAACTAAGGGCAAGATATAAACTGAAGACAGAAGGCAAACCAGGTACATTTTATTCCCTGGCTTTTTATCTGGAAAGCCATATTTGAAGAGCTGGATGAAGTAAATAAGAAAAAATGAGCCTGTTGTGACTTTGACTCAGATACAGCACACAAACCAGACACAAGCAGGAAAATGGAGGCAGGATGAAAAGAAACACGTATATATTCTATGTTTATAAAGTATATCGGTTTATGTATGAGAGTAAATACCAGAGGTGTCAAGTATTCATTACCCCAGTATAAGTATAAATACCAAGGTTTAAAAATATTTATGAAGAAGTTTAAGCATCAACTCAAGCCTTATACTCAAGTAAAAGTGTAAAAGTAGCTGCTGGCTTCAAAGAATAAAAGTAAAAGTAATGTTAGAAGAAAAACATGGACAAAAGCTCAGGCAGCGCCATGATAATTCGTTGTAACATTAATATTAAAATGTTAATTTTGAAAAAATATGGGATTTTAGGGGCTTCCTTTCTTTAGTCTCTGCTAAAGACATCACTGTACCAGCTCCATGTGTTTGCTACATCTCTGCTGGACTGTGGTGTGGTTTGTGTTGTGCTGATGTGATGCCCCCACGTTCCTCTACTTCCAGCTGTTCCACCTCCATGTCAGCTAGTCAGACCAGTCGGGATTTATCCCGCTTCTCATGTGGGCCGGTCTGGGCCTGGATTGTGTGACCAATAGGGTTTGGGAAAAGTAAACTGCTCATCCAATCACATTCACTTTATCCCGAAGGCACAATTATACTGGATACGTTTTTTGCTTTAATGATAACGAGCTGGAATGAAAACAAGCCAAACTTAAATGGAAGAAAGGGCTATTTAGAAATATAAGAATCAAGATTAATTTTATTGTCCTTTATTGAGAAATTCATACTGGGTTGTTCAACCAAAAAGGAGTGTAAAGTACCGATAATTGGATAAAAATGTAAAAATATACATAGAAACTTTTTAAGTATAAATAACCATAATTTATAGTATTTTTACTTCTCTTCTTGACACCTCTGGTACACACATATATGTATATACAGTAAATGCGTATACACAGATACACACACATCTCCAGCATTTTCAGATAGTCGACATTAACCGAAGGGTTAATTTGATTGAAAGCAGACATATGTTGGAAACCATAAATTAACAGTTGCTTCTTTCCGTCAACAGGACAGCGTGACGTGGATGCCTTACATCAGCATTGCATGTGTCATCATCTATGTCATTGGACATGCAATAGGTCCCAGTGAGTCTGACCCACCTGTGATTATTTACACACACTGATTACAGACAGGTGCTCCATTAGCTGAGGTGTTGTCTGGTCCCGAGCAGACATGTAATCATTTATTTTGTAAATCAGCAGACAAGAGTAGCCTCATAGTGACTTTTGAAAAGGTCATGGTAGGTTGCTCCAGATTGTCCACATGTGTGCTCCACAGGCCCCATCCCCAACGTGGTGACCACCGAGATGTTCAGGCAGTCGGCCCGGCCCGCAGCCTTCATGGTCGGAGGCTGCGTCCATTGGCTCTCCAACTTCACCGTTGGCCTCGTCTTCCCCTTCATGGAGGTTGGTTGCACAAGTCAACGTTCTTTTGTGTGTGTGTATGTTTCTTTTCTTATGTCAACATCTCATTAGTTACAGATCTTTCTTAGTGGTGGTCAAGAATACGAGTAGCTGCAATTCTCTCTTCCATCTCCATCATTATGTAATCATTTACCACATAATGACTTAGATTATATTTTGAACTTGGAACTTAAAGGAAAGAAAATCTAACTCAGGATGGAAGAAATTATCATTTAGCTTCATTACTACTGTTGATGAAAATCAAATTTACAACAGAAATGTGCAGCAATATGTTTTTGTTAGCAACTTACAAAAGGGATTTAAAAAAATTGTCCCTTAAGGGATAACAACATAATATTTAAGAATTAAATGAGTAATTATAAATGAACAACTAAATGCAACGGCAATACAAAATAATATGTTAGTGTGTCACTCTATTTGAACTGAGAATTTGTATTTAGGTCTTTAATCTGAGCAGCGGGGGGATAGTTCCAACTCATTCTCCAGTTGTTTCCAGTAGTTTTTTGGTAAATCCGGCAAAGGATAAACACCCTGTGACATTTTAATCTATCTTACTATTTTGAACCCACCCTCTAATGGGACAGTAACATTCACAGCCTCTCTCCTCTGCTAAATGGCTTCAGGAAGTAAATATTACTATGACAGAGAAACAGATCAGACAGATAAATATGTGATGTTATATTTTGACAAATAGTTTGAATACATCTGTACACTGACATTGGACAACTTTGGTCTGACTGTGTACGTATGATGCATACTAGCTATGTTGTCTTCGTAATCCCTTTGTAAATGTTTGGTTAAAGGGTGGTGGAACCGAAAAGTGAGGAGATGATCTTTGCCAATCTCAATCAAAACAAAAAACCTGACTTGCACGATTCTGCAGAACAAAAGGGACAAAACGTGATGGTTTATGTATTTTACTAAAAACTAAAGTAACTACCACAAACAAGAAAGAGTCACTGCTCTTACATGAACTGACTGATTAGATCTCCAACAAGGGCACAAACACAAATATTTCTATCCCTCAGAGTTATTTATGACTCTGACTGTTCTTGGAGACATTTCCACGCTGCAGAAGGAATCTTGGGTTAATCAGACGCCCACCTGTTGGTGTTGCACTGAAATATTTCAAACATTTAGCAGCACTTGTGTCAGGTTTCCAACTAGAAGGCTGTTTTCACATTCATTTGCTGAAAGAGGAAGGTTTCTCACAGCAGCAATAATGACTTTTTCAGTGAAGTAGGGAATGCAGGCTGTTCAGTATTACTGTTTTGAATGAGCCGTGTTTTTTTGCTAAACGGGCAGAGTGGCGTAATCTTAGAGATAAACAGAAACATTTCCAATGAAGAAAAGCAAACAAGTGAGGAATGTGTTTAGGTAAAAGGAACTAAACAAAAGCATATTCCGATAAAAAGAAGCATCAAAGCAGACTTCGCCTTTCCTGCTGGTCAGGTCAAACTATCTCTTCATATTTGCCACCTTTCATCCTGACAGGAACTCAGATCACATTTCTTCTCCTCCTTCTCCCTGCAGAGAGGCCTCGGCCCCTACAGCTTCATCATGTTCTCTGTTGTCTGCCTGGTCACGCTGGTCTACGTCTGGCTGGTGTTGCCAGAAACCAAGAACAAGACCTTCCTGGAGGTCTCCCAGATGTTTGCCAAGAGGAACAAAACAGAGATAAAAGTGGGCGACATTGAGCTACCTCTGAGAGACAGCAAAGAAATCCCAGAGGATGCAGAAAAGGTCACGGCCTTCTGAAGAAAAAATGAGGGCATTGTGAGGAGAGGAAGTCTTCATGGCAGGGTGGGGTGAGGGGGGTAAAGGACTTCTATGGTTTCATTTCAATTCTCCTCTTTTATCTTATGAGGAATTTTGTTAATCTCTTTGTGCAGTTTGCAGCAACGTATCTTTGAACATTCCAGCACCGGCTAAAAATAGTGAGTTGGTGTCACTTCATTCGGCCGAGTAGGTGTGAATTATGCGCAAGAGTCATTAAACAAACCCACGAGTCTCTTGTACGCTTTATTGAAAATGCAAAGATGTGAATACATGGATGAAGCTGTGACATACATTTCCTTCATTAAACATACCATAAACATTTGAAACCCCCATCATCAGCATTTTATTTTTTTAAGTTTATTGCAGTGTTTTTTTTTAGCTTATAGGAGGACAAGCTGGAGCTTTTCAGGAGCATCGGTACTGGCTGTCCAGCTGCACCCCTCCATATAGACTAATTTTGGTGCTTCCCCAGCTGAACACGTTGCCCACCACGGTGCTGTTACGCTCACATGACATCTGATTCCGGATATCTGCTGTCGTCAGCACATAGTCCCAAATGTTGACATCGGTCATCTTACCAACGAAGGCATCCGAGTTAGAGATTCCCAGTAGTCCATCCTGGTCTTTGCCCAGAATGAACACGCCGCCGGGGCTAATTGTGTAACCGCTCCTCAAGTACCTCTGCTCCCCCACCATGCCGTTAATCCACAGCTCTGCCCCGCCGGTGTGGGATGACCAGGTGACGCAGTAGTTAGCCCAGTCGTGGGGCCTGAAGTTGTGCGGCAAGTTGACAAACTCGTTGCCGATCCAGAGGCCCACCTCTCTTCCATTTGAGTCCTCGCCGATGGTGATCATCAGCTCGTTGTCGCTGCCGTGGCTGGAGTAGGAGATGACGGTGTGGACTCCTTCAGTTTGAGCCAGGACATGCATGCAGACAGTGAAGGAGTCCAGATCCATGGGATGGTTGAGGCGGGCCAAGGCGTAGCTGCCTGAGTTCTTCTCCAAGAAGCTGAGCACCAGCGGAAACAGATCTCGATGTTCTGGTGAAGACAGAGGAACTAGAATCGGGAAGATCATTTCATCACAGTTTCATTACACAAACACTTACCGTATCTGGAAGGCCTTGAGGTGCGAGATCCTCCTAAAGAGAAGAAGAAGATAGCGTGGTTAAGTGAAATAGGAGTACAATGTTAAAGGAGCTATACTTGGTATTATTTTAATCTTTCTAAGAAAAACGGTTTCTACACAGTATATTATGTGGTAAAAGGGGGAAGTCTATAAAAAAGAATGACTCATTGATTACGCATATGTAACGGTCCAGGACATAGGCGATGGCGGCTAGTTTTTAGCTTTGGCGTGACGCTTTCTCTGCCAATGGGAATAACTTCCGGATTCAGATCAGCCAGTTAGAGCGTTGCTCTAGGGAATCCGGAAGTTTCGGAAGGTAACCTCATTGGTAGAGAAAGAGAGCATCATGCCAAAGCTAAAAATTTGCCACTATCGCTAACTAAAATAACGTGGAATTGTACTAGGCTATGTGCAGTGAGTCATTCATTTTTATGGACTTAAAAGGGATAAGTCCGACTTCCACCTTTTACCACATAATATACGGTGTCAAAACCATTTTTCTTAGAAAGATTTGAAAAATATCAGGTATAGCTCATTTAATGAAGCCATTTTGAGAAGTTGATCCACCTGAATGCATGTTCTTTCCGAGAGATGTTATCAAACCCTCGATCCTGAGCAGCCTGGACTCAATCTCGTCTTGTCGGCAAAATGCTGAAGAGGAAAAAAGTGAATGAATATGATGAGAATTAGATTCAGTTCTTGAAAATTTCCCTCACCAGTTCTGAGGAATAAATGTTGAAAGAACTGCGTAGTTATACACACTTCCTTTCCCGAGGCGCGGCAGGAAAGACGACTCCACCACACGGTCGTTGAGCGGCTGAGCCATGCGGTAGTCATTCCATAGGGTCTTATTGTAAATATCCATGAGGGTACTCTCCAGTTTCCTAATCTGAATGCCAAACACAGCACATAAGGGTGCAGCACAGCACCACAGATAGTCATAATAAAAGTTTACTCTTTTATCAGTTCTGCATTTTACTTATCTGCCTGCTGTACCTGGTTTTGTGAGAGGGTGATAGGTGTGTCAAACACGGTCCAGATGATGCTCTCGTAGCATGGGGGAGTGGTGAGGGAGCCCTCGTACCTGAAGAAATGGTTGAGGTTCTCGGGGAGCATGGAGCGGACATCGATGCTCGATATGTTCATGGACTGACCTGCAATGGAGCATTTCAAAATGAAGTTTTCAATGGTAGTGCAACGAAACAAAGGTTAAATGCTTTAAAAACTCACCTGCATACTTGATTTTGTCCAAGTTTGAGATAAAGTCACTGTAGTAGGTGTTCTCAAAATGGCCATCCTAGGAATAAACCAATGTAGAGGTAAATGCATAAGTCTAAACATTCAATCACAACAGATATTTTTTACTTAGATACCTCACTTCCGATCCTTTCCCACAACCAACTTGACATATTGATACTTGGTCAGTATTCCATACAATTCCATTTTTATTACATTTCACTGATTTCATTACATTTCACTGATTTGGAATCACTGATGATGATTTCCTGTTTATTATTTTTTTATCAATAATTTCCTCTTTTTTTAAAGCGTATGAAGAGATCGATGCCTGATAAAGATGCCATTTAACACGAAAATTAGATGTCATAATGAAAACCAAAAAAAAGGAAGAAGTTTGATGCAGAAGTGAGAAGTTTAAGATCTGAAATGTAGCAAATGTTTCTGATGTATTAAAACTGAAACTTTAAAATTTCGCTTAACCCTATAAAGCCAAATGTATCATATTTGATACATATGATTCAGAGACAATTTGCATCACTTTTTGGTAAAAACCTTGCTCAGAACGTCACAGAGTACAATATGAAACTTGTCTTCTCCCCCCTAATGGATGCCAGGAAGCAATAATTTTGATGTGTTTTGTTAACATGTTTTGTTAAAGGGCTAAATAAACACTTCAGATTTTAAAAATGTGACACTTTTCTACAGTTTTTCTTGCATTGGGCTTTATAGGGTTAACAATATTGCCAGTTTCGGGTCCTAAATCTGAAAATGTAAAGATGTTAAGATTGCAGTAAGCTATTAAGAGTTCCAGAGGGTATGGGAAGTCCAGTATGGGTAATATTTCAACTTTCTTATCTCACCATCTCAAATCCAAAAACACACAAGGAAACAGCAAGGAGTCAAACTGAGGAAACTGACACCAAAAAAGACAAAAAAGCTGGACAACAGCTGGAAACACAGTCAAGGAACACACAAAAAATGTGGTGTAGATGAAAATATGCTGACTCTAAGCTTATATAATGGATCAAACTGATTGATAAGGAGTTCTGATCTGCACGTGATGAGCTGGAGGTCTCAACAAAAGACTTTTTCCAAAAAAGATTGTCTCTGTGCTTCGGTCACAGTGGATGCCAGCGGTGGCGTTGCTGCAGCGATGACCTTTTAATGGACAGGAAAGGAAGTGTGTCATAGCTCAGAGTTGCTTCATGCTGCAGGAAACAAGCTTTCATTCACTATTTGGGTCTGCAGCTGGAGACTCAATGGAGCCTTTAATCCAGCAGGATGACCAAAATAACCCACTTCAAAGACCAGTAGATTGCAAAAGATGACTTTTCCACACAAAGGCATTCTTTCTCATTTGTTCAAAATTTCCTACAATAGAACTAATGCTCATTTTTCTCAAATGGTGCCTGAATCCTGAGATGATTTTACAAGGGGACAAACCAGAGGAAGAAGTATTCAGGGTTTCACGTACATCATAGAAAAAGGCGAGCACTGCCAGCCCGTCTGGTTTATCTTTGGCTTCAGTGAAGCTCTTGTACTTGTCTGAATTGTAATGGACGACATGGAGCTGGAAGACAAGGGGGAAAACAAGAACAAGTGTCAACATCACCAATCAAGCCTCCCCATATCCAACAATATCGGCATAAATCTGGCACATATGCTCATTTAAAACATAGGAAGAAGCTGCACTATCCGCATTATTATAATACCATGCAAATAAAAAATGAAAGAAAAATAAAAGGGACAATAAAATCTCTTAAATAAGGGGGGCAAGTTCTGGAAAGAACGGTTCTTGTTGTTTCGTTATTAATGAACCTCTATCCATTTAAAAGAACAACATAACACAATATACAGTAAGCCACACAATAGGTCATGTCCTCAGTGCTGTTTCTAACCCACCTCAGCCATGTAGCGGATGCCATCTATGGTGTGCTCCGCTCCACTGGCCTCCACGTCCCAGCTGCCCCAGTGCAGGTGCATCTGCACAGCTGTGTACTTTCCTGGGAGGCCCTTGGTGATCATCATAGAGGGAGGGAGGTCGATCTGAACTGATGGTGACATGAAGGTTTTATCAGGGATCATGAATACTTCAGAATGCTACCCTATAGCTCATACGTTTATTAATGTGTCTTCCTGTCCAGAAAGAGGTGACTTATATTGACCTTAATACTATATTTAAAAAAAATGTTAATACTATTTTTATATTAATTTTATGTTTAGGTCTTTTAATAGCCTAAATAGGCCGAACAGGCTGGTGCCTGTTATATAATGTAACATGATTTTCTTTGATTTTTTAGGCGAGTAACTCCAAATGAATGCAATTTAATCACACATACCTGAGTGCCCGTTGTTAGACATGAGGAAATTTCCTTTCTGGGTATCATATCCGCTGAGCTCCAGCTGCAACATGTCTGGGTTGTGCCTCACTCTGCGCCTCTGGATGTCAATTGGGGACTGCTTTTTGCCGCCACAAGCGGGGTACTTTGTCGGCCAGTGCATCTGGTCCAAAGCTCCCTCTGTTTGCAAAAATCATTATCTTGGATGTGGCAAATAAAATAAAACTTGACAGACGTGAATTCACTATAAAAGCGATGCTGTTTATGTTAGCGTTTATTTGCGGGGGATTAAATGAGTTTACAGGCTGGTGGTTCTAAACGCACATAACTTGTTCAGCTGGATATTGCACTGATTCCTGTAAGTATTTTCCCAGAAATTTTAACTACAGTGCAACACAGCAAATTATTTGTTCCAATGAATGTCTTTACCAGATGCAGATGCAGCAAGTCTGAAAGTATTATCCGAAAAGTATTTGACCAAGGCGTTGGCCGGTAAAGGGGGATTAAACGGCTTGGTTGAATGACAATTAACTTTAATTAGGCGAACTAACAAATATGTTGAATTTATTTGATTAACAGCTGTCTGAAAACAGAACAAACGCACCCTTTACGCACGCTTTACGCATTAAGCCCCCTTAAGTTTGGGTTGTTTTTTCCCTAAATGTAACATATATACATATATTTTTCCTTTCTAAATATAAGCCTATTCTGCGAGCAAAAAATGATAAAGCCCACCTGTGTACGTCCAGTGAATGTCATCATGAGGGACCCCCGCACTCACTACAAAAAGCAAAACGGCGGAGACAAACGCAGAGAGGATCTCCATCGTTGCGTTGCTGTTCCGTCACGCGCCACACTGACACTTCACATTGCTTTTCTCTCCAGATTTAACCCCCGAGTGAAGAAGGGAGGTGTTCAAACCTCCGATGAAAACGCCCAGTGAATTTCCCATTAGAGCCAGTGACCGGAGGCGGGAGAATAAATCCTGGTTAATCCTTATCCACAATTTCACTTACTAATGTTAAATGTGCTCTTAATTTAGAATGAAGGGGTCTTATATGTAAAAATCTATCTATCTATCTATCTATCTATCTATCTATCTATCTATCTATCTATCTATCTATCTATCTATCTATCTA
>JBBBVT010000014.1:14497161-14509867 GCA_037177035.1 Craterocephalus eyresii
ATATATATGTCATATATATATAGATAGATAGTAATGTCATTCTAAATTTGGATATCTTGAGCAGATTATCCTTCTAAGCTGTCAAGCAGCCCAGACCAGATGCATTTAGTGTTTCTGGTTTGATAAGGATGAAGATGGAGCTGCTACAGGTTTGACACTAAGGACTCCCAGTGAGGCTGCATGTTTCCAGCTTTGGCCAGTGGGTGACGATATTTTACCAGTTGAACTTTGAGAACCCCCAACTGCTCTCACCCCAAGATGAAGAAGGATGCTGTCATGCTGAGTGCCTCTCATACACACTAGTCTGAGCATCCCGGCAACGATTACTCCCGCTTTATCCTCAAGTCCATCATTTATGACAGCGTTATATCAAACGTAGTTAGCGCTGCTACAGCAACATAAGAAAAGACACACAGGTGGCACTGCAGCTGTTGTACTACTCGCGTAGTGGCGACACTTGGCTAACTAACGTTGGCTAATTGCCCCTTCTACTGCTATTGTTTGTTGTTGCAGTCTCTCATCAAACCAATCACAGATGTTGTAGATCACGCTCTTTAAGGTAAGTGCTGTGAACTGCAATCATCTTCTCTGCTTTTTGCATTTATCAGCAAAGAAAGCAAGAAATGACAAAAATGGAGGAATAGCTGTTAAACATTGGTGTGTTAACGTTCATCATTGCATGCTAGCTGTAGGGCTAATTTGCCCATTAGCATCAGCTAGCTAGTTAGCAGATAGACTTGTTTGCCCATCACTGTTGCTGGTTACCATGAACTGACGTTAGCGGCTAAGCAGTGACTAGCAGTGATTGGGAATGCCAGCTAGGAGCAGGGTATTGCATGGGCACAAACAGCTCGTTTACACCGGTTAGTTTAGAGCACATGCAATAACACAACCTGGCATTATTTTATTAGTCGGCTTTAAATGTACACCCTGTGCAACACTGGAACACCTCACAGCGAGCGTTTTTCTTATATCCACCTACCCAGTATAGTGTATCCTTTTCAGGGACTAGTCTGAGCCCATGGAGCTATTGTCATTAGCTCCAGGAAACATTAGCTGGCGAAGCTAACCCGCTGTCTTTGTGTGTACTACTTGTATTCATTTATTGTTGTTTTGATTATTGCTGGGTTGATTTTACGTGAAAACCTTAGACTGGTTTTAAACGAAATCCACAGCATGACAGCGCAGTTGTGTTGACTTGTGAAAATAAATATGCAAGGCTTGCAAAATCTCTACTATAGAAATTTGTCATCAAATGTATAATGTATTCATTATTAGCTGTTCAAAACAGTAGGGGTCGTTACATATATTGAAGTAGTGACGTTTGTGGAGTTTATAGCTTTATTGCTGCGTTGATTATTTATTTATTTTATTTTCTGGAGATGTAATAAGGCAAAGTTGCCAAGCCAAGTTTGAAAATTCTAACCAAAGAGAATACACTGTCATTATATGGGTATAGTAATGTTACATGAATCGTAAAAAAACAAGGTAATAATTATTTAGTGTCTTTATATGTGTTAATAAGATGGCACAATGAAAGAAGCAGCTTGTTATTTTTATTGAATGCTTATCACTCATGCTTAACTTTATTTTTTCTTGGATTTTCTGTTTAAATTCCTAGCAAAATTATGAATTACACCACAGCTAATGAATATACAATATACTACATGATCAAAGGAGTGAGAAACCTTTGTTTTGTTTTATATTTGCCAAAATATGTTTGTTTCACTGGGATAAATTTATGTTGACAGTAAAGCCTTTAGCTCTTCGATTCACTGTATAATATTTTGACAGTGAAATGAGTTTGACAGTGCATTATATTAAAATACTTTAAAGAGTTTAAAAAGGACAGGTTTTGCTATTGTGCTGCTACTCCACTAGTCTATGTACCTAACCAGCCTTTGGCATATAATGAGATACTGGAGAGAAAGGTCACAGAACAGACATCAAACTTTATACACAATGCTGGTTTGTAGTGGCAGTTGTACATTATTATTTCGTAACAGAGGGTTGAGTAAGAAGATACATTCTCACGCACAGCCATGAGCTCCTCTTGTGCCTTTCTTATGAGGAATTTGACTCTTGATATGAAATAAGATGTGTTTTACTTGGCTTCTTTTGACATTATCCTTGGGGACTTTGTTGCAAACCCGAATTTCAGCAGACTGCTCCGGAGTCATTTGAGTTGGAAGTCAAGTAAAAAGTACTGACTTGTAGGTGGATTTTTTTTAGTGTTTGCAGGAAGGAGGCGGCTTTGACAATATTACCATTTATCTGAAAACCCATAGTCATTATAAAGTACATGTGTATTTTTAAGCTGCCATTTGGATTAGGCTATAATTTTGGCACGAAACGATAAGAAAAAGACAATTGGAGTAATTTATCACAGTTATTTGTATGATAGTCATCAGCTCCACTTGATTTATGTCAGCACATCTGCGTGGAAGACTGCAGGATCATTTCAACACTGAATTTATTAAAGAGCATCGCATCTTTCGTACACCTTCATAAAACTTTCAGCTGTCATACATTTAGAATAATTGCTTGTGTGATGTTTTGCTGGCGTTTCCTTCTGCCAGCAGCTTAGCGGTTGCAATTTAGATTTTCTTTAACTGTCACTTAGACCATAAACATCCCTGTGTAAAGCACAGAGGTCTGCCATTACAGGCTATATGTTGATTACTACTTAAGCACAACTAGGAGAGTAAAGCACCTTTAAGTTTGGGTTTATTGTCAAAGGAAAATTCTTTAGGTTCTGCCAAGGAGGATAACTTAGAATAGCTCCAAACCCAACATTCGTGGTGTTTGTTTCTTTCGTTATTCACAGAGCTGTTATGTGGCTCAGCGTGTCTCATTTTGAAGTGGAGTAGCTGTGGGTAGAATTGCTTTTAGTCACATATCCAATGACACACCCTGTCCATCCAGTGTTAATCTATCTGTGTGGCTTTAGTAGCAGCAGAGTAATGATGACAGAAGTGTAATAAACCTGCTATTTCCCTTAATGTCTAATACATATTTGAGTAATGACAGCTCCCTGTGGGTAAAGGTCAGATAAGTATGAGAAAAGCCTTTTCCACTGTGCCTCCGATACCTCTTTGTTGGGTGACGTGTCAATACACATGCTCTGGAATTCATTACCTACACGGTACGCTCAACTGGATTATAAGCTGTTTTTACACCTTTATGCTGTCGCTACCTTCCTCTTTGGGTCGTCATGAAAGATGATTTTCTAATTCAGTGCCTGTATCTGTTTACCGCTGCTTTGTTTTGTATTCTCAAGCATTGTGGCATTGTGTTGAGGTGCAAGATGGTGCTTTAAACTGTCATTGGTGTGACTAATATGGATTTTAATGGGCCTTATACTTTCAGCCACGATATGTTTCAAAGAAAGGTGATTAGGCAGATTTGTGCTTCGTTCAGGACTGTTTTGCTCTAGGTTTTCATATATGGAATGATACTGTGGTGGCATGCGATGTAGGTAAGTAGTGAAAAATATTCAGTCCAGAGGCAACACAGGGAATGTCTCCGCGTGCAATCAAGCATCTCGACATCACATTTGTATTGAAATAAATGTGTTTACCCTTGTATTTATATTACAGCCATTATGCACACTTGCATCAAAGAGCATTCAGAGAACAATAAGGAAGCAAAGCGGATAAACAAAACTTGCTTTTCCTTTGCAGTTTGTTCGATATCTGCTTCATTGCGAGATATCTGGCTGTTACATAGAAAATGTATGCCCTAAACAAAGGCGCAATGTTCACTCGAAGATCTCTTGATGGGCTATTCAAGTGCCGTATATATTCATTAAAAATAACAATCTGTCAGCACTTACTGACAGTGTGCACAACAAGCCAAGCTCTCTTTATTGTTCTCCGAAGATGATTCTCAGTTCCCGTGCCAAGAGCCGGGTAATTGGCTGTAGCAGAGCCTTGCATGTGTTGTTTTAAGATATTGGACTGACACGCACGGGGCACACTGGCAGAAATAAGGCGAACGCACTCCCCTCTTTTTTTCTCCTTGCCCTCTTTCTCCTCCAGAAGCAGCAAGACATTGCATGTGTTTTTGTGTTTTTTTTTGACAGTTTCCCCTTCACCTCTCATAAAGAGGAGATCCTAGCACGCTGCATCATATGTCGTGTTTGTTTGATCCAAGCGTAGTTGTGCTGCACCGCAATTGTACAAAGTAGGCGCTATCGGCCGGGACTATTTGTGGTAGCAATTGGTAACTGCCTAATGCTGGTGGTATTTGTTGCATCAGATGTGATCAAATCTGCTTTCTGTGCGAGCTTAGTCACGGTTTGTAGCTCTTCCTTGTGACAATGCCACCTGTATCAGGGCTGGCTTGTTATCCTTGTACCATAACAGGACACATGGTGCTTTGTGTTGTTGTCTGACTCTCAGAAGGTCACAGATAGTCTGCATATTTCCTTTGTTGAGGTTTTCTATGTTGTAACTCGCCTCTTTTTGTGTCCTTTGTGCTGTGTGTTCCTGAGTGGAATGTAGGGAAACTATAAACGGAGTGTTGGCTAATATTTGAGTTGTGAAGAAACAGCAAATGAAGAAACGACAGCGCAGGTCTCTCTTTTTTCGGTCGCCACTATCTGGGAGCCTTTTCATATTTTTAGATTCTTCACACATCACAAATTTTTATATATATATATATATATATAAAAATCCAAAACATAAGATACAGATGATAATCTAATTTTCCTGTGTTTTGGCAGGATGGGCAGCTAACATCGCTTCATCACTTGCAGTGTGAAAATGCATAAATTGTAAGTGAAAGTCAAAAATATAAGTGTCAGCCATTTGCCTTCTCAGGAAAGAGGAAAATGAAATGGTGTAGGATCAGCTGGGTGGCCCCCGAGGAGAAGCAGAGAGGGGTTGGTGGGGGGTTTGGAGGAGGAGGCGGAGGAGTGCTTTGCTGCTGTGCGCGTGTCACTACTGATTAGGTAAGAGATTGCCTCATGTAATGACATGGCATGGTGCTAGTGGTGCAGAAACACAAACAATGCATACCAGTGCAGCTGCCTGCCTAAAGACGTTTATATAGACATACACACTCTCCCTACAATAGTTCTTCATCTTTAGGTTCCCTTTTTGAGCTACACACACACACAGACACACACACACTCACTCTCATTCTGTCTGGAAGCCATTCGCCTTTTTCTCCCCTCTGTGCACTCTTTTTTTTTCCCTCTGTTGCACAGATAAAAGGTGGAGGTGATTAAAGGAGAGGAGCACAATGGAGTGTGTGTAGTTTTCTATTAGCAGCCATTGTTACTACTTGCCAGCACAAATATACGTGTCTGAATGGGCCATATAACCTGACAAGCCTTCAGCTGTTAGTTTAACCTTAAGCCTTAAAAGGGAACCTGTCATATTCCGTTCCAGCTGCCTTTTCTCTTTTCTCTTCTGACTTGCCATAAGCAGAAACGCCCACTGAGTCCGGACTTATTACCTTGGTTATTTATAAATCTGCATCAGGCTGAGCTGCTTTGTGATACGTCTTGGTTAAAATGATAAAAACCTGGTGTTTTCTCAGTGGTAGTGATTAAGGGAAAGCCATTGTTCCTGTTATCAGAGCACCACCTTGATTAGCAAATCTAAACGATACGATTGATTCAATTGATTATTTTATGGAGAGATTTGTCGATAACCGCTGTCTATTGTATAGACCAACATGGGTTTGCCATTAATTATAGGGACTGGGATGGCTTGTTATGTTGTGTATTTCTGTGCAATAATGGGTAGCGCGCCGCACATCGATTTTCAACAGCTTGGCTGAAACAAATCATACGTAGAGCTTTTTTAAAAACGGGCTGCTTGTGCTTTGCGGCGTGTGTGACTAATCCTGATCCTGCACTGATGTTGTGACTGTCCACATGAGGCGTAATTTGTAGAGCCGCATGGTCTGTGACTGATGTTTTAATGGAGACTGCAGGCCACAGAGAGGTTGTTCAGGGTTTATGCAGTGGGAAGGGAAAGACCCCATTGACATTGTGATTTTCTGTCCTCCTGTTTGCGAGCTGCTTCCGGTAAATGGTGTCCTCTGCTTGTCCTTGCAGGTCAGGCGAGTGTACCTATTGAGTGTGCTGAGCCTTCAGTTTAGATGCTGGGAGTCGGGATCGACTGGGTTTTAAGGATGGACATCCTGTCTGTGCACCTCGGCTCCAGGAGCCGGCACAGAGAAAATGAGTTCTGAGGATTGGGTTTAGATTTGCCACTGAAGCACTTCCTCTCTGATACACTCCAGCTACCATCAGGGAAAGGTTGTCAGAGACGGAGAGAGAGAGAGAGAGAGAGCGGGAGAGAAAACAGCGGAGCACAGCAGTGCTATCTAATAGATCAATTTGTAATAAATCTGTTGCCTCAAGCTGTTGTTGTTCGCTTCTACTCAGTAAAAGGTGTCTGCGTTTCTCAGGCAAGAAAATGCTTGTCAGGCTGGGCATACAAAGCTATCAGCGAATGAGACACGCCTAAAGCACAGTAAATCGTTTTTTCTTTTTCTGCCGCTCAGTTTACATAGGTCGAACACATTGCTCTCTTATCTGCACATTCCATTGGCCAAAAAGCGGGGCTTATAACCAATCAATAGGCCCGATTCACTGAAATCAGGAAGCAATGCTCCCTCACATTACATTTCCCCATTATCCAATATGAAGCATTAATCATGATGAAGGAGCTATTGATCGGGCTATCAGCCAAGGTTGGTCAATTTATTTACCGGGAGTAATTCTACAGTCTTTTGAAGAAGCGATGCCGCCCAAGGAAAAGGAAAGTAGAATCCAAATGATGTAATTATTATGACAGCAGTTTGATTTTTAAGGTAACAGAGGAGCAGGACTGCAAAGTCCACAGGGGAGCTCCGCTGCTCCTCCTCCACTAGCAGCCATATGGACCGTACTAATTGTGTTTTACGCCGACCATTTTCAGCGATCCATCGGGGACTTGTGAAAGTGGTGTAGCTATAATGTCACCAGCAGTGGGCTGGCTCATGAAAGAAACATTAGAGAGTAAGAAGAGAAGACGGGCAGGCGATGCACTGCCAGTCAACACAATTATTGATTTTATTTAAATGAAATCTCTGCTGCTCCCGTCTGAATCGGATATCCGTTTCCTTTAAAGTATTGTTTCTGGCATTTTTTGTTTTGTAGTTGTAGTTATTGTTTCAGTCAGCGTTCAGTTCAGTCTCACACATATGAACCTAATGAACCACATCTCACACCTAATGAACATGTGAGATGTTTTTTTTTATGCATAAGGATACAGCTATACCTGTTATTTTCTTTTTTCTAAGAAAAATGGTTTCTACATGGTATATTATGTGGTAAAAGGGGGAAGTCGGACTTAATCCTTTTAATGGTGCATTCCAGTTGTCTTGGAATTCCGAGCGGAAGTGGTTTGGTGACATCATTCCGAGGTAAACCACATTCCAGTTCCACAAACTCGGAAAAAATGGATCCCTCCAGCAAAGCTGTGTGTGTTGTTGCTCTTTTGGAGTACAAAGAGCTACTTTTAAAATAATGCTTTCAGTCACGACGTTTCCCATCATGTGGAAGACAGTGAACGCGTGTTTGTACGATTATACTGCACTTAAACCTGAGAATCATAAAATAAATGTAAAATCATTCAAATTAACCTGTCAATTTTGCTAGCAACGCTTGATAAATTATGATATTTATGCAACACTTCACAGGTTATAATCAACAACTAGCACTACTACAGCTATATGATGCTATTTACACTAAAAAAGTAAAGGCAACCGAAAATGTAAGCGAGAAAACAAACAAGGGATGTAAACTGGGCGCAGCCATCCTGAAATTTGAGATCTCGGAGTCCTCTGCAATTTACGAGCTCGCATCTCGAAAAAACGAGTTCACGACGTCACTTCCGGTCAAATTGCCTCGGAAAAACGAGTTCTGCAGACAACTGGAACGCACCATGAGTCCATAAAAATTAATGACTTATTGATTGCGCATATGTACGAGTCCAGGCCATTTTAGTTAGTGATAACGGCTAATTTTTAGCTGTGGCGTGACGCTCTTTCTCTGCCAACTTCCGGTTCCCTATGGGAACGCTCTTACTGGCTGATCAGAATCCAAAAGTTCCGGAAGTTAACCCCACTGGCCGAGAGAGCGTGACGCCATAGCTAAAAACTAGCCACTTATGCTAACTAAAATGGCCTGGACTCGTACATTCGTGCATTCAACGAGTCATTCATCTGTATGGATTTCCCCCTTTTACCACATAATATACCGTGTAGAAACCATTTTTCTTAGAAAGATAGAAATAATTTGAGGTAAAGCTCCTTTAAGCGACATGATTCTTTTAGCAGAGATTGCTGTATGTTCCGCACACGAGCTCCATCTTGTGAAGCCAGGCTGTTCTTCCATGCTTTATGTTTTTTGACACCATGAATGCTGAGGTTTGAATGTAAATGGCTTTTCTGCTTGTAAAATATTAACAATGCAAAATGTTACCAAGGAAGATTAGTGTGTGTTTTAAGTTTTAACCCTGTTCATAATATGTAATCATGAAAAGGGCACATCTATGGAAATGAAATGCTTTGAAGGAGGAGTGCTGCTTTTTGATTGGTGATGGTATTGAGAGAAAGAACTGAGGGGGGGGGGGGCATGTTTCATTGTGTCCTCCACCAGTTTTCTTGTAATTATTGAAATTGATGTTTGCTGCAAAGCTATAAATCTGCAAGATCTCCTTCTCTTAATAAAGCGGCGGAGGCAGCCGAGCTGTTAGGCAGGGAAATAAAAAGCAATCAAGCATCCAACATCCTGTCCCTCGCCCCAAAATGAAGCAGCAGAAATCCTAATTAACTGAGAGGATGAGCCGCTCTTATTACAGTGCTTGGCTAGCTGCTATACACTAATGAAGACACTGTGCTATTCTCCTCCATCCTCTCCATTTCCCTCCCCCCTTTGCCTTCCAGGGCTCTTTATCTGGCTCTGGCTTGTCTGGGGTATTTTTCCCCTTTGGCTCCTCTATTTCTCCACCTCCTCCTCCTCCTTCCCGTCTTGTTTGTTCATGTGACCATTGCACCGGGAGCGAGTGAAGCGTGGTAGTCAGCGGGATATCGATGAGCTCGGCGGTGGCCTGTGTGACGGTTATTGCCGTTTATGTAAAAGGGACTGAAACGAGGGACGGCAACGGTCTATTTCCACTGACTTCATAGATCCTCTTTAAGATGACAGCACAGTTGTCTCCCTGTGTCATCTTCAAGTGCTCTTTTTCAAATCACTGATGTGGCAAATTATACTTCTGTCATCAGCTGCATATATTCAAGCTTCCTTTTGTGGAGCTGAAAGTCGGGTTGAATCTTGCTTTTGCATTTGATATCTTTTTGTGCGTGCAGCACGGTTCAAACTGACGCGAATTGAAGCGAACATTTTGATGATACATTACTGATTTGTGTTTAGGTTTGAAAGGCTTGCAGAGTAGCTTTAGCCCAGAGTAAGATACACTCTTGTCTTATCCACATTTTTGTTATGGAGTGAGTAATTATTGATTGAGCGCCTCAGCTCTCAGCAGGCTGCTCCGCTCTATTCACCTGTAAATTTGTCTTATTCTTCTTTTGCAATAGCAGCAGCCTAGTTTTTTTTTCTTTTCTTTTCCCCTTTGCTCTTCCTGCAAACTCCTTTGTTGTAGCAAGCAGCCCCAAGAGCCTCCAGGGGATGCACAGACAAATAGAGGACAGCGACAGGTGAGGCTCCGTCCCTCCATCCTTCCATCTGTCCGTCTCCCCTGCGAGCACTCTGCCCGACAAGTTTCCAGCCACTCAAAAGCAGCAAATCGACTCACTGCTGGATGCACTGTCACTTAGCTGAGCTGGGGGCATCGCAGCTCACCAGGAGTCCATATCCTCCTCCTCTTCATCTCATCACCTCCTTTTAAATGAAGACAACACAATGATGTGGCGTCGCCTCGTCTTTATTTTCTGTAAATACAAACACATTCCAGCTCCACATTAATAAAGCAACACTAACGACAACTTGATTAAGCGCCTGTCACGTCTCTGATCGTTTCAGCTGGGATGTGTCCAGTCGGCGGCACTCCCATTTAGGTTTGTTACGGTTCATTTTAACCAGATTCTCAGGCGAGATGGGCTCGGCGCTGTTGCACGAAAAAGAAGAAAAAAAAAAAAAAACCTTCAAGGCAGGCGCGTGTTTTGTTTGCGCGCACCTTTTAAGCGATTGTGATTGAGGGGGGAAGAGAGCGCTGTCAGACTTTTTTTTTTTTTGTCGCTCTCTTTATCCTTGGCACAAAGCAAATGAATATGCCGGGCAAAAAGCAGACGCTGGTAGAAGACGATGGCATCTGCGTTTCGCATCGTGCTCCAGCACCTGCTCTTACATGCGTGCACACATGCACTCTCTGTAATGACAGCCAGGAATTTCTTATAATGCCAGCAGTTTAGGTTTCACTCCTCGTGTGACGGTCCTGTAAACATCTTGGCATGAAACAAGGCACAATACTGTTTTATTTCTGTCTTGCCTTGCCTGTCTCGCTAAAGTGGAGGAGAACAGGCACTGGAAACTTAAAGGACACTTCTTTTTTACC
This sequence comes from Craterocephalus eyresii, assembly GCA_037177035.1. NCBI lineage: Eukaryota > Metazoa > Chordata > Actinopteri > Atheriniformes > Atherinidae > Craterocephalus > Craterocephalus eyresii. The sequence goes on from JBBBVT010000014.1 coordinate 14,507,739, forward strand.
GCCCCCCCCACCTTTCTTTTGCTTTTCTCTTTATCGCTTACGCAGCCGCTCGCATTACACAAGCCTCGTCCACCTTGACTCTGCTGTGGCAGAGAGATAAAGGCGATGAAAGTGAGAAATATGTGTGACATTTTCTGGGACTTAGGATTTGGGATGCGGGTGTATGAGAGTTTTTCCTTTTTTTTTTTTTTGTCTGTTAGCAAATGGAGCATCTGAATTTTCAGGCTGCTTTTAATTGTTTGTGACAGGTGAAATAAGAACCAATAATGTGTAACTATGAAGGACCCCAGAAGCCTACAATCTTGCGGGCTGGATAAAGGGGTGTCAGACTGATGCATTACTATATATCTTTTTTTTTCTGCCTTGTCTTTGTGCCTTGAACGACTCAAAAGCATTTAGTAAGCAGTGATTTTTTTTAATATAATTTCTTCCTTCTCTGTTCCCCCCCTCGCCCTGCTTGTGATCCCGCGCTGCTTGCTACCGCTGGAAAAAAAAACCTCCCAGGCTTCTTGAATAAATCCTCTAATGTCTGTGTCTCCGCTCGCAGCCCTGGGTCTGGGCAAATATCTGCAGCACCACCTGATTTGACTTGGTAATAGGGCATTGATGAGTCTTGGGGGAAATCAGGGAAAAAGGAGCAGCATAAAACCCTACGACTGCGTGAGGTGGTACTAAGACCTCCAAAAGACAATGACATTCGTTTGTAACAACATGAAAAGGGCGAGGGATAAATGGAGGACTTTAGGATTTAGCTGTCATCTGTTTAAGTCTGCTACTCCTTCATGAAGAGAAAGGAAAGAAGAAGAAAAAAAAAGAGGTGAGATAGGATTCAGCACCAAGGCTTCAAATCAATTTGTTTTATTTTTCTCTCTCTCTCTCTCCCTGCTGTGATACAGAAGGTCGTCTCAGCCCGAACATTATATTATTTACATCTAAAGCCGAAGTCGCAGCTCAAAGAATGCAGAGTGCAGAGCAGGCATGAAAGCCAAGCCAAGCCAGGAGTGATCGGGGGAGATAAAAGCAGGATCGCTTAAGCACTCTGTTATTTGAAGCACATTTCAATTGCTGTTGATGTCAGTATAGTCTAATAATTCATCTTGCTGGTTTTTATCAGGAGCACGCTCACCAACGCAGATGCCCACGCACACTCACTGCTCGCTGACACAAATTCCCTCCGCCGGCGAAGCCCGACCCTTTCTAATATAAAACAAGCAATTGGGAGATGATAAAGTCGTCTCACTAAACCCATCTTAAGGATGAGTAGTGCTGCGAAACAAAAAGCAGGGGCCGACTGCGCCCGGCTCCCTCGCAGGGGCAGCTTGTCTGTGTTATCACTCCAGCTACTGCTGCAATTAATATTAATGTGCTTTAAAGCACGCTCCAGCAGCCCTGCCTCCCTCTCGCTGTTGTTTTGTGTGTTTTTATGTGTGTGTGTTTGTGACTCAGGAGGAAGAGAGCAATAAAGCCGGTGGGGGGGATAAGAATCTAGGTAGGAAATGACAGTCCTCATGTCAGCTGTCGTAGAGCTTGAGGGATATGTGGATAAAGACAAGGGGATGAAGCTGAATCCTAGCCAGCCAAACAGGCAGGTAGTACAGCTTGTAGGTAGAGACTTCCTGGCAGGACCGGGGAGGGAGGGAGTGAGGGAAAGGGGGGGTCTGCACACAGCCTGTTTATTTAGTCATGTTGTAATAATGCTTGACCTTTTCCTTCAAGTGCACGGCCTGACCTTTAGCACCTTATTCCTCAGCAAATCAGCGTGTCTGCGTGTCTGGCTTAAGCACACACCCATGCAAGAGAGAGAGACGGGCATGTTCCTCACAGGCAGCTTCATGGTCTGCCAACTCCTGGAGTGGATTGTTCCAAATTAGTATGCATTAGGTGGTTAGTGCAAAGCGTTTAATTATGGGAGATGGCACTAAACTGTCTATGTTATGATTAGCCCAACACGTTACAACCTTAATCTCTGCCTTTTTTCCCCTCTTGTCTTTGCCTGGGTAAAAGCTTTTTTTTTTTTTTTTTTTTTTTTTTCCCCCCCCCCCCAGGGGGTTGTGAGAGAAGAAGGGAAGGGGGGGGCTGAAAAGAAGGAGGGGTTTGGGGGCGCGAGGGGGGTGGGGGGGGGAAGAGGG
>JBBBVT010000014.1:14524373-14536337 GCA_037177035.1 Craterocephalus eyresii
ACATTGATTTGATTTTTTAAAGTACTGTGCGAATTATTCGGACGAAATATTCGGAGTAGGTGTGTAAAGGCCTTAAGTCTGTTGCATGGACACATGCATGTTCAGCTTTTAATGTTGAGGAGAGGCAGAGGAAGAAGGAAAGCCTAGTTTGTCGCGGTCATCGTGACAAACGATATACCAATATAGGTGCTGTGTGAATGGGTGAATGAGATTTGTCATGTAAAGCGCTTCGAGTGGTCTGTGACTAGAAAAGCGCTATACAAGTGCAGTCCATTTTCCATTTACCCAACGCAGGTCACAAGTAATAAACTTCAACTCGCAGAGCACCAAAGTGATCTCCCTCTCATATGGCCGCAGATAGAGCAGTAATATAGGACCAGACATTTCTAGGCCTCTTGAGCTTGTTTTAGTTGCCCTCCTGTGACCAGCCAGAGACTGGACAGATAGGCAGTTTGTTAAAGGAATGATGCTACATGTCTTGTGCTATTTGGATGCAGCCTTTAGGCAGAGATATGAGCAGATTAGAATGGAGACGGGTTAGTCACAGCCTGATTTTAGAGGGTTCTAAAAAACTGGGAGATGGATGAGTGTTTGCGTACGCAACTGTGTGTGTGTGCTCGCCGGTTGCATTGTCTGTCATTATGGAAATCCCAGAGTTATTGAAGAGATTGGAAAATCAATGTGGGCTATTCATACACGGATCTAATCCTCAGATTTACCGCCTTTTTAATCTGTGGTTATGGTAGGGCTCTGATGGCGCTAATGCTGTCGAGCAGATGTCCCCGCTCAGCCATCCAGGTTAGGCTGCACCTGGTGGCATCATGGAGCCCCGGCTATGACTGGCCCACTGCACCTTTCATCTTACACCCAGGCAGCAATTATTATATAATGTGAACAAAACAAGTCATGATTTGGGCTTTTTCTGAGCCTAAAATCATCTTTGAGATGTTTGATATAAATATACCAGGCTTATCTAGGTTGTGCTACTATTTTTTCGTCTTCAGAGGGAGACTATAGTGCTGTTTACCCTGCGTGCTGTGGTGTAAAACACTGCTGTGACTGGCTGGATAGAAATACTTTGATTTCATTCACTGCACACACTTTTATTTTCTCATTCAAAGCTGAGTAGACCGTTCCACTGCATGCTGGCTGATTCCAGGAGGTGGATGGCATTAGAGGCGAAAGAGGGAATAATAAACAGGATAATTTTATGCCTCTGGTCAATATTTAGGTATGTTGTTTGTACTGTCTTAGCTGTAAATACGGAATGAATTAGTAATCAGAACCGGCCTACTTAAAAGTGAAAAAAAAGCTCCAGTATAACATGATAACCTAACTAATAATAGCCAACTACAATGAACTGGTTTTTAGTTGAGGATCCCAGTCGCTACATGGGCCAGCTGTTTAGCAAAACAAAAATGTGAACCCAATCACATTCAGTTAATTCTTACGTGACTGCAGGACTCCACTGCTCTCACATCCCCGGACTTTGCTGTATTAAAGTGCTTACACTGATATCAGTGGTGTGTGTGTGTGCGCGCTTTGTGTTTCTGCGTGTTAAAGAGAGTAAATGCGGGGAATCTCTCTCGGTGTGCGGATGCTGAATGTGAAATGTCAATGTTATTGAACAAGTGCTGCGAGGCAGAGCTGTGATGTTTTTATTTCCAAGCTCTTGTAGAGCGAGGCAGAGAAGAGAAGGCTCATGGGATAATGGGGGAGGTTCAGGGGTGGGGGAAGATTGTGTGTTTTATAGTGTGTGTTGCGTGTGGAAGTGCCTCGATCTGCGTGCGTATTCAGGGAGGTTTATTGAGAAGTCAGAGATTAATACTGGCTTTCAATAAATGCTCACGGTCTCATTGAAAACGACACTGTGAATGCGGTCCTGTTGTGTTAGTTTTTTTTTTCCGTCTACCTTTTGTGGCTTTCGGCGGATACGCTTGCTGGCAAATATGGCAGCTGTCTTCACCCAGGCATACACCTCTGCTGTCAATCTGTTACCACCTTGTTTGTTCCCCATTAACACATCATCCATTCTTTTCCCCTGTCCTCTATGTGTGTGTATATGCTTTTTTCCTCTGGATTTTGTCTTGCAGACTGTTGTCAGCACTTGTTGAGAGGTAGTGTAGCATTGAGCAAGGAGGAAACTGCAGCCAAGGTTGGTGAACAAAGGTTGGTGGTACTCGCGCATAGACTAAGGTGACGTTTTTGTTGTTGTTGTTTTTTTACCTCCTTCCCCACACATTGGGCCTTGATCCTGTTTTCTTTATGGTCTTTGTACCTCTCTGTGTGATACGACTTCATCATCATCATCACCCCTCTTAGTGCTGCTTCTCCGCTGCACTCCTTTTCCTTTATCAAAAACATCTTCCATGTTATTTAAATCACTCTGGAACAGGGATGTCAAACTCATTTTGTTCAAGGGCCACATACAGAGCAATTTGATCTGAAGTGGGCCGGACCAGTAAATTGACAACATAATAATCTCAAATTAATGAAAACTTTCTATTTTTCCCTTTTTTTTTTTTGTTTAGTGAACTACAAAAACATCAACTTGTCCAGGGACTACAGGTGGAAATTGGCAGTGTTTTTTCTAGAACCTGGCACCTGCATATCTCCTTTTTGTTTGTCAAATAAGGTTAATCAAGTGTTGTGCATTGTCCCTGTTAAAATAAATAAACCATACCATACCCTACCATACCATACCATACCATACCATACCATACCATACCATACCAAATCACCTTGTTTAAAGATCTAATCGTTTAGAAAACACTATGACCTGTCTGAATATTTCTCAAAAATGTAGTTTCCTTAATATTTTACTGCCCCGTTACACATTAACATTTTACTACAATATTAAATCTAAAACTTTTTATATATATTAAATTAAATATTTTAGTTTTTTTGTATTTGAATAATAAAATTGGTTCATCTTTAAACAAATATAGCATGCAATAAATCAAATTCACCCATTTTTAAATTTGACATTTTTCATTTATACAAATTACTTAAGATAAAACCTATTTCATATTATTTTGCATTAAATCTTTCTATTATATTCATTCATTTACATATTTACATCATTTTATATATTTGCTTAATCACACCACTTTTTCAACTAACAGATCACAGTGGAACTAAAACAATACCAAATCATTTAAAGGGGAAGTTCGATATTTTCCAACCTGTACCTATGTTGTAGCATGCTATACAATCATTTACTCACCCAGACAGTCGTGGAGCAACTCGAACTCCATTGGAAAATATTTTGATCCACTCGCAATGAGCATATATCCATGTAATGGGAGCGTTTGGGGAAAGTGCCCCTGGGCCTCTAAATAAGGCATTATCTGCCTCAAAATTCCTTCATTTTACCAATGTGTTGTTAGCAAATGCTAGTCCCATCCCTCCATGACCTGCATTCAGCCTGTACTTCCTTTGTTGTTGTTATTCCGGGGTCCTTTCAAGCCTTTTGCCCTCACCTGTGACAACGATTACATCACCACCATGGGCACCTTTAGAAGCCGAGCAGCACTTGCCCCGAACGCTCCCATTATATGGATATATGCTGATTGCGTGTGGATATAAATATCTTCTGATGGAGTTTGAGTAGCGCCACAACTGTCTGGGTGAGTAAATGATCGTAAAGCATGCTACAACATAGGTACAGGCTGAAAAATACCGAACTTCCCCTTTAATTACAGGTATCTGGATGGAACAAAAAAAGATTCAGTATTTCACGTTTTTATTGGAGTAACTTTGACCGTTACTTGTTTTACCTTTTGTATGTGCCGTTTTGCAACGAGCCTTTTTGCTGTGTTGCACCATTAAGCTTCAAAGCTACCAGTCTTTGCCTCCACACTTCCAATTTGGTTCCTTGTCACTCTATTATTGTCTTGCCACTTTGTGTCGGCTCTTGTGCTGTTTTTTTTTTTTCTTTTCTTTTTTTCTAAAGAAAAGAAATGTAATAATGACGGCAGCACTTATCCGAATGTCCACAATGGCAATGGAGAATCCGGTCACGATACAGATGGGGGGCCGCAGTTCAAAGCCGGCAAGCAGGTTATTTAATGAGTTTGTTAATTGGCTTGCTGTGGCTTCTGCGCATCCCTGCCCTCCTGCTGCTGATGTGAGCAGGAACAGAGAGATACAGCCTCCATTCCCTCCTGTCTCTCTGCTCGTCCTTCCCTCACTCAGCCCATCTATCTCTCCATGCACCCATCAGTCTTCCATGAACAGAATTGAGGAGTTAATGCTGGATTTCATTTTTCCACTGTACTCCATATCGAATATGAACATTCCTGTATGTATCACTCGCTCTGCTCCCTCCTACTGAGTTACTATCTCCTTCATGCACTCACCTCCCACTGCACATATTTCATATTGGATGTTTTGTGCATCACACGGATTGTTTCACTATGTCTGAGTAGTAAGTCAGCGTAGCCTCAACAGAATCATAAGATTATTACGGGCTGTTTACACGCCGAGTTGCTATCTAAGACCCGATAATAAAGACGAGGTCTTGTTTGCTTGCTTTTCATGAATAAATGATTATGATGTGACTTTAGTAAATCATATCTTTTAGAGGAATATCAAAGGTAAAGTCTTTGTCCTTGAGTCGTTGCTGAACGGCGTTATTTCCTAATCCCTCTCATTTACATTTTAACCTGTTGTGATAACAGGTCAGGTTATCTGTTTAGTTGTGCCCAGAATAGGAATGATTATCAGTCCGGATCTCTTCCTGCGTTGTTTGTGTAGATAGAAATTTAAAGGAGCGATACCTGATATTATTTTAATCTTTCTAAGAAAAATGCTTTCTACACAGTATATTATGTGGTAAAAGGGGGAAGTCCATAAAAATGAATGAGATAATGATTGCGCATATGTACGAGAGCAGGACATTTAAGTTAGCTATAACGGATAGTTTTTAGCTTTGGCGTGACGCTCTCTCTCTGCTAATGAGGTTAACTTCTGAAACTTCCACATTCCAAGCAGTCAGTAACAGCGTTCCCTTAGGGAATCCGAAATGTTACGTAAGTTAACCACATTGGCAGAGAAAGAGAGTGTCACGCCAAAGCTAAAGATTAGCCGCTATCGCTAACTTAAATGTCCTGGACTCATACATATGCGCATTCAATGAGTCATTCATTTTTATGGACTTAAAAGGGGTAAGTCCGACTTCCCCCTTTTACCACATAATAAACCGTGTACAAACCATTTTTCTTAGAAAGATTAAAACAATTTCAGGTAGAGCTCCTTTAACAGGAATGTACGAGCTTGCCACAAAGAAACTTAAATTCCTAAAAGTCTAGCTTTTTTTCCTTCTTTTTCTTCTCCATTTATGCTTGCAGTAGAATAGTTGATTCTGAACAGTGTAGGGGTTGGAAGGCAAAAAAAAAAAACCTCAGCTAAGTGGCTCCTCTTGACCTCAGCACTGATCTCCAAGCTGTCTGCTCTGACTGCACACTGACTGGAGTTTTACCCACTCGCTCCCACATTAAACAGTCTAATCTCATAACACAGCCTCTGCACTGCGACTGCAAGCTGTCTCTTTGAATAACACATCCTTTTTTTTTTCTTTCTCACCACGCCCAGTTCGGACACCCTGACCAGACATTCACCTCTGAGATGACTTCACTCTGCTATTATTCCTGCTAAATGAAAAGAGGAATGCGAGCAAAGGGAAGTGGGGGAAAAACTCCGAGAGCTGGAATGACTTGAAAATCATCTTCCTCTGACCTGTAATGGATGTGCTTATTGCAGTTATCGCTATCTAGCTGTAAACTAGATGGCTGAATCATTAGCTTACATACTGAGGGTAGCCATGGGTGACCAGAGGAGAGTAATTGATTTCTGAAAAAGCTCGGGAGGAGGAGGGAGGAGGGGGAGATGGAGGCAGCATTGTGCACTATGCTAAGCAAACATGTCATAAAGTCTTATGTGTTGTTTTTTTCTGCTTCTTGTTTTACACGTTACAAGCCTGGGCTCCCCCTCCCCACCAGAACAAAGCTGCAGCCCCCCTCATTGTCCACAGGGTGGCGGTGTGTGGAGGTGAGACAGACATGTGCCCTGTGTGTGAAATGGAACAGTCACTGGCTATCTGAGTGCATTAGCTGGGAGACAGTAACCACACAATAATTACACACCCCAACTGCCACCCTGTCTCATGCTTTCAGGACCCTCATATGCCCCGGTAAGCGCCTGATCATTTTTAATCACCCGCCTCGCTCTGCTGGAGGAGGAATTTTCCTGGCTGGACACACGCACTTGTTTGTTACTATTCACTGTGTCTTTGTTCACAAAAGGACTTTCCTGAAATGTAAACTTCCTCTTTTGCACCGCAGCGCCCTGTCTCCCTGTGGCCCCACTTGGAAATCCAGTCTCATTCCTCAGAGGCTGTTCTCAGTGCAGCCACAGCAGGCTGAACTGCTCTTTTTATTCAGATGAATGAGGCCCTGTTTTTTTGCCAGGAGAATCAGACAGACACACACGCAGTCCATGTGAGAGCTGCAATAATGTCTGTGTGGAAAATGTGGGGGCTTAGTGACATGCTATCTGAGATATTACACGTGTGCGTTTTGTTCTGTGTCTGTCTTCACTTTTTCTGCATGTGAAATTAGAACTCATAAGAGTTTTCTTTTACTCTTCTGAGTATTTAACATCCTGGCTGACTCTTACTGTGGCTTCCAGAAAGCTGTGATCTAACAGAAGCTGTTGTGCTTTGTGTGAATCCAGAATTAGCATAAGCTTCTCTCAAGAGCAGGTTTTGTTTTGGCTTTTTTTTTTTTGCTTTATGTTCCCCTTGTCTGTGTGTATATCATCAAAAGTCTGTTAATGCACAGTATTTGTGGTATTTTACAAAAAAAGGAAGTAATGTTATTTCTTCAAGTAACATTTAATCAGTTTATCACCGAGGCAGCAAACTTATTCCAGATGGAGGTGGCCATCTGGAGTAAGGTTTACTTTTGCAGTAGTTTTTCTTTCTTCATATATACAATACTTTTACCAAATGTCTGCTGCAAGCGAGCTCCAGTCTCTGGAGTTTAGCACATATGTAGCCTACAAGTGTCTTGCTTTTCAGAGTGCGGCGAGGCTGCCAAATGTGACTGTGAATAGCTATGTAAACAAGATAGCTATGCGAGGCTAGACCTTGCACTGCTCGCCCATGGTGAAATACCATTCCTCGGCTTCACATCACATTTTTACAACTTGTTAATGATGGCAAATTAAAGGTTTTGCCGGGTTGCTGTTCAATTACTTTATATTTAGATTTTCTCCAAGGGGCTTCTTTCTTTTCAGTTCTTGTCACCATGTTTGCAAAGAGAGAGGGGGCATTTTTGTTTTTAAATATGTCAATGGCCGTTATTTGCAGCTAAATAAACCGTCCCTGAACATCTAGAATCTCGCTGTCCACCAAGTGTTAAGTTAAACATATTTTCATTGAGTAATTTCCTTGAGTTACTTGTTCGGGGGAATTGAAGAGGATTGTTTTATTGCGTGCTTTCTTCTCCCCGGCCCCTCCAGCCACAGTCTCTGTTTTAATTAGTCGTGTAAGACCCTATTTTTCATCGGATTCCCCTTACTTGTAAAAGTGCTCTCTTAAGAGTCCATGAAGGCTAAAAGTGGGCAATGAATGATTTGAAGTCGGCCTTGCCTGCCAGCAGAGAAAGGGGAGGGACTATCAGTATGAGGAACAGTAACTTCTAACAGCAGTCACACAGAGCCTTTGTTCTTTATGGATATAGTACGTGTGGCAAAGACAGGCCGCTGTTTTAAAGCCCCATCTGGAAAAGCACAGTTCCAATTTTCTAACGCTAGAAGAAAACAGGCTCTTTTAGATAATACCTGCCTAAGAATGGTAAAAAAAAACGGTCTCACAGTTCAAGCTGGCGTTTTCCCCCTCCTTCTTTTATGATGTTTTGGCAGCAGGCATGTTTAGCTCGCTACACTGTAGAGATTTAGTCATGTGTTAAAGTCGAGCTTGTGAAGTACACCCCAGCCATCAGCACAACCTAACCCTCTCCATGGTTTACAAGTCTGTTTTCTTCTCCCAATCCCTTTTTTTCCTTCAGCTTGTCTGCTCATCCCTGGTGAATGTATTAAATGAAGTTACTAGATATGAGTGCTTAAGAGGCCAAGGCCTCTGAGGCTTGCCAAGTCTCTCCCAGGCTTGGCTCAGTCATCCGTGTCACTTTTTTTCTGTTGTTTCAGCTACTGGCTGACTTATTTGTATTGCCGTGCACTTTTTTTTTCCTCCCTGTCCCTCTCTCTTTCTTTGACTCTGTTTGCTGCTTCTGATGGGCTTGTTTTTTTTCTCCTGCTTGGAGAAATCAGGCTAAAGCAAACAGTTTATGTCAGCCACAGCTTTTGTTAAGTATTCATTTTTAATGAGCCTAAGTGGCTACAGGATCCTGTAAAGCATAAGCAGAGTAGTCTGCCTGGGGAGGGAGAAGGCGAGGGGCCATGTTGGGTCTTTGATTCTCCTTATTCAGTAACACTTGTACTAATTATTCATTGATGTGGGTGAGTGAAACACATTTCAATTTGATGGTTAATGTTTGATATAGTGGTTTCTTTTCCCAATCCACCCTTTTCTCTCGCAAGGAATTCTTAGTAGTCCAGAAACAAAGAGTCATTTTTCATGTTTCATTAGGCCTGGATTCAGAAAGAGACCAATCACGGGTGTTATTTTTCATTAGCAGCAAAGGCTCTATAGCTGCAAATAAAAGGTGCTCGAGGAAAAAAAGTATTGTGACGGCCCGTTTGAATGCAGAACAGAATTGAATAGACACAGTCAGCTTCCCAGATACATGCTTAGGCCTGTAGAATGTGGAGTGCTTTGCTTGTAACTGCACCGGTTGTCTTCTTTCATTATCGGTTAATGGTGCCCAACTTGACAGAGCCATGTGATAAACAGAGGAGCTGTGAAATCCTGGAGGTGGAGTTCTCGTCTCTATGATAATGGGATCTCATCTGCCAGGGAGGGGAGCCAGCCCCCGCCAGCCAATCCGGCTTTGCTTTGCACAGCGCTCCACTCACTCCACTGCCGTCTGGGGCCAACTTAAGCCCGGCAGTTTCCTGAAAACTGCGTTTCACCGGCTTCTTCTCGCAACACGTGATAGAAAAACGGTATGGTTGTCCTTTACAAACTGAGATCTCCACCTCCTTATCCATCTTGGATCCTGTGAATGTTTGTGTAACGGAGGAAAGGGCGCAGAGTGTGTGTTTGTGTACATATCATAAACACTGACCTTGTGAAATGTATACATACTGTGATAAGGGAGGCGCTGTGGTGTTGGGTTACCATGGAGGGGGAATATGACTTCTCAGGATAGTTGCCTCAGGAGCTGGAAAAGGTTTTTACCAGCACACAGAAGAATCCTCCCCTCCCCAACACACACACCGTTGCTACTGAAGCAAAGACGACCAACATGGTTTGTAGCACAATGAAGGGACCCCTGCACACCACCCTCAACTCAATTTCTATTGATCCTCCCTGCCTGTCTCCACTGCCGCCCATGTTTGGCTTTAGTGCAAAAGAGCCCAATGTGCAGACTATTTGCTTTAGTTAATTGGATTCTGACAGCGATCCAATATCATGTTTAAGATGATGAAAATGTGTTGCGCTCTTCTCTTGGTCAAATTAAAATGATCCTACTCATTCATTACATAAAGCGCTCCATCTTTGTTTCCCCCCTCAGCTATCTCTCCATGTGTGGAAAGTTTTCATTGGCAGCATGTACATGTAGAATAAACAAACTGTTTGGCATTTCCAGGCATGCCATAAAACAAAATCAGCAAACAGATAATGTAAAATAAGATTAAAAAAAACAAACAAAACTGACGCAACACTCGGGCTCTTAAAATCTGCCTCCCAAATATGTCTAATGTAATGGACTACTCACATCATCATCTCTACTTGTTCCTGCCTTTTTAATGGGTGGGGTGACTAATTAATTCATTATCCAAAAAATGCAAATGAGCTCCACAAGCATAGGCAGCCTCCCTCTTGTGTTGTTTCCCCATAGTGCACATAGTAATGTTTTCTGATTTTTAAATGAACGACTTGCATTTACGACAGCCATTTTATGCTCTTCCTTATATATTCACGTGACCATAACAAGAAAAAAAAGACTATTAAGGCGTTATTTACTGCGGCGCGAGCTTTCACGGCTCCCATTGTCTCGCGCTTGTGTTTCAGTCACATTCCCATAAGCGTTATCATTGATCGGCTTGATGATGATCACTTTGGTTGCATCTTGCTTCCTCATACAGTTGTACGCAGTCACGCACGCATGCACGCACGCAGCGCTTCCCTGCGGGGCTGCCATCAATCAACAGCCCCATTGGCGTCCTCTCAGCCACCACCGCCACCTCTTTGTCCCTGACGATTATTATTTGAATCCAGTCCATGTTTTTGTTTCGCTTGAGATTTTTTTCTCGCTTGCTTTTTTTCTCTTTTTTTCTGAAGTGTGTTCGGCGTTATTCTACTTCACTAGTGTCTGGATAAAGAAAGACTAGGTCAGCCATGTGGATGCGTCTGTTGAACAGCTGAAGAGGAGGGAGGAGGGGAGGGGGGTTTACAGAGACGAAGGCAGCGATAGGGAGAGCGTGGAGAGTGTGTGTGTGCAGAGAAAAGAGGGAGAAGAAGAGGGGGGGGGAGCGCGCGCGCGTGTGTGTGGTGCGAGTGTGTGTGGAAAAAGGAAGCAGAGCCTGTTAACGGCGAAGTCGCTGGTTTCCCCCTCGAAACAAGCGCAGCGTTACTTTTCATGTGGACGCTATCATCGGTAGCAGCGAGGCGCGCGGAGGGACGGCGGCGGCTCCGAGGGGAGACTAAATGGTGCCTTTGATCGCTTATTTGGGACATGAGCAGTCTATCAGTAAAGTGAAACCGTCTTTTGTTGAAGCAAGTGCTCTCGCCTTAGCCCTACCGTTGTTTTTCCTGTTTGTTTTTTAAACGAGAGATATACAACAACAAAAGTGTCCCCTGTTCGCCTCGTTTTCTCCCCGCTCTTGGATTTGCTTCAGCTAGCTCGTCTCTGCCGTTTGAAGGGGTCACCTCGGGCAAGAATCGCGTTTTTTCCCCCCCAACTTGTTTGCAGCAGTCTGTGGGACTCCAAGAATCAGCAGACTGGCGGGTGAGTAGTTGAATAGAGGGGGGAAAAAGGTTGCAGGATAGTTGTGGTTGGAGGAGGACGAGGGACGGGAGGGGGTGGTGGTGGTGGTGGTGGGGGGGGCAGACCGGGTCTGAGTGTGGGTGATAAAAAAAGAAATTCGGGTAATGTTGTGAGCTAAAAAGCTGGATGACACTTGTAGTTTCATTCCATATCTTGTTTATACCCCGAGGAGGAAGCGCGGATGACCTGGAGTCAAATGTTTCGAGTGCTCCAGGGAGCACAAAGTTGGCTGCATTGTTGTAAAACTTGTCTTTCTCTGGACTGCTGAAGACCCCCTAAGCACCCTCCCTGACCCGCCACAGTGTTTCAGCGGCTAATGGTGTGAGAGTGGGAATAATGAAGTAAACAAAAGGCTCGACATGACATGCCTTGCTGCCCAGGAAACATAAAGATGTTGAAGTTTTCCGTGGGCTGGAGGCATCAAACAGCCACGAGGAGAGCAAGATCAAGTTGTTTTTTCTCACCAGAGAATAGCTGCAAAAGATCCCGAGTGGGAGGTTTTCTGTAAAGTAATGGATGCTTTTCTGGTGTCATAAATTGTTAATAGAGCTTTAATAATGGAAAACAAGTCTTAGAATAAATATATGTAGGGGAGATGTGGGTGTGAGAGTAGCGGTACCAGTTCCAAACTGTTGAAGGGCCACCAAATTAACTTCACACACCCCCCTCCTCCTCCGCACCCCAGAGGCTATGAACTCTGGCCTAAGCACATGCACCTCTCTGTATATGTGTGTGTGTGTGTGTGTGTGTGTGTGTGTGTGTGTGTGTGTGTGTGTGTGTGTGTGTG
>JBBBVT010000014.1:14542450-14553983 GCA_037177035.1 Craterocephalus eyresii
GTAGATAATCCTTTTAAAAATAGCTCTTTGTTATGGCGGTGGTGGAGCGAGCCGAGGGTCTAAGAGGCAGAAAAAGCCCCCCAATTTGTTTCTACTTTTAAAAAATGTTATCACCTTGATATCCGCCACTCTTCAAAGATAAATATTTAATGACGTGGTAGCTGAAATAGAGCTGTTACAGACTGCTGGTGAGAAATTGAACTTCTATTTAGAGCCCATACTGTTCCATAAAGTCATGGCATTGCATTGGTAGACAGCCCAAGGTTATTAGTGTGGTATGAGAGTAGAGTGTGTTTGTGGTGTGTCTGTGGGTTTGCTGAGAAGTTTGTGCACTTTTTCTCGCTGCAGTGATATGAAGGAGAGAAATGAACTCTGTCTGTTATTGAGCATTCGCTCATGAATCCTTGATGTATTATGGGTGTGTGTATGTGTGCGAGAAGCAGCGCTGTTGAAGCAGCGCTGTTGTAGCAGCGGCGGCGGCTCAGCACTTAATGCACAACAGCAGCACCGTTAAGGCTCACTTCACTTGAACTTCTTCCAAAAGGAAAAAACGGCATTTTTTGCTGTTTACTACCTTTGCTTTGTCTCACTTCACCTGGCCTCTGCTCTCCGGGCGCTGGTTCGATGTTACTCGCATCATACAAAATTGATTGCTAAGGTTAGTGTCAGCCTAGCTGCAGTGAAGTTATCGCAGCACAAAGAGAGATTTCCCTACATCACTTCTCCCAACCTTGTGCTTAAAACCTCAGGTGACTTTAACCTTTAAATTGATAACATTGTGGATGTTCGGTTTTGGGCTTGGATGGAAGAGACGCCAGCTTATATCAGGGCTTGAATATTACCGCTCAGCATTTTTAAACATTCATCTAGGCTCTGCTTGAGTCGACCGGTTTACTCATTACATGATAGCTGCGGTGAAAAGCAATTACTTTCAGCTTTCAAGTACCTTGCTTCTGGTCACACAGCGGCTCTTATTCATTTCACTGGTGCTCCTGAGGTCCCGAGGCTCCCAATCAGTCCAGCGAGTGCTGTGCACTAACATCTTGCATCTTTGTGTAGAGAGTAGGTGGGTAAACACAGCAGAGTCCTTGAAGCACTTCCCATTGCTGCTATTGGATTACCAGCTGCCTTCCCAGGCCTTATCCGCACAGATGAGCACCAAGATCAATGGAGCTTTTAGTGCAAAGCTAATTCGATCACAAATGGCTTTGCCACTGCTGATCGGAGATTTCTTTTTTTTTTCTCTCTCTTTCTTTTTTTTTTTTAATGTTAAATAAAAACGTAATCAAGTCAAGCCTGTGTCCAATACCAAGTATTTTCAGCTACTCCAACTCCCACAGACATCAATTAGGAGGCTATTCATATTCATTATTGAATTGTTGGGTAGGCCAGCTGAGAAGAGGTGTAGAGATGGAAGTGGTGAACTGCTGCGTAAAGCGATCCGGCCAGTTTTCGCTGAGTGTAGCAGAAATGCTGTTTGTTTTTTTTTTCTCCAGTCGAGCAACTGGCATCACAAATAAGCGAAAGCGTGCGTTGTTAGAGGGATGAGGTGCCTTCAGCTCTGACAGTGAGCAGAGAGGAAGGGGTTGAAGGGCGTATTGACCCTCTTGTTCCGAAAAGCGAAAAGCAGACTTTTCATTGCCCCTTGTTCCCTGTTAATTATTGTTTGATGCTAATAAAGGAGGGCGGGGGGGTGGGGTGGCGCTTATTATGAAACATAATTATTCATTGCAGCTTTGCCCAAGACGATGCGCGTTCCCCCCCCTCCCCTTGTGTTCAGCGAGGAAGCTGCCAGGGCTGTCAATTGAGTACAGCAGGCAAAGATGTCCCCTCAGCCTTTTAAGGAGGGGACAGAAGGGAGCCGGGTGAAGGACGCCATTTGCCCAAGTGATATATGAGGAGAGAAAGCAATATATGTAAAGAGCTGCTGAAAGAAAGATAGAAGGTCAAGGCACATTACATCCCATCCACTTACTGCTACAGAATACAGTCTAACCAAGACCACAGTAGCGCCGCAGCAGATTTTGTTTTCAGTAACTGACACGTTTTAGATTGATGTGTTCATGCAGATGGATGAACGCTGCACTAGTGAATACGCTCTCAGTGGCTTTTTATAAGCCTGCCGATGCAGTGGGAAGCTATTTTAACAAGACTGTAGCCACACAAACCTGCCTTCCTAGATTTTCACTAGGCAAATGGCAGATGTATCTGAGGCCGATTTCCTATTCATGAAGGCAGCATTTTGCCTCAAAACACTTTGGTTCTTTAGCGCAGTCAACAGTTCCGCCGCGTTGTTGTTTTCGGTTGTTTAAGAGGGAAACACTCGAGCAGTTAGGAGTTTTTATTGAAAGTCATTAATAGAGTAGCGATGAGAGGACACGTCAGCCAGGCAGCCATGGTCAAAGCCCCAACATTAACATTCCAAGAATATCTGAGGCTTATTCGCAGCAACGCAGACACGCAGATGCTTTGTTCACCTTGGGTTTAAAGAAAACAATCAAACCGCGGGAAGTCTGAGTTGTGTCGGTGCTGAGATGTGTTTCTAATGTGCCATTGTTGTTGAACGGTGAGGGATGCAATGTGTAATCCAATATATTGCAGCTGTTAGGTGCTGGGGAAGATGAATAATATGCAGCCTGTGTTTGCTGTAGGCATACCGCACTATCAGTTGGGGGATCAAGTCTCCATTTCACACATGAACAGACAGAGTTAATCTGCGGATCACCACTGTACACTGTGTAATACTCAGCCTCTCAAGTTTTTCCAGAAGCCCATTGTTCTACTTCAGAACCCTGCTGTTGGTATTTTTGTCAAATAGTTGCTTTTTTTGTAGCTGATGTCTTTATTTAGGCGAAGACCCAAGCTTTTTGCGTGTTGCTGAAGAAGTGAACTGTGCATTTTTCGACTCCCTCACAGTCTTTAAAATTAATTGTGTGTGTTAGTAGGGGACCCATGTGTGCGGCCTGTGTGTTTGTGGTAGGGTGCACTAAAATGCCACTGCTGCAAGAGGCCCAGTCCCAGGCACTGCATGTTTTATGAGCTGTCCTCAGAGGATAGGGGAGCTCTGAACTCGGATCATGCTTGTTCCAGCAGCGTTTCCATCACTGCCGGCTGATTCCCTTTGCCCCCTTTTTTTTCTTGTACAAATGAAAATGAATACATGTACAGTGGGTAACGGTTACAGCACCTCCCTATCCGTGGTTGTCGTTGAAGAAACACGGCTAGTTTCACAGGTTTATCATTCATAATATTCAACTCAAGCACACTGCAGAGAGTTCCTTCCCCTCTGCCGTGGATCACTGGCCTGCATGACTGAAATGGTGGATGACAAGGTTGAATGCCGCTCTGAATTTTGCACTCCTCCACTCACCTCCCCCACCGGCTGCACTCTAAACCAGTTCTCGTCTCTTTAACAAACACACCTCCGGAGGCAGAGCGTTATCTGGCTGCCTCTGTTTTCCACTGTTTGCATAGGAACTTATGAGTTATGGCTATTGTCAGTGGCAGTGAACAGAAATAAAAGAATAAAATCAGTCATGATGGTTTGTGAGGTGACGGTTGGTGGTTAGTGAGGAGAAATAAAACCCCTCCCACCCTAATTAGAGGTAATGCCATCCTGTGGTATGTGGAGGTGGAGGTGCTGTTTGGCTTGGATCGTTACAAGGCTTTGACAGGGGGGCATTGTCTTCAACCAACCCAACCATCTGCTCGTTGAACAGTTTATTATGAGACTGTGTAATATTTCCGGTAGCCAGAGAGAAAAAGCTTTGTGTATTGACCTAATGGCTTTGTTTTTGGGAGCTGTTCTTAAAGACATACTTCAGCTCCTCAGCTGGTCTGCACCGTCACACTGAAACCTCAGAGCTGCCTTGTCTGTCACTCTAATCTATTTGTGTTAGTTTTTCCTTGGTGCTGGCACGTCGCTCTGTGTGGCATAGTGATTAGTGTAGCCGGAGGATGTAGGGCAACCGTATGAATACATTTCCTCCTCTCTCACACTCATTTAGACTACCAGTTGAAGTTGAGCTGATGGATAGGCTCGTTAAGCTGATAGGCAGATTGCAGAGGAAGAGTGGGGATATTTGATTGCAGAAAATCACTGGAAGTGATACATGATTGAGTGCTTAGATATTAAAATCTCAAGAGTGCTTTAAACAGTAGGAAAAAAAGTATCACTGTTTGCTTTTTGCTTTTTTCCTCTCGCCCCAGTAAATCTCTACTGAATGGAGAAAATGTCTTGTAACACCCCTCCCCCGCTCTTGCCGTATATCTCTGCTCTAAGCCATAAAGATAAATATTTGGAGACACATACATGATGGAGATATTCTCCAGTCCAGATCAGTCTTAAATATGTCCCAGGTGTGTATTTCTGCCTCTCCTGACCCCAGTTTTACCTTGGAGTAAATTTCCATTTCAACAGCATAATGCACCAAAAATTTGAATTGCCAGCGCATTGCCACAACTGAATGACACAAAAAATGATTTTGAATCAGACACACTATTCACGGCGTGAAAAAAAAAAGCTGCTCACAGATCTACAGGACAACTCACTTAAGAGCCGTGTTCATTAGGCGCCGTCAGCCACTGCATACCTCACATTCTCCGGTTTCTGTTATCAATGACACATGGGGACAGCTTCTCGACTGGCTCGCTCACAATTACATTTCTCAAGAGTGCCTCATTTAGAAGAAAGGAAAAGGGTGTTGGGGGACAGCCCTGGTATCCCCCCCCTCTTAGAGTTGTGTTAAAACATGATGCCCGTGGACAGTGAGAGCTGACGAAATGGCAGCCGGCTTTGCTCCAGCCAAACGTACGTGGCAAACCTAGAGGTGCTGTGTGTTGAGTAGCAGGTATTAAGGCTGCAAAATGAAGGCCTGCTCACAAACCTTGTAGATAATAGGCATCTTGGATTGTGGAGTGGCCCCCTCAGGGCCATTTGGAGCCTTCACAGAGAGCCCACAAATGGGGAGAGGAGGATTTAGCCTTGTTTTAGAGATAGAGGAGAGGCTTAGGCCCTGAGGATCACAGAGGATGTTCCCTATCTCTGCGGCTTGAAGTACCATTTGGACCATTGGACTGAAAATATGTTTCATTAGTTCGTCTTGCATAATTAAACTTAGCATTTATCCAAAATGGCTCTTTAAATCTCTTTAGACAGCACCGCTTCTTTGCACTCAAGAATCTGTTCTTGAACAGCAGTGACTGTCTTTGTACCATGCAAGTCTAAGTAGGTTTAAATGTTTACATTGGAAAGCACCAAGCTGTGTTTTTTTTTGGTTTTTTTTTTCTGTGCATGGTTTTTACCTACTAAACTAACCCCGGATGTTGCCTAAAAATAGACTGTTTGTGAACATAGCTTTAGCAGAGAGAGAGGGGGGGGGAGAAAAAATGTGGTTATCATCAGCGAATTGAAAAACAAGTGGAGCAGACAAGTGTCTTTGCCCTGCCAATGTGAACTAAAACAGAGAGGGCCTCAGAGAATAAAGCAAGCCATGATTGCAGCAGGTAAGACAAAGCAGGCAGGGTGCAGAGACCACGGAGAATCCCTTATGAAGTGGCCTACCCCTCGCCACCAGCTGAGCATTTCATTGTGCTGTTGTTTCTAGGGAGTTTGGATGGCAGCTGAGATTAGATCGCACTGAGTAATGGATCGGAGCTGACGAAATCACCACCGTCGGGATCCCTACACCACAGAGGATCTTGGCTGGTTTATTCGGATCAATTTGAGTCATCATCATTGTTAATAACCCTGTGTATATTCATGCTAACATTGTTCTCTTCTAATCTGTATTCATCTGAGTATTTCATTCAATCCTTCTGCAAAGCCGGCCCTAAATCCTTGCCAATCACATTTTGCTACTTCCTAATTCTTCAATTGAATATGCCATGAATGACTTCTCAGTCTCTCCCATATTGTCTTTACGTTTGATTTGCATTTTAATATAGGAATTTATCTTTTCTCTATTTGTTTAACAGAGTCCTCTATGGAAATGTACACATCTCGTGCAATATTTGCAATCATTTGCTAAGATTTTATACGATAAAGCAAAGGCCGTGCAGTGTGTGCACTCAAGCAAAGTTTGGTAATTTGAATGTTTTTCCTATGACAGGTTTGGATTAAAAGTACAGAGATGAGCATGGATTTAGTTAAATGTGGGAGTGATTGAAATGAATAAAACATGCCTTTTAAAAGGCTGTTCAGAAGACAGAGCGGGGGGTGCGGGGGGGGGGGGGGCTGTGTTTGGTAACAGAAACCTGCTGTGTGGCCATTGTGGGGGATGATGTGTTAATCGAGCCACAAACTGTGTGGTTTTTCAGGCCAGAGGTTTCATTTTAACTGGCACGCAAAAGCGATATGTATTTGAGCGTGGCCCCGCTGGCTGCTAGCCCTTGACTCTGTTGCCGTAATGTAAATGGTGGATTAGGTGCCGTTAGCCGGGACCCCCCTCAACCCCTTCTCTAGCCACTTCCCCCCCTCCTTCGCTTTTCCATTAAGACAGCTGGTATCTTTAAAAGGGTCCTGGCCCGGTGATTTATGTGTAATAGCTCCAAGCCTCACCTGCCACCTCACAGCGTTATTCATCGGCCAGGCAGTCGGAGCCGCTTTCCACTAAGCACTTTGTTTTCCGGGTGGTGGGTGAAGGGCCATCTTTTCCCATCATCCTTTCTTTCTGCTCTTCATGCGCTCCCCTCGGCCATCAATACATTGGGACTTTTCTTTGCCACAGAGTTGATACTTCAGATCCTGCTTCCTACTCGCTGGATCTGTTAAACCTCAATTAGTAGACCACACCTGCAACACAAGCAGCGTTTCAGCACAATGAAATATGAGCAGGTGCCATTCTGTATGCAGATCTTTTGTTCCTTTTAGAGTTGACAAATACAAATCCAAAGGTTCAGCATGGTAATTGGAGATTCAGAAATTGGAGCGAGGCAGTTGTAGAAAGTGTATCCAGATGCAAACTAATAGCAGCTACATTGTTAGAGGGCAATACATCTGCCCCGACATCAAAGGGGAACAGGTCAGCCCTCCATTTGCTACAGTTTAGAGTTCTTGGTTTCACTAGAAGAGGCTTATGTTACTGATTAGAGGACAGAAGAGGTGCTTAGCATATACACAGATTCTGGCAGCCTGTAGTATTAGTGCTGTGCTATCAAATGTTACCAATGTAAATGGGTTTTATATATCTCACACCTCTGAGTTATGCTGCTGGATATAGATGGGGTCGTCTCCAGCCGTCTAACCAGAACCCTTAACAGAGTAATGAACGCTTTGAGGTTGGAAAAAAAGGCAGGGGGGGTCATTAGATTAAGGAAGGGAGGCGTCTGGTGAGAGGGTTTAAGTTGATAATGACTGTTTACAGTCTTAAAAGGTTAAATAAGCTAAATCAGTTACATGACCTTGTTATAAAGTTAAAGAAGAATTTCGCTTTTTTTGAACCTGGGGTCTGTTTTCATCTTTCCTGTCATACATGTGAGTGATGTAGAAAGGAATTTTCAAGATAGCTGAGTCCAGTATTTAGCCGGGCAGGCAGCTAGCAGCCCAGCTAATGATAAGTATCAGGCAACTTCTCCAGTGTAAGTTTGCCCTATAAACATGCTTTTTTTCCCACACTGACGTGCTTAATAGTCTCAACGAGTATCCGACAACGTACTAGAGAGGAGAAATGAACGAAAGTATCTTTATTACCTGGCGATCGTTAGGTTTTGGTGTCTGTGTCCAAATGTCGCGAGTTGCCCGATAATTATCATTAGCTGTACTGCTAGCTGCCTGCCCGGATAAATACTGGAGCCATTTTGAATGTTCCTTTCTCCGTCACTCACATGTATGAAATGAAAGATGAAAACAGACCCCAGGTCAAAAAAAAAAGCGAAATTCTCCTTTAACATGATGTTTTATTATCTCAACGACTTGATTTTAACTTTAAATGTATATAACACGAAAAACTTATAAATTTTTTTGTTAGGGATGGGGGGAGTTGACAAGTGTGGGTTTATTTCTACTCTTTGTCACTGAGTCAGAAAGTTACTTTCGGACACGGGGGCCGCTCTACGCCTTTTCACACCATCTTAGCTATGTATCAGCCCCGTGTGTGTGTGTGTGTGTGTGTGTGTCCTAGCACAAACATGCCTGTTACAACGCTCCAGAGCCCTTTCATCATCTGTGCTCGCTAATGTGCTCCTGTGCGTCTACGCCGGCAGCCCCGTGGTCGCCGTGGTAACTCATCATTAGGTGATTAATGGGGCCGTGACGAGGCTGCAGTCTAATCAGGCCTGGTGTTTGTGCTGAAGTCAACGACAAGAGCAGCTGCCCTGTCAGTTGGTGTCTGCTCACGAGATGACAGCACCCGCTGCTGAGGAGCGCCGTCGTCAAACACGCAGCATTGTTACGCGTTGCAGCCAAAAAAGCATTTCTCCAGCCTTCTGGCTCTTTCAACGAACACTTGTTCACCTTTTTAGATGCGCTGTTAAGTTTTCACTGAGCTGTGGTTTTTACTCTCTCTCTGCTTCATTTTTTACCCCCCCCCTACCTCCTGCTATCATGACCATGGTAATGCGGGTGCTGATTGCCTGGTGTATTCCCTCTCGGGGCTATAATAACTATTTCTAGTTAATTTGTAGCCGTGGGGACGGAGAAGCTGAACACTGGCAGTAAATGAGCAGCCTCCTTTTGTAGGCGCTGTATGTCGGGGCCAGTGCAGTGCAGGATTTCTTCATAGCTGGGTGAAGATACTGTAGCTGTAAGTGGCAGCAGACTAGGCATGGTAAATGACCGTCTCTCCCCTCCCTCCCTTGCCCTGCTGAATTGCTAGATTTTTCCCTCCAGAGCTGTCACTTCACATTATCACATTGGTAACTGTCAGCCAGGGCAGAGGGGTTGGGGTGGGTGCAGTCCAGTAAGACAGAGTACACACACAAACACACACACACATATACACACACTCTGGGATGAGGAGAATTGAGCCTGGTGTCATCAGAAATGGTCTGCTGAGAAGCTTGCCTGTTAACTCTGTTATTGAGCTTTATGCTACACATTTCCTTTGGCCTTACAAACCAGGCTGCTTTTTGTGCCGAGAATAAAAAAAAAAAGTGACATCTTTTCCCAGGGGGAATTCTGTACACTGCAAGCCTATTTTTATAATACATAGCTACCTTATTCAGTTATAACTCCCCTTTAGCTCACTCTGTTAGTTGCAGCACTTGCTTTCCTTTTTCTCTCCTTTACCCTTTAAAAACGCTCCACCGCTCTGAAAGAATAGAAACATGCTAAAGCAGGAAGCTAGAAAGTTTGCTCTTGAAAAAGCTGCTTGGGTCTCTCCAGAGTATACATGATAGTGGAGGGGGATTGCCAACAATTACTGTGATATGGAGAATAGTCTGCACAACTGCCTCATCTCCAGGAGCTTATCTGGCTCTCTCACCCACAGGAGATGTGCAACGGCAGGAACTAACCCTTTTACTTTGGAAAATGGAGCTCATTGTTTAATGAATTGTGCTAACTGTGTTTTGTACTTTTTTATTTTTTATCCGCAGCTCTTCTGAAACACTGGGGTTGTTGGTGTGGCCAAATTTTCCCTGGATTTGACTGGTAAATTCAGAAGACTGAAGCCCAGGCTCACAGTCTACCTTTCACGGAGGCCCAGCCGTGAGAGGACTGAGGAAGGCACGTGGCAGATCATGACGGCCGACAAAGAGAAGGAAAGGGAGAAAGAGCGGGACAGGGACAGAGACAGGGACCGGGACAAAAGGGAGGCCGGTAAGTCCCGCCGGCAGGACGGAGAGCGGGGCGACCGGGAAAGCGAGAGCTCCAGGCCCCGGCGCAGCTGCACGCTGGAGGGCGGGGCCAAGAACTATGCAGAGAGCGAGCACAGCGAGGATGAAGACAACGACAACGGCAGCACTGGCGGAGGCAGCGGCACGGCCGAAGAGGCCGGCAAGAAGGGCAAGAAGAAGATGCCTAAGAAGAAGTCGCGCTACGAGCGCACAGAAAACGGAGAAATAACGTCCTTCATCACAGAAGACGATGTCGTTTACAGACCCGGAGGTGAGTCTTTGTCACGACTTTAAGGTGTATTAGAAGATGTTTGTGGCTGTTCAGAAAGCAGAGACTGTTCGTAGGTTTTTAAATAAAGTGTATACGCACGACTAACTAAGCACAAGCCCAGCTCCCTCCCTGGCCACGCCTACGATGATATACAGAAGCTTGGTTTCGGCTGTGACACCGGCGTCTAGTTGACCCTGCCATCATGTCAGAAACTCCTCCTTTTGCCGCCGCCACCTTTAGTGGCGCTTAGCTCTGCCATCAGACGTTGCTAACTTCTAGCAGAGAGATTGTTAGCCACCTGCTGTGAACATTGGACGGGAGCCTGCACGGTATTTATAGCAGGTCCAAACAGTGAATGACGGTCCAATAAGCAAATGAAACATGCAATGACTGCAGAAATGATTGGTCGATGTTTTTTAAGTTCCATTACTTCAACAGCTGATGTATAATGACAGACGTCATGTTTAAAGATTTTAATTAAACATACCTTATGGGGCAGTGAACCCATTTACATCTAATATTGCAAAAAATTGTTAAAAGAAACCTCTTCAATTTCACCTTCAAATTCACAGATCATTGCTCTGTTTCACAACAATAAATACGCATCAGTAGATTTTCCCTGATCACTTATTCTAAGCAGAACTTTGAGACATTGTATGCGTTCACTTCTGCACCACGCTTTGATCTTAGTGGGCTTGTTTTAGGAAAACCAGAAACAAAAACTTAATTGATGAATAATTGATTCTTCTTAAGAAGCAGCTATCTCTGTTGCGGAGGGATTGCAGACTCTCAAAAGTATCAACTCACAGCAGAAACACTCCCTCAGGCTAGAGGCCGATGCATCATGCAATCAATTCCGTGACTCACTCTGAGCTTTGTCTTGAGCTAAGTCAATAAAGCGAAGTGGTGCTTCACTACATGATGTGATCGTGACGACAGCCATGATAATGATTTCATCCTAACACTGTCTGACTCACTGAAAGTATGCTATCTCCCCCGGGGCCAAAAGGTACTCCAGTTTCATGGAGAGATTAGATTTTTTTATTTATTTATTTTTTTTCAGCTGTAGTACCATGTCTTGATTGAGACAGAAAAGTGAGGATAGAAAATCGGCCTTTTCCACAGTATGTGAGCACGGCCTCATGTTCACACACTGTTTATAAACTGGTGGAATTACAGGTGAGAATGTCAACGTTTGCCGACAGAAGGAAACCCAGTCCTGCTCGTCTTGCTGCTCGGCGCTATCTGCCTTGCTACTAAATCGTTTCTGCTGTGTCTTTTCATTTATTGAGGAACCGACAAAAGGTCAAGTAGTGGCGAGGAAGCTCATGTTGCTCGAGTATCTAATTGGAAGACTTAGAAAATAACATCCAGTGTGTTGGATGATGTTCTTCTGTATGGTTGTACACAAACTAGAGCATTAACGAGTTGTGATTTTTTCTGGTCGACTACTTGACAGTAAAAGTTGAAGTCGAGTCGATGCGTCGT
>JBBBVT010000014.1:14578846-14596779 GCA_037177035.1 Craterocephalus eyresii
TGTGTGTGTGTGTGTGTGTGTGTGTGTGTGTGTGTGTGTGTGTGTGTGTGTGTGTGTGTGTGTGTGTGTGTGTTCAAAGCATGCCTTTTGATTTACAGGCAGACACAGATAAATGGGCGGAGAAGGCTTTGATGTGCTCGGGTTGCACCGAGTGGAGATGTTTGTGTGCTGTTCAACCTCTTTGTCTTGCGCTCTCTCTCTGTGGGCGGCCTGTGTGTGTGTGGATGATAACCAGTGTGTTTTATACACAGTGCTCATCATGACTCTTGTGTTTTCCCTGTTGTTCACAATAAGCCAGGGACTGTGTACTTTGTATGTTATGCTGGTGGTGTTAGGAGAGCCATCAGCAGGAGATCTGGGGAGGTTGACCAGTCTGAGTGTTACACTGACATCCGAAAATGAGAGTAAATTAATCAGCAGCGTTTCTTTTAGCACATCAGTCAGCTGAGCCATTTTCTTGTCAGCTCTGCGAAAACAAAGAATACAGAGCTTATGAATGCAGTTATATTGTCCTGCCGCTGCATTTTTAATCCACTATAGATCACTTTAGATTACCAAGAACTCGAGCACGTTCTCAGCCCGTAACAGAATATGTAATGGGAGCCAATTAATGCTTTTGCAGTGTGTCTGCTCGCAGAACATGCTGGCCATTGTATTTGCCTGACTAAAATGAATACTTAATACAGCCCTCTAACTTTTTATCTTTCTTTCTTTCTTTATGCCTTACCAGGTTTTACTCTACCCATTTACTACTTATATCAAATTATTCTATATTGTAATAAATCTTTCCTAATTAGTTCGTCCTGTTATTCAGCTCTGTGTAATATTTTGAACAATCTACAATATAAAAAGCAAAATGGCTTAGATTCTTATCATTTTGAAATAGAGAAAGAATGTTCAGTTTATACTCTGTGAAAAATTTCCTAGTTCTGAATTAAGGAGGTGAAATGTTTGTTTGTTAAAAGGCCATTTTTCAATTTTTTTCTATCTTTGTTTTCTTTTTCTTTTAACTGTTTTTACTTTGAGACAAAGGTTTATAAGGGGATAATAGGGTCTGGGTGGGGGTGGTTGTAGATGTGTTTTATGATGTGTTTGTGTAAATTGTTTTATTATGTGAAGCACTTTGTATTCTTTTTATGCATGAAAAGTTCTATACAAATAAAGTTTGATTGTATTTGATTTGTCTTGGTGACAAATCTGGTGACTTAAAATTCATCACCAGATCATTTAGTTCCAACTTTGCCTAAAAAAAGTGGCTTTCTAAGAGATGCGTGAGCTTCTCCTTAATCATGTTACAATATGGCGGCTTTTGCTGGTCCTGACCGGGAGCCATGCAGTACATCTCCCTCCAGCACTGGGCCAGCCTTGTTATTGCAGCTGTGTTGTCTACAATACACCTCTTGTTGCAGCACAGCAGGAGGATGCTCTAAGCTTCTGGCCTCTGTGTGTGTGTATGTGCACATGAGTTATAATCACATTCTTCCCCAGCTTTCATACTACAGTTGCTGCGAGTTAGCTTTTTAACTGTGTTTGGTGAAAGGCCCGCAACCTCTTTAAATCCTCCGGCGCGCCTCAGATAGCGTTTTTCATTTGCATCCATGCTGATGTATTATCACACACAGAGGCAGGTAATTTGCATGTGATTATTTTCATATTGTACAAAGCAAGCATGCCTGACAGACCACCCACCGCTCAGTGGGAGCAGCATCTGGCTGATACACAGCTTACACGATGTATTACTGATAGGGCCGGTGTCACCGCTAGAGACTGACAGACAGACGAGGTCACCTTCAGACAGAGATGGCGGCTGGGGGGCGGCGCTGAGAGATGAGTATCTTCAGAAGAAGATAAAACAGTGCAATCACACATGGTTGAGCTGACGGTGGTATGGGTTCTGCGTCTGTCTGGTTTCCTGTTCAGCCGTAAGATCTGTTTTTACATTTAACTACTCATTGTCTCCCTGTTTAGCATGCCTCCCTCTCATGGGTGTTTTGTGTTTTTCTTTGAGTATATGTGTGTGGAAATAAGCTTTGACGCGCGTATAGGTACTGATAGTTGGGTGAATCAGTTTGTGCTATCCACACAGAGCAACACCGACACATAAAAGCATCTGTAACTGGATGTCACTCTGACGTACACACACCACAGATTATCTGCTGGTCTAAAGTAAATAAAATCATCACAACCAGTTCAGGCTTCACACACAACCTCCATGAGCTGCATTTTAGCCTGAGTGCGTGTTTGTGTGTGTGAATAATAACACTAAAGTGGCATATTGATTAGCTTTGCCCTTAGCAAACCCTCTCATCAGTCCATCTCGGTTGTACCCTCCGCAGGAGGCTGCCACTGGTAGTGACACTTCACACACACACACACACACACACACACACACACACACACACACACACACACACACACGCTGAGTTCGGATTAGCTGGCTGGGCAGACATCCAGTATGACAAATCCACTCACACACACAGAGTGATATTCATATCCCCTCTCTGAGCATTCCTTCTGTCCTCTGCTACCACGGTCCAGTCAGTGTTAGCTCCTCATGCTATGCTAGCAAAACAAAGCTAAGAAAGTGGATTATGGAAACAGAAAACACCAGATGGTTTAATCACAACGCATAGTAAACCTGGATCTTCCAACAAAAAGGGTTAACATTCCTTCGTGTTTGTGTTTTTTGGTGCCTCGCTCTGAATTCTGACTCATGGGTATTATCTTGAGACAAGACAAGTCGCTGCTATCCTGAGAACCTCCCGGGTTACACACAGACATACGCACACACTGGCAGACACACACAGGAAGCCAGGTATCAAATAAGAGGCGGCTTTGAAGCTGCTAAATGAAAGGCTGAAGGCAGGAACGACAGCGTTTTCTGGCGAGCTTTAACTGTGTGTGTGTGTCTGAGAGCGAGAGCCTTGGAAATAAAGGCGGTATTATGATCTACCACCCAGATATGAGTTTTCCTAAATGCCTCTATCTGTCCTTGTGCAGCCTGCATTCAAGCCTGTCTTTGGTTTGTGTGGCAGTATTGGAAGGAAAGTGAAAGTGTGCATGTTTGAATTTAGCTTCTTGCTCAGCGTTGGTTGTCAGGCCACCGGTGGGCTTCATTTGTGTCCTCCAGTTAATGACCCTCCGTAATGAATGTGTTCTTTATCTGTCTTCTTTGAAATTTAACAGTCACACTCTCTCTACCACCACTTAACTCATCTTGAGTTTCTTGGCTAAAACTGCCTCGCAGCAGAAGTGTGTTGGAGGCAAAGACAAATATTTAAGTTGGACGCTGCTTGGTTATTTCATAGAGCGAACAGCCAGCGTTCCCAGTTCTCCCTGCCGGTTGCCGTCTAGAGGGAAAACTGTATTGTCCACACGCATTTTTCACGTTACCTTTGCCTTCGGTAAGTTCACTTAAAAAGGGGAGATTGAACAAATATGAGTGCAACAATCGGCCCTGTTTGCTGCTAGAACGGAGCAAAGTGTTGCAAAACTTAAAGAAATACTTCACCCTCAGAACGTTGTGCCTTCATTTTCTACTCACCCTCATGCTGATTACCACACTTTTTTTTATATTTAGCATGCAGCCGGAGATGTGGGGAGGTTTTCGTTCTGCTTCAATATCGTTACAGTGATGTTGAACAGCGCCTGTTCAAAAAGGTCCATAAAAGACTGGCATTCTCAGCCTTCTGGCTACTATAGGCGGAGAAAGCGCCTTCTGCGCTACCCCCAGTCTGCCACGGCCACGGTAGCATCTTGAACCTGCACCCAGGAAGTACAATATGTTTGGCCTCGAAAAATATACTAAATGATGTTGTTTCCAGTAAATTATGGATGCTACCCACTCAGGACACTGGGATTACATTGAACATAACGAAAACCTCCCCATATCTCCAGCTGCATGATAAATATCAAAAAAATATTGCAGAGTGTTAATAAGCCTGAGGAGGATTGGAAAAATAAGGCACATCATTCTAAGGGTGAAGTTTTCCTTTAAGATCTCAGGTCTGGTTGTCATGGGTGCTGCTTGTGACTCCTCGCTGTTTAAAGAGCGCCTGCTGCTGCCAGTGTGATCCACCAGAAGTGGCCCTCAGCCCTGAAGTCTTAATTAGTATCATATGTAAGTTCCGCGTGACTCAACCCCTCTCCTTTTTTCCCTTTTTCTCTCTCTGCAACTCTTTTGCCGTCATCTTATGACTGGATGAGAGGAGGACCTGTTAACATCCTCAGATGTGTTGCTGTCTGTCATTAATTTGCAGTTGGACACAACCAGTCAGTCTGTCATAAAGTGATTTATTCTTATCATCTTGCTTCCATAAGTTAGAGAGGGGGGGGGGTGATTTAAGGCAGGCGTGGGTGCTCATGCTCACACATAGCATAGACACAGCGAGAAAGCAGAGTAAATCTGCCCACTCTGAATGGGCTAATGCTCATTCAATCCAATATGGACCCGGGCTGACAGATGGGCCCAGCGTGTTCAAAGCAGAGGGTGCCGATTTAATATCCAAACAGGTCAAGCCAAAGGGAGGCAGAGAGAGAGGCACGATGCAAAGGCCCTGCCATCACCGCCACGCAGCTGGGACGCACCTCTCCTCATCCTCCTCATCCTCCTCCCACACGCTAGCCATTTGTTGTTGCTCCCAGGCAGTGAAGCAGCCTGCGCTCCTTCTCTCCTCACAAACATTGTAATCAGCATTTGTTGTTTAATGATATTGCGTGTGCTTTGAAAGCAAAGCCTTCCTTCAAGTAGCAAAGTGCTCATCAAAACCCATAAGGAAAGGATTCACACCCCTATGATGCTGCCTCTGACTCTGATTTTAGAGATCCTTTCTCTACTGGAGGAAGCTGGGGAGAGGGACGTATCCTGGGAGTCTGTTATGTGTGTGTTGCTCATGTTTCTTTAAACCGCCTCCTTTGTCACTCACTGAGATGTCTAAGATTGCATGAGCACAGCAGATCTCTTGTACCTTGCTATTGTACATTCACAAACACATGCAGGTTTTCGTGTGTGTGTGTGTGTGTGTGTGTGTGTGTGTGTGTGTGTGTGTGTGTGTCCATCCGTCCAGATGGAAGTGCTTATTAAGCGCTGGTGTGCTGGCAGAGCTCGCTGTCTCCGTGAGCGGGAGAAAATCAGGGAGGAGAGAACCTTTCCAATCAGCCCCATCAGCCCGCCGTGTTTCTGTTAATGCCAGTGAATGTGTGCCGGCTCTTCCTGCCTCCCTTCTCTAATCTTATCGTCTCGGAGCAGCAGATTAGTCCTCCCAGATCCACATCTCTGCCTCCAAACACCACAATCAGCCTTTTGTTCTGTGCTTGTGCGTACTCTCCCTTTTGCTACAGGCAAGGTGAACATTCCCACACTCCGAGCCTCCCTACCACTTTGAGCCCCCCGTGTCAATGTCACACTGCTACCAGCCCTGATCTCCCATACCCAAGGCTCCCCTGCCCTCGGGGCATTGGCTAACTAAGCTCTTAGCGCAGCGCCCTGCTAGCTTAGCTGAACTGCTTGACATTCCTCGCTAACAACGCTGCTGCTGCTGCTCTTGTCTGTTTGACCTCCCCCCTTTTCCCTCCCTCCTTCCCTTAACTCTCCGCCATCTCCTTTGTCAGTGTGTTTGATATCCGCTTCCTCACTTCTGGATTGCCGCCTCCAGAGGGAAGCCACCGATCCCGGCCGCTGTTGTCACCAGTCAGGGGGAAGAGGTCACTAAGAGGGTTGGCAGAGGAAGACCGGAGTGTTTGCAGAGAAAGCAGAGAAAATAAACAGAGCTATCCTGGTAACGAGGCTGTCGTGTGGTAGCCGGTGGATCTGGTATTGTTTAAGGCGAAGTTCTAATATTACTGGTTTGAGGGATACAGGTTGCTGCAGCGTTAGCCATGTTGTAGACACTCCTACAGAAAGATGCCCTTCATACACACAAGTGCTTTCAGGCATTTGTTTCAGCATTTGGAGTGGTTTGGCATTGAACTGCGCCACATTTGTTTTGCACCCTTAAAAACCCAGAATTCATCTTTTGCGGAGTCCGTCTTTCTAAACGCACAAAACAGATTAGTCCCTTGGATAAGAGAGCTGGTCCTTTTTTAGGTTTAAAGACGGCGTGAAGAGGAGAAAGCCGCTCCCTTTCTTTTACCTCCCCTCTTACTCCCAGTCTTTGTGGTGCTGTGGTCGTACACAGGGGCCCTGGCTCCAGAGTTGACTGCACACACATACAGCAACACAAAGAAAACCGCACAGCCATTATAGACCCAAGGGGCGGGCCACCTTTAGCTAGTCGGAGGCAGAATTAACTGGCTCCCCCCAAGCTTGTCTCGGCCGCCGTTACAACAGAGATGAATGCGTTCATTGTTTCCGTTATTAATATTGACACATTTTTTATTGGCTCTTGGAGAAATAAACATTTAAATCTTGTAATGTTTACCCCGATGTAACCCTGTGGGAAATAGCTGTGCTGTATTTCTAACCTCTATCTGCTGAGTGATGTGGATGCCACAGGCCAGGCTGCTATTGTGTTCATCCCCAGAGCATGACTCTCAGATTTACATCACCTCAATGAATAAAGGGGTAGCCTTGCACCCCGGGGGGTTTCAGTAAAGTAAGAGGAGGGGGAGTAGTCATTTTAAGTCTGAGGAAATGAGATGGCCTAACCCCCCCTACCGTAATCCAGCTCCTTTCTCCTCTCTATATTTTGCCCTCCTTATCTCCTCTGCTTTGCCTCTTTGCACTTTCTCATTTTTCCCCCCTCTTGTTTTATTTCTTCCTCTCAGTAGTGGGTTGGTAAGTCTTTTGGCCTCTCTGCAGTGTGTGCTATTCCTAAGGTTTAGGGCCCAGGAGGAGGGGAGGACAAGGCCATGTTTAGCCTCTGGCAGGGCAGACAAAGATGTCCGACATTGTGCGAGGCTCAGCTATGCTCATCTCTCTACAGGCAGCCAGGAATGTCTCTAATCAATTCAGCATTGCGGCTTTTTCTGCGCTCTCGCTCTGTCATTGTCGATGGCGGGCTTTGCAAACCCAGACAATGCAACCAGCACTCAGTTCGTCAAGTCTGAGTCGTCTTTCATCTCTCTTCGTTTTCTCGTTGTGTTATCTACTCATTTTTCCGCCCCGCATGTTTATAGAATCGCGATAATTGAAAGCTATGCTCGACTCCCACTACGCGCTCCATATGTTGCACTCTCAGTCTTTCTCTCCATCTCGCTCCTTTTGCCTGAGAGGGCTTAACGCTGCTGTGAGCTTCATAACAGCAATCAGCTCTGAAGAGTGGCAGCTTCTTTGTAGCGACAAGGATACTGATGATACTGGAAGGAACATTTCGTCTCCCGTTTAGCACGGTTCAGATGATGGATGAATAAGAAAAATGCACCACATGCTTTTTCTGTTTGCACCAAGCCCTGCACTTGAGCTAAAGCTAAAATCCCACAGATTTAGGGGTTTCACAGGCAGAAAATGAAATGTTCAGGTAGCGTTTACCATCTCTTTAAAGTATTAATTATGTATAAGCACCAGATAACAACTTGTTCTACTGTGGCAGGCTGCCTGTTCGTCTAGAAGGCAACAGTGTCTGCGGATGCACAAGCAGTTTGGCTGGCTGGGCTGACTGCTTGGAAGGGGAAGGAGGGGGGAGGAACATGACGTCATTGCACGCATTTCTTCAAACACAGTATGCCTTCATTCTTGGGGGTCCTTGTCTCAGTCCATCAGTATGGCTCTCTGTTGACTCACAAGAAGGGTGTGTGTGGCTGTGTGATGTTGCTTGCATGCTCCTGTAATCATCCAGTAAAACAGCTGACTGACTGCATGCCAGCTGCTGTTTAACACATCCAGGCTCACTTACTCACTCATCCACACCCCCCCCCCCATCCCTGCTCAATGTTGGGAGAAAAGGAAGAAAATGAAAAGGTGATGGAGTGAAGAGTTGGATGGAGAAAGGTGGAGTGAGGGAAGAAGGAATGGGGGGAGATGGGAATTCCAGAGGTGGGCTGGAGGTTTTTAGGGAGGTGATGATTTGCTTGGCTGCATGCGCTCAGTCTCCTCCCTGATGACATAACAGAACAATGTACTCAAACGGCTTTAAATATCTTAATTCTGACCTCATGTTCCTTTACACACAGACGTTCACACACACGTACGAGAGTCTGGGAAGGGTGGACGTTATAACTGTCTGTCTTAGATTACCAAAACCTCTTTCCTTTTTGTTTTTACAGTTTTTTTACACATGTTCGTTTTGCTCGTCATCCACTGGTGTGTCGTGGGGGGGGTGCAGGTCCTTCAGTCTGTTTGTTCAGTGGAGTGTAGTGCAGTTCAGGCAGCTTTCTAATAAAGATGACCAGGGCCAATAGGATTATGTCGCATTCCAGCACCCGGTCTGGCTCTCTTTAGTGTTCTCTCAAACCACTGTGAAGCTTCGTTGGGCTTATATGAAGCCACAATAAATATTTTATAACGTGAAATGAAAACAGTATTTTGCCCTTTTCATCCCTCACCTCAGCATTGGCCTCAGTTTTTACCATTTTTTTCCCCTGCATTTTCCTTTCCTCTCTGGGTTTTCTGTTACATTCTTGGAAAGGCTCTCTTCTTGTCTCAGTGCTGCCACTTGCTGGTCATGTGAAGAATTGCACTCTCTTGTTCTGTTGCACTTAATAAAAAGGCCAGTGGGTGGCAGCAATAATAGTCCAGAGCATAGAGAAGAGCTACTGTACCTGTGTGAGAGGAAGCTGTAAAAGGCTTGGTAGATGTTAAATGCCTTATTTAAGGATTTACATTTAATAAAAGCAAACTAAGGCAGAGTTTTATCAATTTCCTTAATCGTTCTCCTCCATTCCCCAGCAATGACCATCCTACTATTTACTTTATTAAGTCTCTAAATGGCCTACAATCCCTTTTTAATTGACTTGGTCTCTCTGTGGGGTTTTTGGCATGGCTCTGTGTGAGTCATAAACAGTGCATCTGCACAGCACCGTTCTTTGCCAAAAGGCCAGTTTGCGACGTTGTTATCAAACAAAATGATGTCTGTTCATCTTGGTGCGGGATCTTTTTGTGTCTCTTGCTCACTCGCTGTGTGCCTCTCTGTGTTTCAGAGTAAACGGGACCATCTGCTGATGAATGTGAAATGGTACTACCGCCAGTCAGAGGTGCCCGACTCTGTGTACCAGCACCTGGTGCAGGATCGCAACAATGAGAACGGTGAGGGGACTCAACAGCTTTGAAATGCACCCACACATGTAGACAGGAGGAAAACAGTGGTAGAAAGGTAAATGTGGTTGATTTCTCTTTATCACCACCCTGAATGTATCATCACAAACACACACACACACTCGAACACAGACCTACTAGACATTGCTCTCCAGGCTGTTGGGTGATATGTGAGCTAGCTGTGAATTGCATTTCAAATAGAAACCAGATGACAGTGTCCCAGGCAGCCGAGCCAATCCCATGGCTCTCTGCTGTTCCCTGGGTAACACTCCCTCAGGCCAGACAGCAGCACTGTCAAGTGTTAATAACCCGCAGTGTCATGTGGGTCTTGAGCATACACACACTCAAGGCCAATATCATGCGTGAACTCATCACACTCTAACACACACACATCTATAGAAACATGAGCACTGCCGGCCATGTTTTGCTCCTAAAAAGAATACAGACAAAATTGTTTAGAAATAGGTGCTAACATTTTTACAAAAAGCTAGCCATATTACACTTTTATTTTATTAAATGCTGACAATGTAAGATTTATTTAGCCTGTATTGTTGTAGATATGATTTTTTTTTTTACTTGGTCATTTGATCAGGTCAGCATTTAACTTTTAGCGTTTTAATCTTCTCTGTTTTGTTTTTGTAGCAGCAAGAACTCATTTATATATGTGTATATATATATATATATATATATACTGTATAAGTTCATTTACAATGTAATCGCTTTTTAAAACTGGGGATTGTTCTCATCTTCTTAAATTGAAGCGTATACTCACTCTCATGACACACAAACACACCTGCTAACACTTTATTAGCAGCTGTAGCTCTCGTAACCATTAAAGGCTGATCACTCTCAGTTTGCATCACAGAAAAGTAACTAACTGTGACTTTAGACTGTGTAAAAGCAACCTTTCACACAGAGATCAAACAAGCATTTGATCAGCTACAACCAAACATTGTGCTACTCTCTTATCTTTGTGTCTTTGTTGAATTTATCAATCGAATGCAGTGTCCCCTGCTGCACCCAGTCCACCTCCACACACAGCTATCTGCAGTTTACCCTTGCAGGTCCCAGGATTAGTAGAATTGATGTCACAAGGCCAGATCACCGTGGCCATGGCACGCTGCAGCTCAGGTCATTCGTCATAGATAAGTCCTCCGCTCCTTCTTGGAGATGCATCTTAATTCACACAGTTGGGTTCATTTCACTGAGAACATTACCTCCCCTTCTCTTGGGACGGCAGATTATTGATTTTATTTAATTACGTGGCATAATATTGACCTCAGCAAAGGTAGCTGCTATATACACAAAACTGCACTTGTGAGTTTAATACAAAATTATAACTTCTTCATCTGTGTTGTCTCTTTTCTATTGAAGTCACCACTATGTATTTTTAAAAAAACAAAAAAAAAAAACCATTATTTAGTGTCTTTGTTTTTTTTCTGGCAGACTCTGGCCGGGAGCTGGTCATCACAGACCCAGTGGTCAGGAGTCGAGAGCTCTTCATCTCTGACTACGTGGACACTTACCATGCTGCTGCTCTCAGGTACAGGAATAGAAAAATTGTGGAGCAAAAGCCGCTTTGTTGTTGGAACAGTAAACATTTTCTTTGACTTGCAGATGCCTCCTTCGTGAGGTCCAGGTGCTGCAGTTTCAGCTTTTACATTTAGCTTTTTTTTTTTACAACGTTCAATATTTTAGTTGCAGTATTAGCTGATGTTATTTGTTACCTTAACTTGTTGCACATTCGAATCTGAAAGCTAAATATTTTAGCTTTAGTCTGTTTTCTGTGTGTATTCTTTGAATAAAAAAAAAAGAATTTCTAAGAATTTCAGACATTTTTTGTGGCGCCCTCTGCTGTTTCTTAGGTTCAATAATTTTCTGTCTGGTCAGATAGCAGTTGATAATTAATTTGGAAAATAAGCATATTTCAGTGCAAACACATAGTTAATTTTCATTCCTAAATAACATTTCCAATTAAAACTACAGAGCTCATTCAGTTTCACATGGTCAGAAGACCCTACAGTGTATTTCTGACAGTTCAGATTGACTAATACCACAGCAATATATGTTTTCCTAAGAAGGAATTCTTGAATAAAAAATATGATTTAAAATAGAAATGCAAATACTGTCTCCCATTAAAACACTGATTAATAAGCTTCTGCATCACTTTCACACACACCTGTCAGAAACTGAGGCTCCAGCAGTTGGTGGTACTACCCCTGTGCTTACTGTCAATGGGAAAACATGGAGGCTTAATCAGTGTTTAGTCCATGTCCCTGCATCTGTCTCTCCTTCCATTTCTGGGCAATCCCCCCTCCCTTCTCTCCCTCTTCCCCCTCTATTTAACCAGAACCATCTGTAAATAGCAAAGCCATGTCTTCCAGAAACCACTGATTTCAGGGGAAATTAGCTGCAACCTCTCCTACACAGAGTTCCCTTTGATTTGACTTATTCTCCAGGCTTCAGATAAACGGGAGGGAATTCCAACGGGATGCTGTAATGCTGTACTTTTCCAAAGATGGCTCTTCTTAACACCCTTTAATCTTTTTTAAGGAGAGGAAGATACTGTTTCTCTGAAAGACAGCCTAACTCCGAATGCCTTTGATGTCTGCTTTTATGAAAGAGTCAGACACTGGGGTGCTGGAAACAGGAAATGCTATCAAGATGCACTCAGAGCTTTGACGTGGCGGGGGGCGGGGGGTGTCCATAATATCAGGTTTAATTCCTTAAACCTGGATGGCATCTCACCTGTCTTCCACATTTTAGCAGTAGCAGACGAGTTAGGGCCGATATGTTTACTTCTATTGCAGCCAAAGCCTGATGTCTCACCACTAAAGTCAGCATGCACTGACAGGCCGTAGAGCCCGCTGTGTTTGTCACCTCCAGCAGATAAACACACAAAGAGTTTCTAATTACAGCCGCGACTGCTCCTGCTATGACATCATTTTGCCAATTTGTTTTTGTCTAATAGAGCCTGTTTTCTCTTCTGCAGGGGGAAATGCAACATTTCCCATTTCTCTGATATTTTTGCTGCCCGGGAGTTCAAAGCCCGCATGGACTCCTTTTTCTATATTCTTGGATACAACCCAGAGACCAGGTGAGAAACTTTCTATTTAGTTGATTAAACTGGTAACACTTTTACTTAATTCCCCCCACCATGTCTGAGATGAATGTAAACTAATCAGGGCTACAACTAATTATTTTCATTTTTAATTGATATTTCTTTTTTAGAAAGGTCTGTAAAAGTCAGTTTAATCATAACGCTTAAACCTTAAAACGAGACAAAGAAAAGCATCAGGCCCTCACATTTAACAGGTTGCAATCAGTTAAACAGCAACATAATGTCAAAGTACGTTTTTAATTATCTAGCAGACTTGGTGATATAAGTAACTATTAGTTTTCAGTCAGCCAATTGTTCTGTTGAACCCACGAGACCTGGTGCAGCATACACATGCTTTTACATTTTAAAATTAATCTGTGATAGTTGCACTAATTTGCAAGTGGACAACTTTTTAAAAATGGTTATATTTACTTTTCCCTAATTCATCTGGCCCTGGCAACATTATATTACTATTTATCTCCTCTTTTTCTCAGAACAGGACAAGCTGTTTGTTTTTTATTTGAAGTCTTTTGTGGTTGCAAAATCGAATGATGCCGTCTGCACATTATGCTGCTAATATTATCTGTACACAAAGAAATGTCCTAATGCTGTGTGATTATGGAAACCCCAATGACTTTATAATTGTTGAGCATTTGATCATACTTGTCAAATGATGATAATAATAATGTCTGATTCAAATTACTTTGATCTTTTTATCAGATTTCAGAGGATTTTTTTTAAAATGCTATTTTAATAATACTAATGATGATGATGATGATGATGATAATAATAATAAAAGGTAGTTATCAAATGCAACAACAGATATGCAGACAACAAATGAAAAAAGGCTTTTAAAAAAATATCCTTTTTGTAAAATATTCTCAGTGACACTGAAATTCTGTAATGATTTTGACTCACTAGTGCAACCGAAGTGCAGAATGAAGCTGCGATAAATCTTTGACGTTTTTCCTTTATGTATGTCATTCATTTGGCTTTTATATATTATATGGCACGCAAGCACCGATAGTTGCTATTGCAGGTTTCAGACGTGACATTTAAAATGTTAGATTACGATGTGTAATTCAGTGGTTTGTTGATGAATCTCCTGTGCTTTTGTAATTACATAAACCCTCAAGACTTTAAGAACATATATACATATATAACCTGTGCAGAGTTTGCATTGGGGTTCTGGCTTTGTTGTGAAAAAAGTGAAGCTGTCAAAGCAAAATGGATAAGCTCCTTTATTATTATCCCCTGGCTGTGTTGGGGTATGTAGCAGTGACAGCTGATCTGCTGTTGCCTCTTGGGTTTGCAGGTTAGGAACCAGTCACGGGATCCCCTGTTCACTCTCAGTCTTCCACTCCTTTCCTCCCCCCTCCGCTCTCCTCTCCTCTCCCCACTTGCTCCTTATTCATGGCGAGCTGTCTGCAGCATAGCAATCTCCCTCATGTTTATTATGGTGCAGACATACGAGGAGACATGAATTCCACATCCTGCATGCGTGTCTGTCTGTGCCGGTGCGCGCACCGGTGCGCGTGCGTGCCCGTGTGAGGTCGCAGCACATGCTCAGTAGTGTCCACAGAGCAGAGAGCCGAGCTCGCGACGCCGTACGCGCAGGCTGAGGTCACAGCACACGCTCAGTGAACACCTCTCCGGAGCGAATGCGTGCTTCTCCATTTTGAGCACCTAGACATAGGTGTGAGAGGGACTAGAGTCCACCGAGCTTTGTGCACGCAGTGTCAGCAGCCGATCTTAGGGCTCCATGTCAGAAATGGATGATTTGTTCAGTCCTCGGAGGTAGGTGTGCCATCATGTTCCGCTGCGCTCTCGTGCCGTTATTAGTTGCTGCGCGTGTCGGCTCGTCGTATTTTCTTGAGTCGTTTTCCAGCTTTCTGCCAGAGCTGGGATGTTTGCGAGCTGTCCGCATCGCTGTCACTGCACGGAGCGGCTGTGTTTGTGTCAGGGGGGGATGAATACGCGTGTCGGTATGAGCGCGCAGGCTGCCTCTGCAGCGCTTGTCTGCGCCGCCGTTATGGAAACACAGCTTTATTTTAACACTGCCGACACGCTTCCATCAAAGTCTCGGTCAATGCGTGGTATTTGCGGCGGATAAATGCGCAGCCGGTAATGTCGTGTGGCTGTCTGAGGATCCGGAGAGGCTCCCCTGGCTCCCATTTTGCAGCTCCTGTTTACAACCCGGGATGACATGGCGAGAAGAGCACCGGCGGCGCGCAGGCAGAGCTGAGCCGAGCAGCTGGGCTTTCCTCAAGCTGCTCGTCCCCACATAATACCTGCAAGTTGCCTCTGTCCTTCCTGTGTTGCAATTATGTCAGTGTGCCACAGTCTAGCGCTATGATTGGCTGAAATTGATGGAGGGGGGCGGAGTTTTCCTTGATTACACACACAAAGTTGCCCGGACTGTCACGTTGTTTGGGTTTGATTAGTAAGCCTGTAATTACTTGACAAGATTGCGCGTTAATGCTGACTTAAAGCAGACGCTAATGTGGGGGAAAAAGCTCCTGCTTTATGTTGTTTATTGCACTCGGCAACAGGCTTTTAGCAGCTTATTAGATGAGACGGTAATTAGCATTAATACTAAGAAGATTAAAATCTTAAATGCATTTAGAGTTTTGAAAAAGAAGAATTGTACGTTTCCACGTTTGTTCATCTATAAATATATGAAGTTACAGTATATTTGGAGCATGGAAGGCTATTCTTCTACAGCAGGCTGTTTCTGTTGAAGTATGTCTGCAAGTCCTCAGCTGTTCCTCCTGTGATCAGTATTCTGCCTCGTCTCTCAGGACCTTTGCAGCATTAACAGCATGGCTTTCTTCAGACACGCTTTTCTTATTCTGCTGCACAGGTCCTCATTTGTCATCCTTACAACCCCCTGCTTGGCCCTGGCCGGCTGCACACTGTCAGAGACATGTTTGCAGCACTTTCCTCGTCAAGAAGCGCAGCCCAGATTCATGAAACTCTGT
This sequence comes from Craterocephalus eyresii, assembly GCA_037177035.1. Classification (NCBI taxonomy): domain Eukaryota; kingdom Metazoa; phylum Chordata; class Actinopteri; order Atheriniformes; family Atherinidae; genus Craterocephalus; species Craterocephalus eyresii. The sequence continues at coordinate 14,594,118 of JBBBVT010000014.1, forward strand.
AAAAATAAACATTTCCCCGTGTTTTTAGGCCGCAGACCTTAAAAATGCCTGCAGATAGCGCTGTCCTGCGTTTCCACTTTCATTCATATCAAATAAATGAAATCACATTCCCCGATGCTTGCAGTCACTATAAAAAGTTTACGTGATGCACTGGTGGATGAAACCCAGTTTAAAGAATTTAAGCCTGGAGAAAATGTTTCAAATCCTTTTAAGATGTAATCTGGAGTGCTAAAGATGCAGGAAACCACTATATTACATTTCTATCAGCACTTTTAATCATTTGGACTTCTTGTAATCAAACAACTTCTCTGTGTTTTACATTTAGTTTATGTTATCTGCTGACAGTGTTTGTAATAAAATGAAAAAGTATTGCTGCAGCAGACTGTTCCAGTCGGGGTCACGTGCTGAAAATGTAGCTGCTGGACTGTTAAAATGAAGATCTCTGCCAGTGCCTCTGTGGTCGATGGGACCTCTGATCACCCCCGTCCTGCCAGAGAGGATGCGGAGGAGACGGTCTGTTCGGAAGAGGGAAGGGGAGCTGGGTCCCAAATGCGTTCGTCACACCTTTGTGAGGGTTTAAGGACTGCAGCGAGACCGGAGAGTTTCTGGCTTCTCAGGTTTCCTCCAGGTCTCCGTGATGAAGTGCGAGTTTCTCCGGGTGCAAATCACGCTGACAGATTCTGGGCTGCTCCTCGCCGGCTTGTATGGAAATCGGTGCTGTTGCCTTGGCAACAGAGGGAAAGACTTTTCAAAAGGAACATCTTGTCATTTTCTTTAATCCACTGCAGCTGGAGAATCAGAGCACTATTATTAAATTCCTGTTGCTATGGCTACCAGCGTTTGTACCAGGAGCCGTTTCCAGAGGCTCTCGCCCCGCACATCCAGAGCCAGCTCTCCCCCATCCTCCCCCCTGCTTATAGGGGGGATCCTGTTTTATTGCTGCATCCATAACATCAGGTCTGCAAATGTTTTCGCAGCCAAGCAGGAAAATTCTCCTGAAATCTGTATTTTTGCTGCTCAGACTAAAACACTACCTACTTGTCGCACTTGTGGCATGCTTGCCCCGAACAAGTTCAGCAACAGAGAGTCCTTTGTGTTTTTATTGTTGCCTTGTCTGACATTTTATTTCTTTCCTGTTTTTAAGCTTAGTTGGTTTTTTTCCATATCGGGATTTTTTAGTTTGCGCAGTTTGATTTAGCTTTTTCAGCCAGATTCACTGTTCCAACAGAAATTTCCTGATTTATTTATTTTTTTCCAGAAGAATTCACTGCCGATCTTGCAGTTCCAATGAGTAATTATTCTGTTTCAACCCGCTGTTTTTGTCTCTTCCTAGGCGACTAAACAGCACTCAGGGGGAAATCCGAGTGGGACCCAGCCACCAAGTAAGGTCAAGCAGATGCAGCTTTTAGGATTATTGTGTGTCATTGTCATGCAGCTGACTAATAGTGGGTAACCCTTTCCATCGCTCAGATTTGAAGTTATTATTCAAGCCATATGGGCCCATTTGGCTGTTGAGCTTTTAAGACTAAGGGCAACAATAGGGATTATTATTTAAACTTTCACATACTGGTTTCAGTAAAAATAATGAAATAAGGTTTTAATACATTCTTCTGTTCCCAGATAATCTTAAATTTACAGCATCGATAACATGCGCGGCTTTACTTCTTTCAGGCATTTACTTCAAGATAGATTCAGTTTTAGTTCAGCAATTTATTTTTACCATATATTATTGGTCAACATCAGCCTAGCTTATGTGTAGCTAATGGAGAATGTAGCTGTTTACATTATACAGTCGTGAACATTTTTGCTCATGCAATCAGTGGTTTTCTAAACGTTTATGAAATGTGGATGTGGTCATTCCAAACTATTTATGCATGAACTGAGAAGCATTGCTGTTTTAGCTCTCACAGTGACGCACAGGAATGTTTGCATGTGCTGGTCTGAGCTGCATGTGGAAGTGCTGCTGAGAGATTACTCCTGTTACATCAGCACGTCATTCATGTGCGGAATATTTACACACATCTTTTATTTCATAAAAAAAGCATCTGCAGACAGTGTTGTTAACCTGATCTGCAGCTAGGACAGAGTCATGAGAGCGCTTCCCTTGTGTGTAAATATGTTGAATCCCCGTGGCTGTAACTTGTCCCTGCTGCCACCATGCAGCCTCACAGGAAAAAGTTGATGACAGGGGGCTGAAAGCTGATCTTTTTTCTTCAAGCCTGTGTGCTATTTGTAGTGTGACACCATCTGTCCCTCTCCTTCTCTGTGGACCTAATTAGGCTAAGCTCCCAGAGCTGCAGCCTTTCCCCTCCCCTGGTGGCCAGGCCGTGACCGAGAAAGAGGAGCTGGTCTGGATGCCCGGGGTCAATGACTGTGACCTTCTCATGTACCTCAGAGCCGCCAGGTGAGCCCGCAGAAACACAGGAAAGCACCAAGTCCACACTTTTATGACACATAATTTCCCCTTAGGGAACTATTTCTTTTCATTTTACAATCTGTGAGCATAAAACTGTTGAATGACACTTTCATTTAACCCTCTGGGTCCTATGATCACGCCGGCGTGATCAGATCACATGACGTCTTTAAAGCGCCGTCCCTAAAAAACTATGTCACGTAGAGCACTGCTGTCAAATTTACACGAAAGTGCGGATTTCAAACTCTC
>JBBBVT010000014.1:14609619-14638948 GCA_037177035.1 Craterocephalus eyresii
AACTTCCTGAATGGGTGATTGAAATAAAAGCATGTTTTCCCATAAAATCTAATATTTGTGATCTGTTTTAAAGAAAAGACAGGAAGATTAAAAAAAATCGATTATATTGCCCAGCCCTAGGGCTGAGCAATAAATTGATGTTTTTAAATATATCGAGACTTCGTCACATTAGATAAAGAATGAGGGAATATTGTTTATATTGAGTTAGCTTGTTTTGAGTTAAAACTGTCTCTTTTTCTAGCTTTTTGCGCAACTATCCTTGTTTTGGTCATTGAAAATTATTTATCAATGTAATACACATTTGCTTTAATTTCAGTCAAACATTTTAATGCACACATGCTTCTGATCCTTAATAAACGGTTACTTGACCAAAAAGAAATTATATCGAGATATATCGTGATTAAAAAAACAATTATCGAGATATGAAATTTGGTTCATATTGGCCAGCCCTAGTTGAGACATGAAAGCGTAAATGAAAACGTATAGCTGCAGTTTTACCGCTTATTGACAGAAGAAAGCATTTTTCTTCTTGCAACTCACCAGTTTGATTTCACTTTGCTGAAGTCATAAAATAACGCAATTATTGTGAAAACAACTCGGGCCTGAAATTGTGTTCAGTGTGTCTCAGTGTCCTAAGAGGGGGGTTTCTTACTTCATGTGTGTTATACTGAATATTCAGATCATAAAAATGAGCAACCGTCATCTAAAAAACTCAGCTTGGCAACATAGAATAATATACAAGTTTCCAGTTTGTGTATTTTTTTATCTATTCCGTTTTTAATTCAGTATTTCCTTCTTTCTTTTGGCTCCATTTCTGCTTCCGATCATCGATTCTCTTGTGACTTCTCCCCCTATTAAATATTTAACTTCATTAAGTGCTGAGGCACAGACTTGTATTAGCACTATCACGATTTTATGTCAGTCTGGCTTTATATTCGTTTCTGAGAAAGATGCTTGGAAATACATGTTAGCTACATAAAGCGTCATTAGACAACCAGTTCATCTGGATGGGCAGCAAACTGGAAATGACGACATCACCGAGCATCTGCGTGAAGTGGCATTTTTGGATCCCGCATCCTTGTTGCGTGAAGACGGAAAGGATGGAGCTGTAGTCACGCTATTTAAAAGAAAAAGAAAGAGAAAATCCCCGCACCGGTGAAACCACAACTTCCCACATTACACAAGTTGGAACAGAGAGCAGTCTGGATCTCACATCTGGGGAAGATGGTTGAAATGTTAGTTCCTCTGCACGTGTTTAATGTTCACTTTTGATTCTCTTTCGCCAGGACAATCAGGAGCAAATGACTGAGCGATGTGTGTGACTTTTGAAATGTATCCCTGTTGTTTGGGTGCTCAGATTAACCAAAGCTCGACACGCCGAGCTGGTTTCTCTTTGAGAAAAGTAAGCCCTCTGTCCCCCCTCAGCTCCTGTCACACAGGACGGCCAGCAGGAGAGCAGTGTTCCCCACACAACCCCGCAGCAGATGTTTGCCCCGGTACAATCTGTACAAACGTCAAATTGAATTCATTGCCATGTCCTTAACTCAGCAGCCAGAACGTTGGGGATGAGTGTGATTATAAATACGGAGGCTGAAACACTAATTATACCGGCTACAAACTAGAGGGGCCTGGTCCGGTTGGCAGCGGCTGTCAGCGGTGTGATGGAGCAGCTTCCGTCTCTGGTGAATGATAGAAGTTGTTTGGGCAGAGAAATTGCCGTGGGCTCATGGAAACTCAACCAGCGAGTATTGATGTTCTTTTAGCCGACCACAGGCGATTCAGAGCAGCCGAGTGGAGGCAGGATCTCTTCTTTCAGCTTTAATAGACGCATCCCAGAGAGCCAGGCTTCCCTGTGTAATTGAGTTCTTTGGTCGGCTCCGTGCTGTGTTTTATTTTTTTTTTTTGGGGGGGGGGGGACTGGCTTATCAGCAGAACGCACCGGATCGACCCTCCAGCGAAAAAGGCAACGCTGCCATCCAATCTGCTTTCATCGGCAAAAGCGCTTACAGCAGGAAAAACACGAGTGCAGATTCTCCAGCATGTGCATCCCTGACCTGTGAAAGCCGAGCTTATTCAGTCATTCTCCGGCAAAAAGGCGCTGCGCAGCAGGAGCTGGCTGCCTATTTAACCGCCTTTCACATGCACCCTGTTCCACCAGCTGAGATCCTCTCACTGCTCCATGTTCATTGTCTCTCAGGCAATAATCCGCCGCTCCTGTTTTGATTTTTATAATTATCCACAGCTTATGGATGACACTACAAATATTTTACCTTTGGCTATCTTACACAGAAGGAAATAGATTTAAATTAAATGAATAAATAACTTCTTCAAATATGTTTTACTAAAGGAGCATTATTTAGTTTATTTTTCTTCTAATTGTATTGACTCTAAAACTATAAATTGTTCTTTCATTTATTTGCTTTAAAGCTCAAAGATGCTTTAATATCCCCCATTTTATAATCAGAGCACAGGCATCACAAAGTGCTATCTTGGCCTCCTTAACCCCGTAAGCACTCACCATGTTGCTTCCTACAGTTACGGCGAGTGTGAGGGCGATGGAGTTGTGCATACCTACAAATGATACACTACACAACCTGCCATGGGCGAAGAGGAATCACAAGTGTAAGGGGTCAAGCACATATATAATTAAACTGTGGTTTGATTTAGCTCACAAATACTTCCCCTTTCACCTCGCCGAAATGAATCAGGATCCAATCCTCCCTCCTCCATCTGCAGGCTGTGGAGGAAGCCAGAGCCGCGCTCAGGTTCATGCTGCACTAATGGATGTTTACACAACTCGCCATCACCAGCAGACCCTAGAAACGACACAGTCCGCCATAAATATTTCAGCCGGCCGAGGAGCAGAAATTTGTATTTGCCGAGAGATTTTCAGAGGGTTTTGCGGTTGGTTTTAGCGTCGATTGTGCATTGTTATCCACTACCGGCTCTCCATTCCTCCCTCTCGGCGCTCTGCCCTCCCCCTCCTCGGTTCTCCCCTGCTCTCTCCTCCTTCCCCTGCTCTTGCCAGTAACGGCCTTAACCGTTTGGCTCCGTGTCAAAGCAGGGGCCTTTTGTGGCTCTGTCACAAATCTGCCAGGAAAAACAGAAACCATCTGGTCAGACCTGGGCCTGGGAGCGGATAAGGGTGTAAATACATGAGTTTAGCCCTGGCCCTCGCCCTCAGCCCTGCCCGTGCGCATTGGACCACCGAGCCCAGTGAAGGATTTTGCACTCGAGCTCCTACTCAACCAGTGCTCCCAGCAGTAATTATGCTGTAGACTGGAGTAGTTTCATGGTAAATCTTATTATGCTCTATAACACACACACATGTTTTAATGCAGGGGTTCGCCCCAAACAAAGTACAAATATTAAGAGAAATATTTGACATAATTATGGTTACTCCAGCATCACTGAGAAATCATATTTAAACCAACAAATTCCAGTTGCTGTAAACCGGATAATCCTGGCCACGGTCGGACTTCAATTAAACGTTGCACACGGTCTTGAACCTAACATCTATTTCACACATGTATTTCTGTGTGGTTTCCCAGTTTAAGTGGCAATAACTGGAATGGCAGCCCCGAGTCCTGATAGGAGGGTAAGCCCTTTCCTTGTCAGATAATCCAGCAGCCAGAAATCTCCTGCAGATGGAAGCAGTCTAAAAGGCCTCATAATGCTGAGCTTATGTTGTCACTATCTCATGTTCTGCAGAGCGGCAGCAGCAGTCTGTCGTTCTGCTGAGATTCAGAGGACTTGGAGAAAATTATAAGGCTAAAACGAAGGCCTGTCTGGAATCTAGTTTCACTTGTTTCCTCTGTTTTTTTGTCTTTCTAACTAGATAGTGGTGGAAATTAGATGCAGGTTCATGGGAGTGTTTTTTTTTTTTTTTTACTGCCATCTTAATTTTAGGAGGAAGTTGATCTTCACTTAGTAGGTACACACAGAGCAGTTGACCAAACATCCAATCAGGGCGTAGAAACAGGAGGCAATGAAAGTTAAAGTGTTGCTGTGGGCATATGGCAGCATGACAAAGTGACTTTGATAGAGAAAAGTATACAATCAGTGTGAAAGACGGGACTGATGCTGCTTCACAGGACTTAAGTTTGACATGCAGGCAAGCTGAGAGGTAATCTGTCAGTCTCCCTTTGACACTAATTTACAGCACAAAGCCCTCTGAGCTGCATCGCTGCCTTCCTCATCTTTGCCTTTAACTCGCACATTGTACAGCTACAACAGGAGTGTTTCCTGTCAGAAAAACCAATCCCTCCATTGATGACAGAACAGTGTTTGTGAGCAGATTGTCATTCTAACCCAGCTTGTTTTTCTTGGCGTCTATATCAAAAATGTGTTTTGGCGACATAAATCCATGCGCGCTTTTTTTTTTTTTTTGTCTCTTTTGTGTTCCTTTTCCATTTACATCCGGCAGTGGCAGCTCATCAGTGCACCTGTTCATTCCCATTCTAAAAAGCCCAAGTTAATGTTTTCATTAGCCTCAGACTAATGTAATAGTACTTGACACAGTGTAAGTGATGGAGAGGCAGGGTGACCTTTCCTTGTGTCTGCCAAGCTGTTGCTGAGACCGTGCAGTTGTCAGCCTGCAGCGAGGAGGCAGAGAGGCACCGCTGAGAACAGTCATTAAGCACAGGGCAAAGCCAGCGCTCGGCACCACTCGATACTTTTGATCTGCACATTTCAATTAGATTTCACATCAGGACGCCTGCCTTCCCTCAGTCAGCACCTGCGGCCTGCCTTTCCAACTGACCGGCCTGGTTGAAGAGGGAAGCACAGAGGAAACGACTACAAGTAGATGCACAAACACATGGCAGCACAGCGAAGCTTTTCGGGGACATCATAATTATTTGCGACCCTGTTTTTGCAAGAATAACGAACAAAACATGGCCTGCCGTACATTAATCTCCTGTACCTGAGCCAGGTGTGTGTGTGTTCGGAAGATGTTTGCATGTGGAATCCATTGCACTTCTCCAGATGTGCTCATCTGCAGAAATCAGAAAAATAACTATCACAAGCTGTGGGGTTGCTTTGTCAGTGTTGCACCTTTAATTTACCCTGAAATGTGAGAAGGTTGCACAGAGCTCAAACACCCTCTGTAAATGTTCCCAGCACTGCTCGGCCTGATAAGATGGAGTCCCACAGTGTCTGGTAGATATGAATTTCCCCTAAGAGCCACATGAAGGGAGGTTTTATTAAAGTGGCCTGGCCTGCTGAGTTAAGCGTTTTCTGCCAATCAAAGCTGGGAGTGAGAGAGATTTGTTCTTCATGTCCAGATATTTTAAAACAACTATTTGTAGGGATAAAGGAATAACTGGCGGCCTGTGTTTTCCCACCGCCATCAATTTGCATTTGGTGATAAGGAATTTAAAGCTAGTGTTGCCCTCTTTGTTTCCATTATTACCAGAAAATTTGACTGTAAAATTGCTGGCTTTAACTCAGAGCAAAACGTTTATTTCCCCAAACCTTTTCCTGCTGCTGCCTGTGTAGGTGCATTTTTATAGTCTGTGTTGAGGCTTTGCTGAGAAGCTGTGAATGCACTTTAGAGAGCAATGAATGGACTAATTTACGTCAAGTTTTTCAGTTGCAGCTAAGGAGAAAAACGATCAATAGCCATTAAACCCTGGAAGCTTTGTTGAACAGCAGTTTAACAGACCTCAGACAGTATATGGCCGGCCTCTGGGCTTTAAAGATTACAGGTGACTTACTGCTCACCAAACAATCACATCACACACCTTCATGATTTTGCCGTAAAGTCAGAGGAAGACTAGTAAGTAATAAGAGGTGACGTTTTGGGAGAAAAGCTTCACAGTGAAATTCCTAACCAGCAGTTTTCCGGGCTTATTTGTTCGGACTGTAGCCGGAAATCAGCAGTTAATATGCACCGGCTGACTCAGCAAAGCGCTTTCTGATCCATGATTGCATGTGTTAATGTTTCAGTTGGGTATTGATTTCCTGGCGGCCTTTTGTACACTGGATTTATCCGCCCGGCTCGCTGGCAAGCGCACCCCTCCGAATGTTTGATTAAAGTTCAATTGACTCTTCCAGTGAAGGGTTGAGGAGCCATTTCACTCCCTATTTGTAGCGCCAAAGCTCCGCCTGACACGATCTTTTGTTCTCATTCAACCTCCTGCCACCCAGGCAGCCACCAAAGCACTGATCCTAATATCCCTGCGTTCAGCGAGCCTCCTCGCCTAATCCACGAACAGACAGGACCGCGGCACAAACATGCCCAGCCAGCTACAAATCCCGGCATGGACCGACCCTCTCCCTGGCTTTTCACTCTTAAATTTCATCCTGGTTTTAGAAATCCACTTAGCTTCACATATTCCACTGGTGTTTTCTGTTTTTTTTTCTTTATCCCATTGCCCCTTCGCAATCCGAAGTGATGTCTCCTCATTGGGATTTGTTTGTTTCTTTCAGGGAGAGCTAATTACTTTCTACTACTATTGGAAAAAGACACCTGAAGCGGCCAGTTGCCGAGCGCACCGCAGACACCGCCGCCAGCCAGTCTTCCGCCGCATCAAGACGCGAACCGCTTCTACACCAGTCAACACCCCTTCCCGCCCCCCATCAAGCGAGTTTTGTACGTATATTCGCCTTCTCTATCGGCGGCTGAGAGGGAAAGGTTGAGTTTGACGCTGAAGTAAATATGACGTGTTTTTTTCCTTGTTTCGTTCTTCCAGTGGACCTCAGCTCCGCCAGTGAAGATGACTTTGACAGCGAAGACAGCGAACAGGAGCTAAAAGGCTACGCTTGCCGCCACTGTTTCACAACCAGTAAGAAAACCACATCAGACGTTTCCTGCACACACTCCTCATATGGACTCGGTAGGCTGTTTGTGTTCTGTCTCAGGATCTGTGTGATCTGCGCTGTGTGACAGATGGGCATCAGACGATGTCAAAACTAATTTGATCAAATCAGACATGAGCCCACAGCTCGTTCACTCTCTGCACCTCATTATCCTTCCCCCTTCTTCCACACAGCTGCCTCCCAGTACCAGTCTCCCATCTGATCACATTTAGGTTGCCATCACAACGAGGAAGCTAATAACTTTGGCTTTACAGAGTGTTAACCCATAAAGACCTTTTCATTGCATCTCTGAAAGTTCAAACGATGGATAGATCAGACCTAAACCTTGATTATTATTCCTCTGCATGGAGACAAACTAATCATATTAGGTGTTAAGATGTTAACTTAATGCATTCTGTAGCCATCGGCTCATTTCTGTGTGTTGCTTGTGCCTTTCTCCACCCGTGAGAGTGTCTTATTTCACAACTGTAAATGGCTTTCCTCAGCCTCCAAGGACTGGCACCACGGGGGCCGGGAGAACATCTTGTTGTGCACCGACTGCCGCATTCACTTCAAGAAGTACGCCGAGCTGCCCCCCATCGAGAAGCCCGTGGACCCGCCGCCATTTATGTTCAAACCTGTCAAAGAGGAAGAGGATGGACTCAGCGGGAAGCATAGCATGAGGACCCGACGGAACCGCGGCTCGGTGCGCCAACACTCCCACTCACAACCCGCCTACCTATTTACACCGTTACAAAACCTCAGAGTAACAAAGAAACAAAGGAACATCTCTGACATTATACTGTAAACTTAGTGTTGGAGAGGGATTGTGAAGTTTAGAAATGTTCTTACTTGATATCAGAACTACATAGAAGTCTAATCTCTGCTGTTTTAACAGATGTCAACGCTACGTAGTGGTCGTAAGAAACAGCCAGCCAGTCCCGATGGCCGAGCCTCGCCCAGCAACGAGGATTTGCGCTCCAGCGGGCGGACGTCACCCAGCGCAGCGAGTACAGACAGCACTGACAGCAAGACTGAATCCCTCAAGAAGCCCAGCAAGGTAAAGAGGAATTGAAATCATTTTTAAAAAAGCCTGTTTCTCTGTCGAGTTTTACTCATACGGCTCTGCTGCTTTTCCCGCTCAGAAAATTAAGGAGGAAGCTCCGTCACCGATGAAGAGTGTCAAAAGGCAGAGAGAGAAGGGAGCCTCGGACACGGAGGAGCCTGAGAGGGCCAATGCCAAAAAGTCCAAGACACAGGCGAGTCCTCAGTCGGGTTTTGCTTCCGAACGTGTGACTTTGTTTACTCTGTGAATCAGACGAGGCTCATGCTGTTGTCTGTGTTTCTGCAGGAGCTGAGTCGACCGGACTCGCCGTCAGAATGTGAGGGAGAGGGCGAAGGCGAGGGCGAGAGCTCTGACGGGCGGAGCATAAACGAAGAGCTCAGCAGCGATCCGAAAGACATTGACCAGGACAACCGGAGCTCGTCGCCGAGCATCCCGAGCCCGCGGGACAACGAGAGCGACTCGGACTCCTCCGCCCAGCAGCAGCAGCTCCTGCAGAGCCAGCATCCTGCGGTCATCCAGTGCCAGCCGGGCCCCTCAGCCGCCCCTTCAGCGCCCCCTCCATCTGCGGCCCCCACCCAGTTACTCCCCCCGCAGGTCTCCTCAGCAGCTGCCTCCACCAGTCTACCTCCTCAGCCTCTGCCCCAGGCCAGCCCCCTGTCCCTCATCCCGTCTGGAGCGTTGCTCCATCCTCAAAGGCTCCCGTCTCCTCACTCACCTTTGACTCAGGCTCCGCCTCCCGGCCCCCCGGTCCCACCTCAGTCTCTACCCGCCTCGCATCACGGCCCCATGCCCCCCATGCCTCATTCCCTACAGGCCGGACCTTCACACATGCCTCACCCTCACGCCATGACTCCTCAGGGATTCCCCGTGGGTCCCTCTCAGGTCCCGCCCCCGCCGCTCCCCGGCCAGTCCCAGCAGAGGCCTCACACGCCGCCTCCTCAGTCCCAGTCGTCGTCTCAGAGCGGAGGCCCACCTCCCAGAGAGCAGCCGCTGCCCCCTGCGCCCATGTCCATGCCTCACATCAAGCCCCCGCCCACCACGCCCATCCCCCAGATCTCCACCCCGCAGTCTCACAAACACCCCCCTCACGTGTCGGCGCCTCCGTTCCCTCAGATGCCTTCCAACCTGCCCCCGCCTCCGGCGCTCAAGCCGCTCAGCTCCTTATCCACCCACCACCCTCCGTCAGCACATCCGCCCCCGCTCCAGCTCATGCCGCAGGGGCAGCAGCTCCAGCCTCCGCCCGCCCAGCCTCCCGTCCTCACCCAATCCCAGAGCCTCCCGCCTTCAGCCAGCCATCAGCCGCCCGCCCCTCCTCCTCTCCCCCCCTCCGCCGCCGCCTCACACCCCAACGGGCCACCTCAGCCTCCTTTCTCCTCTCACCCATTCAGTACAGTTCTACCTCCGAGCGGCCCTCCCCCGCCCTCATCCAGCTCCATGCTCGGCTTACAGCCTCCATCTTCTTCCTCCCCATCCTCCTCCATCTCCATGCCCCTCCCTGCGTCAGTCGCCTGCGCCGGTCCGGGCCCAGTCGTCCCACCTGTGCACATCAAAGAGGAGCCGCTGGATGAGCCGGAGGAGCCGGAGAGTCCGCCGCCCCCGCAGAGAAGCCCCTCCCCACCACCCACCGTCGTCAACACGCCCAGCCACGCCAGCCAATCAGCACGGTACGTCTAGCAACACTCGGTAACTAAACGGCACCGGGGCGGAGTCTGACGGTCTGCGCGGACCAATCAGCTTCTGCCTTATCAATGTTGTTAACGGTATTTAAAGGAGCTATACCTTATATTATTTTAATCTCTTTAAAATAATATCGGGTATAGCTCCTGGTATTCGTTTTTTGTAGGAGACTTAACTCAAGCTAGACACGTTTTCGTAACCCCTCCTCCTTAATAGGAACACATGGGGGGGCGAATGTTGTTCTCACGTTTTTGCCTCGCTGTATGATTCAGCAGAGAAGCGCTGCCATGAAGGCTGCACTAGTAGCTCAGTTGCATCACAGCCTCCCACCACTAGATGTTGGTAAATATCCCAGTAGGTGCCCAACTATCTCCAATAAGTAGAAGAAGCCTCAGCTAGCTGCTAGACTAAACCCCCTGAATAGCAAAAATTATCTCAAGAACAATTACTTATTACGGTTTCATAACAGAGGTAGTAACAAGGCAGATCTGAGAAGTTTATATGTGCTGTTTGCTAAGTTGACAGTGTTGTTGTCCCTGCCTTCCACAGTGCGATAGAAAATGGACGGTTGAATGTTTTATTGTTGTTTTTAATGTTCTCAGGGCTTGTTTTGCGCGTTAATTTTACACCAAACATAATGTTGGTTGTTATTTGCACCGTTTTGTATCAAAGTTTTTTTTTTTTTTATTAGATTGCCTTTAACTTTTCAAAAAGACAGCAAGTGTTCTGTTTATAGCATATTTAAAAAGTTACCAGAGTATTTAAAAAAAGTTATTTGATTTTTATTCATAGTTATCTTATATTCTGTACTTGGCTGTTTCCAAATGTTAAAAATAGATTAATGTTCCCCCCTCCCTTTTTTTTCACCTTTTAGTCTTTTTAAAAAAAGGTATCAATAAGAGTACCGAATCGATAAGGAGTACCGATAAGAGCAGTAGTATCGATAAAGGTTTAAGGATGCCCATCCCTACTCATGATGGTAGAAAAACTCACACAAGCTGTTATTTATCAGCTTTTTCCTCTATGAAGTCACTGCCTTGATGTTTTAAGACTTTGATGTCGGCAACGAATCGAATGTCGTCAGCAAAACAGGCGTCCAAGGCCACAATTAGCCTAAATTGATGGCGGCTGATGGCTCCGAATGACCAGGGATGGAGAGCAGCGAGATTAATTACAGTGAGATGTGAGTGAGCGGAGGCATTTGAATATGAGTGTCTGTAGTTGCCTTGTGCTTAAGTGACTCTCAGGCTGCCAATGAATAGCAATGAGGATTTAAATTCGTAGTCAGCATAGCAGCAGCAGCGAGCGCCGAGGGAGTTTGTTTCCTTTTGAATAAGGGACCAGAGTGAGCGAGGACAAGCTGGCTTTAATCTGATCGTGGGACATTACGCCGTTTACCAACAACATGATTCTTGTTTTTTAATCTGGCCTGTTTGTAGCAAGAGATCATTTGAGAAGTGAAGCTTTATTATTTATGGTAAAACTAAAAATGTCGAATGTGTTAACAGGTTCTACAAGCATCTGGACCGGGGCTACAACTCGTGTGCACGGACGGATTTCTACTTCACTCCACTGGCTTCGTCCAAACTGGCCAAGAAGCGCGAGGAAGCACTGGAGAAAGCCAAGAGGGAAGCCGAGCAGAAAGTGCGGGAAGAGCGAGAGGAAAGAGAGCGGGAGCGGGAAAAAGAGCGGGAGAGAGAGCGGGAACGGGAGAAAGAGGTGGAGCGGGCGGCGGTGAGTGCTTTTACCTTCCTTATCACATTCTGTGGTTTATTTTCTGTGTTTACCTCGGCGTGTGCTGACCGTGCCATCTGTCCTCACAGAAAGCATCCAGCTCCTCTCATGAGAGCAGGATGGGCGAGCCGCACATGGCCGGCCCCGCCCACATGCGTCCCACCTTCGACGGCCCTCCCACCACGATCGCGGCGGTGCCTCCGTACATCGGCCCCGACACGCCGGCCCTCCGCACCCTCAGCGAGTATGCCAGACCCCACGTCATGTCGCCCACCAACAGAAACCACCCCTTCTTCGTGTCGCTGAACCCGGCAGACCCGCTGCTGGCCTACCACATGCCCGGCCTGTACAACGCCGACCCGGCCATGCGGGAGCGCGAGCTGCGAGAGCGAGAGATGCGCGAGAGGGAGATTCGCGAGAGGGAGCTTAGGGAACGCATGAAACCGGGTTTTGAAGTAAAACCTCCAGAGATGGACACACTCCACCCTTCCACGAACCCCATGGAGCACTTTGCCAGGCATGGCGCCATCACTCTGCCCCCCATGCCCAGCCATCACCCGTTCGCCTCCTTCCACCCGGGCCTGAACGCGCTGGAGCGCGACCGGCTGGCCCTCGCAGGGCCCCAGCTTCGGCCAGAAATGAGCTACCCCGAAAGGTTGGCCGCAGAAAGACTCCACGCGGAGAGGATGGCCACGGTGGCCAACGACCCCATCGCCCGCCTGCAGATGTTCAACGTCACGCCGCACCACCACCAGCACTCGCATATCCACTCCCACCTCCACCTCCACCAGCAAGACCCCCTACACCAAGGTAAACGAAAGCCCTACTTGTATCTATTAATGCTGTTTAGCATCAGTTGCATAATTATCGCATGTTATAAATCCATTAGCATCTTCAAAATGTGAAAGAATTTTGATTATTAATCATAAAGTAAATGTGACCAAAATGTTGTGACTGAGAGTTTAAGATGAAGGAAAGTTAATCTTTATTAGATATTATCTTAGATTTTAGATGGATAATATGTAAGGGCGACTTATCTGGTTGAGTTGTTCCGAGACCGACACCAGTATCGGAAATGTCTCCGATACTGGCCCAAATTCTGGTATCGGTATTGGCGAGTACTGGAGTTAAAGCACCAATTTGATACCACATAATTGATGAAAATAAGTATCTATTTACTAATTAGGTCTATTAGCGTTGACACAGTTCTTCTTCATTGTTCTTAGAACAGTTGCACTGTGCAGCCGATAGTAATGATGTCAGCAGTGTGGCACTATTTCACACTGGATTCTCCCTCCAGCAAGAATGCATCTAAAAAATAAATGTATTCAGTTTGCTGGATTCGTTCATGTTTTACAAAGAGTTTAATCTGAGCCAGGCCTTATCCCAATGCTAATCATATCACAGTAATATGACATTTGTTTTATAATTTACTGATATCTGTACTTGATATCGGCTGATACCCATAGCACAAGTATCAGAATCGGGAGGAAAAAATGGCATCGGAACATCCTTTAATTTCTGTAAAATATCTTTGAAATGTTGCCAGTTCTTTATTAAAGTTAGAGATTTTGTAACGAGTTACAGTAAAATAAAAGGTACATTTGCAAAGCAAGCTGTCAGATTTTCTTTGTGTTAATGCGTTTGTAATGTTAAAATGTGTTGAATATGTTGTACACAGTCCTCATGTTTTGTTTAAATCAAACTGTAAATACTCTGAATGATATTACTTCTCTCATCGCAGTGAATAATAAAGAGAAGGGGACGTTAATATTTTCACCATTTGATTTCAGACCTCACTCCACGTTAAATTCGGTCATTTTTTGGGGCTAACATAACACGAGCCTCCAGTTATGGTGAGGTTGTCCCTGCACTGAGGCATGAGAGGAGTAACATTGTGCCATAATTACCTGCTGCATGCTTTAACTGTGAAAAGTATCTTGAAATGAGTGTACCCTGAACCTAAGACTCTGACACCCAGAAGGTGGTGGTGAATGTCTTGTGTGTCCTCCAGGGTCTGGGGCCCATCCACTGGCAGTAGATCCCCTGGCAGCTGGACCTCATCTGGCGCGCTTCCCTTACCCACCTGGCACCATCCCCAACCCTCTCCTGGGCCAGCCGCCGCATGAGCACGAGATGCTGCGCCACCCCGTCTTCGGTAGGCTCCCTGCCACCGTCAGCTCTCACAACCACAAATACCAGGTCTGATCTCTCACAAATATTCCACACTACTGATCAAATCGTTCCTCCAGGCACTCCGTACCCTCGGGACCTACAGGGAGGCCTACCACCACCCATGTCAGCAGCCCACCAGCTGCAGGCCATGCATGCCCAGTCAGCAGAGCTCCAGAGGCTGGCCATGGAGCAGCAGTGGCTCCACGGACACCATCACATGCACGGAGGGCCGCTACCTGGCCAGGAGGACTACTACAGGTTAGATGAGCACCAGAAACGTCACACGTGGATGCATGGCTTTGATTTTTTTCTGATTTTAAAACGTGATGCTCTTTCTGTTGTAGCCGGCTGAAGAAGGAAAGCGACAAGCAGCTGTGACCAGCCCGGGGAGGCGGCGACTGACGGGTGCAGGTCACAGGAAGTTGTTACACAGCGGTCTTGCAGAAGCTCTTTATGGACCTTAAAAACTCATTCAGTTTTAAGAACAGAGAAGACGAAGTAGATCATCTGACGTCTGGTTTTACACTCTTTTTTTTTTGTATTTCCTTTTCCAAATTTTTTTTTCCATCAAGACATTGACCCGTTTTTTTTTTTCTTTTTCGTTTTTTTGTAATTTTTGGTATATAGTCAGTTGTGCCATCCTCAAGACTCCTGCATGACAAGCTTCCCTGACGTTTTTTGTAGGTGCTAGAACATGACACTGTGCTTATAAAGGAGAAAAAAAGAAGAAAAAAAAGACAGGACCGAACAGACCATTTATGGAAAAATAACAAGTGCTATCTTAAATTCAACATTTATTTTAATACATTGTTGGAGGTTTTTCATAATTTAAGGAAAAGCTACAGCATGGCAATTTTGAGTCTGTAAATAGTATATATAAACATATAATTATTATTATAATTATTATTATTACTAGATGTGGACTCCAAACCAAGTTGTTTCCGCCTCCAATATAATTGTTTGAAGCATTATCCCTTGTTTCAGAGGGGAGCACCACGGCATTAAATGAGCAGTTTCTGAGAGTTGCAGTTCAGTTGTGACATCACTGTGTTAGATTTAGTCCCACATACACTACTGTATGTTAACCACATCCCTGTCTCACCCTCCACACGCATCCATCACCTGTGACACGCAGCAGGATGTCAGAATGTGTCGACTCAACATGTTGAGTTACTGATTTGAAACACTTGAAGAGGTGACGCAAGTCGCCGACGCCTCGGTGGGGTGCACACTGAGGTCGCGGATCAAAAGAAAAGGAAAACTTTGCACTGAAGGAGCATCCTGAGCTCTACTCACCTGCTTTTACCCTTTTAATCAGTAGTACCAGTCAACAAAGGGGCGGTTCTTATCGCTCTCTGCCATTTTTACACGGAAGTCATTTTAATTCTCTTTCTAAAATTTGGACACCTGCAACAGTTTTGGCTGAACTGAAATAAATTATGCATTTGCTTTAATATATATTTTAAATAATCAGGACCTGAATTGGATTGTTTACTGTTAGCAGAGCTTAGCAGGACTTGTTTTTAAAGTGTGAATGGTGGTCAGTCGGTAAGAGTTTGTCTCTTGGAGTCCCTTTTCCCCCCTCCTGGTCATCAGTGTTTGCTGCAGGACTCGTATCTGACTGAGTTGTCCTCCAACTAGGCTGTAATAAAGTTCACTGTGACTCTAGAGGAGGCCTGCTGACACGTGACCGCCGGGAGGTCTGGGGACACGGTCTGTTTGTGCATTCCTCTATTTTCATATGCCTTGGTTTCTTATGGAAACACGTGACCTCCTGGGGCTCAGGAAGGGTGTGTCTTTGTGTGCCACTGACTGTTACATATAGTGTTGACGTGTCATACCAGTGCACATGAGCCCATGTTATTCTTTTTGTTTTGTTTTGTTTCTATGCTGCAGCCGTGACATGGGATCTGCATTCGTCCCATGCACTAAGACTGTTTGACTGTCATGGACATTTAATGAAAACTGTGGCTTTTGTTATATTTTTATTCTATTTTAACCAGTTGAAGAAACTGTACTTGCATTTAAAAGTGACCATATCTTCCCATGGAGCACTATATTCACATCTAAATGCCTGCAAACTTCAAACTCCTGCCCCCCCCCCCTTATGAATAAGTCTTTAAAGCCCTGACAACAGCCTGTCACTGTGTCCCATCTCCCACCGACTCCTGTCTCCTGACAACGTACTCGTCGTCGTCGTCCTTTGCCTCATTTCCTGACGATTCCCTCGCCTTTTATTCCCACTTTTTTGTGTCTCCAAACCTTTGATGTTAAGTGTTGTCAATGGTTTAGCTTCTTGTTTCAAAGCAGCAATAGCAGAATGTAAATTCTGACTGCTAAGATTTATATATATACTGGTATCTTGAAGCTTATTGTATATATGAGTAGTCGCCATGGGATGACACAATGTAAACAAAAAGTAGAAATAATAAGACAAATTGTGAGTCCTGTGTTCTCTCCATTTGAGTATTTTGTAATTTTTTTGAAAAATTTGTGGAATTAAAATAAACGACTAAGTTACACCACACAGCACGTCTCCATCTTTTTGTTATCTGATGCTTGTTTGTCGTATTTATCGTCCCCTTTGCAGTGTTTGCACATGGAAGTAGAGCGCGCAAATCCAATCGCCCACTGTAATCCAGTTTAAAGGTAAACAACTTTAATTACTCACTGCTCAGACGCTGAATTGCTTTCAAGGTAAGCTCCTAATTCCCTCTGTTTTATACGTTTGTGATCTGTAATTCCAGCTGAGCAGAGGGACTATTGCTGTCATGTCCTACATTTAAGCTACAGTAATGGATTTTTTGTTTTCCACAATAGATAAAAACATTTCCTGTTTTTTCTCTTCTCAGCCTTCCATTTTCTAAGCTTTACAAACACAGGGCTTTGGAAGATCACCCCAGCAGCAGGTAGTGAGTCTCGGAGCTGAATATTGCACGGCTTCAAAGCACGGCTAAGCCACAAGGAACACCTACTCAGACTGAGATGCCGTGCTATCAGCGGGGCAGGGCTGTCATTTCATCCTGCGCGTGGGGAGTGATAGACCAGCAATCTGTGATGGTGTGGCGCAGCGATGGCTGTCATTTTGAGAGGGGAGCTATTATTCCACTGCTGCTCTCTGAAATGATGCCCTGTCCTCGGGAAAAATCGAGGTTCCTCGCAGGCTGTGTTCTGCGGATGTCATGTGACGCCGGCAGCCTCGTGAGGAGGTGCTGCTCGTTGCTGGCTGCTCGCCTCACCTCCCCATAGAACAACAAGACGTCAGAGCCGAGCAGAGCTGGCTGGTTGAATAATTCATCCCCCACCTCCTCCTTCACACCGGCGATGGAGCGACTGTGACTTGTGTCAGCTCCAATCCTTCTCATAATACTGTGTGTACCCCTCAGGCAGGCACGCAGGGATTCATGGTCTTAAAAGAATCCACTCTTTCTGTCTGAATAGCAGTCTGTCTGTCGCTGTTGTCGCAGCGTTATTGTGTCTGTTGCAGCAGGTCCCGGACATGGAGCTTCTTCATCTCCTCCTTCCTCCTCTCTTTTCTTTCGCTCCGCTGGGCCTGCCTCCTGCAGAGTGTGATGCTCAGTGGCAGCGAGGAGCCTCCATGCTATTAGTGCATTCAGTCGGAAGGTAGCCGTGCAGCAGCTCCAAAGCCAAAGCAGGTCCCAGTGTATATGAAAATAAGCCGCGCTGACATAAAAAGCAAATCTGCTGCCGCTGCCTGGATTTCATCTATAAGAAATATGATACCGTGTGGGAAGTTCTGCCGTACGCCATTAACCTGTTTGTTGGTTTTACTGCCTGTTGTGGGCATAAAATGTCCTCATCCACATCTGGACAAACGTTTAGTCATTTAGAAAATAAGCAACCTGTATTTATGTAGAAACTGCACTCAATAAATGGAGCTCAGCTGTAGGAATTTGGTGCACGCAATTAAGGGTAATTAAACACATCTACAATGCAAATGAGCCCATCTCAGATATGCATGGGTGCAGTTTATTTAAAATATCGTCCCTGGGTTTCAGCGCCCTGAATATTTATATCGGTGAAACAGCCTTTGTTGGCTGTTTCACCGATATAAAGGTACTTTGACTTTGAAAGGTCAAAGTACTGTCTTGCAAAATAAAAAAAAAGTGGAGTAAACTGGAAGAGTAAACTTTCACAGACAGAAACATTCATCCGGTCTCTGTATTATTGACCCCTGAACTCCACTTTTGCTCTAATCACCAGGGCGAGTTTGCTCCTCTTCAAAACGGCCTTTTAAAAAAAAGAAAAGGAAAGCAACAATGTGGATAAATAATGGAGAGATCTGGCAGGAGATGCTTCACACTCTAAGAAACTTTGGCCAACATGTTGAGAAACTTTTATTCACTCAATACTCATAAACAACTTTTCTGTTCCCATCCCCTTCTATCCTCTCCTGATACCAGGATTTTATGACTGCTTTATTTTTAGCATGTTATATTCACTTTTAATATTCCCCATCTATACATAAGACCTCTTCGTCCTGAGGACGCATCTTTATTTTAGCAGGGAGTTTGCTGGAAGGAAGCGGGCTGTAATTCAGTGCATTTCCTTATAAATTAATTATTTTATTCTACATCGAATTGTCGGGTCCAAGCTTACGTTTTATACTTTTACTCATCATGCCTTTCTTTTAGTGGAAAGCGGCTCAGTCTGTTTGAGATGATATTTCACCTCCCCGACCTGACAAGCTTTTTAGTTTTATATTTAGTATCGTTGACCTGCTAAATGATGAAATGTCATCCAGTGGGTTTAATGCATGCGGTTGAGCATGAGCAGAGAGAATGCTCGCATATATACGATTTAATTCCTGTTGCTACTGCAGGCGGTGAAATGATGGATTTCTAGCGTGCAGCCTTTCACACTGAAACTGTAACAGGGTGATGTTTGACAGATGAAATGCTCTGCCTCGCTCATGAGCTGATTGGTTTTCATTTCTTAAGTGATTATTTATCACTTGTAAAACTTCTCTCTTTTTGTCTTTCTGGAGACTCTGTTGTTTATGTGCATGGTCAGACTAAATCCACCTGAATCTATAATTCTAAACATCAAGATCACTCTGAGCCACAAGCAAGTCGGTTATACCTGCACTCAGTCTGAAACAGCCAAGCTGTCCAGTTTCATTCCAAATCCAGTGAACAGTTTCACACACATTTCATTTTTCACTAATTGTAAAGTTGCTCAAGCTGCCCCCTAATGGATGCCAGGAAGCATTAATTTTAACCTGTCAAATGGTACTGAATGGTAGATATAGCCCCCCCCAAAAAATTCTTATTTTTTCCATGTTTTGTTGAAGGGCTAAATAAGTACTTCAGACAAGTGTGACTGTTTTCAACAGTTTTTCCTGGGTTGGGCTTTAAAGGGTTAAATGTCAGATCTATCATGTTAAAGGAGCTGTACCTGATATTATTTTAATCTTTCTAAAAAGAAGAGGTTTCTACACGGTATATTATGTGGTAAAAAGGGGTAAGTCCATAAAAATGAATGACTCATTGATGTCGCATATGTCTGAGTCCAGGCCATTTTAGTAAGCGAAAGCGGCTAATTTTTAGCTTTGGCATGGGGTTAACTTCCGTGACTTCCGGTTTCCTGGGGGAAAGCTCTTACTGGTTGATTGGAATACGGAAGTTACGCAATGGCAGAGAGAGAGCGTCACAACAAAGCTAAAAACTAGCAGCTACAGCTAACTGAAATGGCTTGGACTTGTACATATGCACAATCAATGAGTCATTCACTTTTATAGACTTCCCCCTTTCACTACATAAAATGCCGTGTAGAAACCATGTTTCTTAGAAAGATTAAAATAATATCAGGTAGAGCTCCTTTAACTGTCACTGATGATGCTGAAATGGTTGAGCACTTGAGAGAAAACAAGGGAGTTTATGACCACTTCACTGTTTTTCTTGGGATAATTTCAGACTCGCAGCATATTGTGTCAGAACAGCAGTGAAAGGAGCAGGATAGGAGAAAATATTTTAATGCAGTTTGTACTTCACAATGATGAATTGGGGGATCATGTTACCCTGCATTCCACAGTGTAATACTCTTTCTTAAGGTAGGATCTGCTGCCATTTTGACCAACTTACAGCCTTGTTCTGTGTGCGTTTATCCTGTGTCGTCGCTGCCTGCTGTGTGTTTGAGGCTCCCGTGCTTCTAATGATATCCTGCTCTCGCATTCCTGTCATAGCCGATCTGGATTCTCCCTTGTCTGCACTGGCAGATCAACCCAGTGCGGCCACTGGCACGGACCATGCATTCCTCACCCTCTCCCAACACAAACACACACACACACAAACGCCCTCAAGAGGCCTCCGCTAACACCCACCGCAAACCTCACGCACTCTGCCTCTCGTACTCCCACACTCCATCTACCTTCTGTCTCCATTGTGTTGAGTTTTATTTCAAGAGAACAGCCTGAAGTCAGAGGAACTCTTTGTTCAATAAAGCGTGCCAGGTTCAGTTCCTGGTTGGCATAGCAGAGGCAATGCGAGGCTCACTCACCAGACTTCCAGGCTCCTCTTTAATGTGTTGTCATAAAACATGCAGCTGGCAGAGATTTAGCGTTCAGTGGGACTCGGTGCTGCTGCTGCTGCAGCTCACTCAGCCCCAGGTGGTGCCCCTCCAACTGTCCTCCTGTATGTTCCTTTCTGCAGCGTCTGTACATTGTCAGAGTCACAGAGACCTGACATTTCAGCTCCTTCACAGTGCAGCATTTCACCATCCACCCAGCAGGAAATCTGGAAAAATAAGGGGCTGCAGTCTTCAAATAAGTCATCTTGAGTCATCTGAAAATATCGGGACAGTGGAGGAAAATTGGTTCTTTTGGCAGCACACACTGTCATGAATTCATTTTTGGAGGAAACTAAGACTTCAGGGGATCTCATTTATTTCCCTTCTCCTTAAAGGGCAAAGAAAGCCAAAACAGACCGCACACTGCCATGTGGCTAAGCCTAAACCCTTTAATGTGTACTCATGCGGACTTCATAATGCCGTACAACTCAGAAAAGATTTGTTTTCGTCTAGTATTTTGCACAAAAAATGTTTTCCCAGATATCATACTGTATGACCAATCCCCAAGTTCTAGCATGCTGCTTCCTTTATTCTTATCATACTCCATCAAATTTGAACATGTTTTAGGGTTAGCCACTATTGTATAAAACATATACTTGACATTATTTTAATCTTTCTAAGAATTAAATTTTTTTAATTTTCTAATTTAAATGGACTTCCCCCTTTTACCAAATAATATACTGTGTAGAAAGCATTTTTCCTAGAAAGATTAAAGTAATATCAGGTATTGCTCCTTTAAATCTGCATTCCCTTGAACAAAACAAATTATATACAATTACAATAAGACAAATTGATCATAAAGATCTTCTTTTCAAAATTACTACAACTGTAGGGGTGATGATGTATGTTGTAGCAATTCTGTTAATGTCATCTTCAATGTTTAATTAGATTGAATAATTCAATTAGTGGATTACTTTTGCCATGCAATTAAAGTACATTTCTGTAGATAATAGTAGTTTTCACCATAGTGGGCAACATCTATGGAGAATAAGAATGTGAAACAAATATACCAACAGCTGTAACCTTCCACCAGATGTTAGATGTCTGATGCATCAATTTACATGATACTGCGATTAAACATCTTTAATAAGTGCGACACAACTACATATCTGCCGGGGCCCTCAGTGGACCTTTTTAATGTCCTTTCCAATATCAAAATCCAACCAAACCCTTGTTTTATTGTCTATACATTTAAAATAAGAATTCTGCACCACTGGTAATATATTTTTATATTCTGGTATAAAAATGTACCCTCTGGAAACAGCTATCTTCCTGAGGTCAATTTAGAAACACCAGCTAACCTGACATGCATCGTTAGGACTCAGGCAGGCTGAGAGAGCCCACATAGACACAGCGAGGACCAGGAATCTTCTCATTAGGAGGTGACAGTGCAAACCACTGTGCAGCCTGCACCTGTCTATCAGGAGTTTGGACTATTTGGCTATCTTAACATTACTAAAGGGAAATGATGTACCGCCAGGTGTCAGTCAGTGCAGATTCATGCGCCGTTGAATTGAGCTACAGTTATATCTACACATAACACCCTTATTTGTATTTTTTAAGTCCTGTTTTGGTTGGACTAAATAAAAAACTTATTTCTACAGTCATGAACACAATTGTTTGCTGTCTTTTGATACTGATCTCTCCTTTTAGTACAAAGTTATTCTGCACCAGCTTTGTTAAGCCATAGTTACCAATCAAACCAGGAGAATCCCAGCCTCTGTGCTGTAGATACTAAACCGCAATCATGTAATGGCTGCACGAGGCCACAGCTGCATTCAGCTTAATGCTAATCTTAGCATGGCCGCATACTTGGTGTTAACATGCGGACAGTATTAGAGTGGTGATGTTATCCATCATGTCCGCCATCATAGGAAAAGGCTACAAAACACAGCAGAGCGGGAGCAAGAAAACCATTGTGTTAGAGATATCAGAGTTAAATCTGAGCCAGCAACTCAGAATGAAATCCCATAATCCACACAGGAAGCTTACAGTTCAGTCAGACATGAGTGACGTGCAATCCCTCCGATCAGCTTTATTGAGTGCTTTCAGCTTCCTGCATCACAGTGGATGTCTGCCTGAGAATTATGTTTATGACATTGTGATAAAGCACCTATGTGCCCCCAAATAAGATTCTCTCAACCAGAAAATGACAAATTTAGATTTTTATTATGGCCTGAGTAATAACTTTGTTGTTATGTTTAGTTTTTTTCACAAACCCTATGATTCATTCGATATTAGTCCCACAGATGTGCATGTTTTGCCCAATGAGCTTTCAAGTGCCACTCCACACATGTTGCTGGTGTAACTTGTATTACCAATTCTCAAGCGCTTGGTGAGAAACTGCTAAGTATTTGACAATGTATACTTAGTTAAATACTTAAAACACTTGCACCATCAATTTGTGACTTGTGATTTTGTGCGTCCTTAACCACAGAGAAGTCTGTCTGCATACTAGAACGCCTTCACTTTTAGTGGGATTTTGGTGGATGCTGTTGTGTTTGTGCATTAAACAAGAAAAAAATAGGGAAGTTGCTTACAGCTACACAAAAAGTAGAGCACATTGTAGGTGTCTCAGAAAAGAAACTGCTTTATGAACTCAGCAAAATCTTTTGGTAGTGTGTGCGCAATGTATCATTTACTCCCAGAGAAAAACGGTGAAGTGTGTCGTCAGCTCCAGCTCTTGATTATAACATTTAAACGTCTGCAGTTATTTTCAGGAGATTTTATAATCTTAGATCAGCGAATATGGTAATATATTGTCTGCAGCGTGGAGGTTTCCCTCCTCCTCTTCTGCTTGTCCTTCATGTGAAGGTGCTTTTTGATGATGTTTGAATCCATTTGCAAATGTGTAAATTTCTCTGTAGGAAAATGTATTACCTGCGCTCTGTTGCGCTGAGCTTGGAATATTATGATGGTGTCATATACACACTTCTTCTAGTTCAGGCTATAACTAACAGTCATGGTTAAAACATTGATTAAATATTCATTCTCAGAGCAGTATAAAAACCAATTCAGTAATTGCCTATCACTTATTTTAGTAAAGTATCTGGACATTTGTCATTTTATCATTGAGGGTATGTTAGCTGTTTCCACCTGATACATTTAAAAAAAAAAGTGTTTATTCAGGTTTTTTTGTTTTGTGTACAGAAGAAGAACAACAAGCAAACTAAAAGCGAGGCAGGAACAATAATATATAAAAATAAATAAATAGAGTACATAAAAGTAGATAATGGAAGAAAAAAAAAACAGAAAAAGGGAAAAATATTATATAAAACAATAAAAAATAATCAAGTTAGTTTATGTCATCCATATCTTTTCCAAAGCAAGATTAAAAATCATTCCTTTTAACCACCTGATAGATTAAATAACATCAAGCTCAGTGATGGGATACGAGGATCAAAGTTCAACCATCATTAACTGATGATCCGTTGGTCTCCCATCATGTAGATAACCCAGCTTTAACCCTGGCCTGTCATACTCGTGCTAGCTTTTTAAAGCCTTCCTGTCTCAGGGTAGCAACAGCACCAAAGCTGGATAAATCACAGGCAGTAAATGGCTTCTTTTCCTCTGCAATTTCCTCAGCTATCATCAGTCTGTGGGAAGGGACTGATAGCACGCTGTCAGACGCCTGCTACCTTAGAGTATCCCAGACAGTGATGGCTTTGCTTGTGTCGAGGCGGCTTTTTGGGCCTCTTGTAGTTCCAAAGAATAAAACTGGAATAAAAAGGCGGTTCCGAGGGCCAACGGGGGGCTCTAAGGTGTAACCTGCAGGTCTATCAGAGGCAAGGCGCATCCTGACCTTGTGTTTGTGTAATGGCCGTCCCTGTGATAGATGGCGTTGCCAGAGCTTTCGCCCGCTGTGCCGTGGTGCTGTCCACTGGCCCTGACACAGATGGATCAGCTTTTGTTTTTTTCCCCCTCACCTTGCTGCGTAATTAATCTTCAGTGTTGCTTCTTGGAAGAAAGTGCGCTGCCACTGTGGGCTTCTGCCAGATAAACTCACCGGCGGGCGAGTCGAGGCAGCTTTAAAAAGGCCCTGAGGACAAACGCCTCCAAGGAGATGGCAAAAGGAGATGTTTAAATGCGTGCCACCCTGGGTCTCCTCCCTCACCTTGGTTATCAAAAGTGCAGGCTGCGAGCACAATATTTGTCCCTGCTCCAGAGTACAATTAATCTTGGATGAAAATAGCGTCTGTGGAAAGATTCAGCAGTAATAGCCCATCTCCAGCGCCGCTGCCATCATATTTTTTTTACACCGAGGCCTGGTTTTTCTCTGCCTATTGCTTCACCCACACCGCACGTTTTCTGCTCCATTTCACAGCATAATAAGGCTGTGGGCTCAAATGGCTTAAAGCAAATGGATGTATCTGTGCCGCTACTTTTTATGTTCCGTTTGAATGTGTAAGTACAAAAACTGCGACTGGGCCACATTACACTGAAAAAGATTTGGTTTCACAAAGGCGACCAAAAAGCGCAGTTGCATTTTTGTGTAGGCTACAGCAATCCAAGAACCATAATAAAACGTGATCCTTACAAAGCATTTTCCCTAAAGATTTACAGTTTCAGTATCGTTTAGGGCGCTTCAATTTCCTTCTTGTGAATTACGTTCTGTTTGTTCAAATCAAACAATGTTGGATGTTCACCTCCTAAATGCAGTATTCACTGAAACTGCAGGATGACATTGTATTTATTTATGTTCTTATAAAAGATTACGTGAGATTACTGTTGCTTTATAGATCACATGAGCTCAACATTTCATCTCCTAAAGCTTGCAAACACTATGGGCTTCAGCTGAAAGTTGTTGCTATCCCTATTAAAACTGTCTGTAAATATGAATACAAAGTGTAATGACAGGAATTAGGGTTGGTATTTTTATGCTGAAACAAATGTTATGGCATCATTTAAGCGCTGTCTTGTTTGAGTCTAAGATCCTGTTTTGGGTGCAGTAGTGGGCTGTTAATCAGAGGATGTTGTTAATCCCCCGGCTGTGGGGCTTTTCAGCAGCTAAGAGCGGCGAGGTTATGGACTCACGGAGGCCCCCTTGAGACGGAACTGTGAAGCAAATCCGGCAAAATCACTGAGCCTCGAAATAAGCCATACAGTGACAAAACAGAAGAGTTACACTGTACTTTTTTTTCATGGAGAAGGGGAAGTCCTCATAAAGCTGTTTTTAATGGTGTGCTGAGGGACAGGTCAGTTTAATGAGGTGATGTGAAGCCTGGAAATGAACAACGCTCTGATATCCTGCAGTACAGCAAATAGAAGCACTGGGAGCCATTGAGCTCCAGAGCCTGAGGCACAAAGCTGCACTGCAGAGCAAACAGGCAGTGTTAGTTCATGTAATGATGCAGAATGGATGTTGGATTATCACCGCACTGCTCATTCCTGCCTTTAAAGGCACCTCGTAGGATTGACTGACAGCATTTTCTTCATAGTGCTTTCGCTTATCAGGCAAGCAAGAATTAATCCAAAGTTATTTTGAAGGAAATGGAATTTACAAATAGTTTATGCTTTGCATTTTTTCAAACGGAGCAAACCCATAAAAGCAGATGCACACCGCTCATCTCCATGATCTGTTTCCATGTTGAACATTTCTCTGGAGCAGCCCCTGAGGTTAGGATGGAACAGTGCAAGGCTTCAGTCAGGCCCTCCTCCCTCGCTGCACGCCCTCCACTCCGGTGGCTGGCTGCAGATTTAATGGGCTTAGCAGCTGTTGAGGAAAAGCAGTGAGGGCTTGTGGCAAATGCTCTGGTTAGAACAAAGAGCAGTAAGCACACCGCGTGAGCTGCAACTGCCTGAGCATAACTCAGTGCTGCAAACCAGTAAACTATTTCACAGAATTCGCTTCCAGTTGATTGAATTTTTGTTCACATGCTCCTCTGGGTTCAGTGAACTGTGACGTTTGTTTTTGACCGTGTGTCCACCAGTTTACAGAAGACAGAAAAGAGACTGATGCATAATGAGGCGTTTGGGTTTGCGTTCTTAAAGACAGGATTGACTTCCTTGTATGAGGCTGCAATCTGTTAATTCATGAAACAAGAGCAAATGATTGTGTATATAAATGCACTCGACTAGGCCGCCCTCTTCAGGGAGCGCTGCAACCAGCCAAACATCTGCTCTCAGCATGCTTCATGAGGCTATTCAGACAGAAAGTGGTGCACAGAGTCCTCTAGTGGAATACAAACATTATATCTTTCATTTAATACAACATACAGGCTCACTTTTCCTTCCAAACTCTGAGTAAAAGTCTTAGAATTTCACTTTAATTTAACTATTTTCAGAAGCAATAAAAAGTTTCATTATCATTTTTCTATTTTTTTCACCAAAATGAGCTTAAACTCATTTAATTTTTCTTTTTACTCGGGCAGTATTTGATCTGATCTGGCAAAGCGCTCTTTGCGGCCTGCAAACATGATCAGATTACTAGCTGAAAACGAATTAACTCGAGCGAATGCGTAATCCCGAATCCTCACAAACTGACAGAAAAAGGCAGGAAATGTGTCCCTTCCATTACTATGATGGATTTTACACAGTATCTCATGGGTATATAAAGGTTTCGCTGATGGAACAAATTCTCTTTCTATACATAAATCCCATCCGTGCGGTTTGGTTAGACTTATAGTACCAGCTGTTTTGGACACACAACTTTATTGCCGTTTGCACAGCTTTTTTTTCTGTGCATACATGAGCTTTAGCTGGCAATATGTGCAAACAGTGATAAGGTTGTGCTCGTGTAGCGTGTGTGTTTTTAACGGTTAGCAAATACACCGCAGTGCCATGTTCTCCCACTCACTGCTGACAGAAACAGCTCAGTGACTGTGGGGGAGTGAAGTGTGGCAAGTTTGCCAACTGTCTGCGCTCATAATATTACAGTACAAGGCCTCTAAATCAAGAAGCTCCTTCCTCTGGAGTTTGCGTAGGTGTTTTATGAATAAAAGACAACAATGCGGCTCCTGCATCATCTGCTTGCCCTCATTAAGGATAGAAATGTCCTCGCTGAGAAGCAGGGAGATGTATATGTTTGAATAAACCAGCTGCCTTTCAGTAGAGCAAACTAACAGTGAGAGGGAAGCGTGTGAGGAAGTGAAAATGAGAGGAAGTGAATGGCTGAGCAAAGGCTTCTCATGTGCAGCTCGTCAGTCTCTTCGTGGCTGACCTTGTCGGGAGCACTGTTGTAAGCGTGACCCTCTGTCCTGGCTTGGCTGAGTAAACCCGTCACAGCCTGTTTGTCTGCGAGCCTCTCACCCCCACATCAAGCATCCAGCTAGCAACACTGCCTCTGTGTGCGCTTCACTTAC
The DNA here is from genome assembly GCA_037177035.1 of Craterocephalus eyresii. Classification (NCBI taxonomy): domain Eukaryota; kingdom Metazoa; phylum Chordata; class Actinopteri; order Atheriniformes; family Atherinidae; genus Craterocephalus; species Craterocephalus eyresii. Next base: position 14,636,962 of record JBBBVT010000014.1, read on the forward strand.
CTCACAGTGTAACACCATGAAGGCAAGCTGAGGAGAAATAGGTTACATGGAGAAAATATGAGCACACACAGTGTACATTGTTATTTTGTTTAGCTGGAATAGATCAAAACAGCTGCAACATGAGTCACCTGCAGTGTGAGGTTAGATACACTGTGAATGTGTTCCCGGGACTTTCTCTGCAGCGTGGTTATGTGTGCAGGTGTATTGTGGGTTAGTAATAAAATGAAATAGAAAACTGCTAGAAACTGCAGTGGTTGATCTTTAATTTGCAAGACACTCACACTGGATCCGCAGAAAGTCTCAAAGATTGTAAAATGACTCCATTTTATGGGCTCAAAGATCATTTCAGTCACAATATTTGCACAACAAAAACATGCTGAAAGACCCTTGGAAGAGGGTAGATGGTTACACTATGTTGACATTACAATACCCAAATTCTTCCTCATAAAGAATAACAATGAAAAACACTGCCATTACACAAAAATGCCTATTAACATGTTTTCTTGCATGACTGAGCTGTGTTTTGGAGCATGATTAAGTAGCCTAAAACAGACTGTTTTAGAGTATTGAGATTTGCCTTTTTTTAATAACAAGTGATTTTAAAGACACATGAAGCTAGATTAATGTCACAGACATTATTTGCATATATCAACTGTCTCTTAGGACATCATGTGCTACCAAACGTTATCGTCTAAAAGCAGTTTAACAGAAATTAATGTTTTCTGTGAATTGACTAACATTCCTGTTACTGCTGTTGTTCTAACTGGGGCTAAATGCTGGGTGGCAAGAAGATGGTGCCAGACCACAATACATGACCAAGTATAGCATAACTGAAGATAACTCTGCCTTTTTGACACTGAGATGCCAACAAATTTAAGAAAAAGCTCTGGCTCTCTGCAGATCAGCTTTATTTTCTAAGAAGCCAGAAGCTTTGTTTATGTTTGTTTTTGCAAAGAACCTGATATAAGCGATCATATGTGCTTTTCTGGCATGGCATGGGGTTAAACTTTTTTTATGGCTTAAAAAATGTATGCTGAAAATAATTTTAAACATACCAACATTTCCTGCGATTTTGCCAATATGAGCATAAAAAAAACCCCAACCATTTAGGGTGTGATTTGTCCTGAATGTTAGTTTATGCCATGTAAGAAGAATAAACAATTGTATGGTTTTTTTTAAAAGTCCAGGCCAAATTAAAGCTGCTGTTTTGCAACAGTTCACCATGAAGATAATGGTGAAGACCGGAAACCTCTTTCTCCATCCATTCAATAACAGTTGCAGACAAACACAGTGAGTTTTATTAGGCCAATCTTTATTCAAAGTAGCCAATATGTTATTATTTCTGAAGGCATAGAGTACCAACATGACCATTTGTGTGGAACGAAACTAAGCTGTGAGGTGAGACAAATTTCCATATGGGGAAAAATACATATTATATACTGTACCATAGTGGTAATATAACACAGAAAGTCTGTTTTATGCTTTTCGGCAGGTACAGAACCTTTTATTCTATGAAGAGAATATTTCAATAAGTAATAGTTGGGTGTATAATGCACCATTATATAGTAATGCACAGATGTGCAGAGGTGGGAAAAGGGCTGAAAATTTGTAATTAAGTACAAGTATCTTTAATTTAATTGTACTCAAGTGAAAGTAAAAGTATCCATTATATAATGTACTTGAGTAAAAGTAAAAAAGTAAAATTCAAAATTTTACTTTCATAACTCATATCATGAAAGCACATTTTACTCAATGATGATGATTAACTAAACAATGATAACTTTTTGGATTGATAAACGCACATGTAGGCCTGTTTTACTTACTGCCACATACTTTTGTTGACTGGATGAAGAAGTTTTGAAAGCTGACACCTCTGGCAAGCAGACACATTCTGCATTTCTCTCCACTTCATGCACGGACATGTAATTGCCTTTACTTTGCTTAAATTCTACTCAAGTAAAATTACCCATTTAAAAATCTACTTGTG
>JBBBVT010000014.1:14642430-14668991 GCA_037177035.1 Craterocephalus eyresii
GGTTTTTAATAAAGCACTGTGCAGTGGGAGGAGTCAAACGTTTGACTCCGCCCATATTGAGGCACGCCCCGATCTGCGGGCTGCAGTCAGGGCTTACTCGGCTAGACGGCGCTTCTGGGGCGCTATGCGCGGCGCCGCTGGTGAAAGGGGTTCCGAAGGATTTAATTGCGGCTATCTGCTGCGATGTCGCAGCGCTGCGCGGCCGCATCGCTTCCGCGGGCGCCGGGTTTTGGGGGTTATCCTGTAACCGTCAGGTCAAAGAATAGATTAGAAACTGTGGTGCTTATAGTCTTGGTGAGTTCAAGTACAATTCATTATGTACATGGACAACTAAAATCCACTCCCAAAAATATATTTATATGATGAATTTTGGAAATTCAAATGATCATTAAAAAAAACCAAACGTGTTCAGTATGTTTCCATGCATTTTAATAAGATTTTACAGGAACGGACATTGCCAGAATGATTTTTTTCTCAGTATTCACATTTATGCAAAATAGCTTGTTATATGTGGGGAAATATGGTTTTATCATGTAGTTTTCCATCACTTGTCTTCCCTAGAAATTCTTTGCCATAATTATAATATGACACCCTTGTAGATATAATGACTCAGTCTAAACCTTTCAGGGACTTGTTGCACTTAAAATACAGATTTTTTTAGTGGAAACAGTTTAAGAAGTTAAAGAACCCTAAAGAAGTAAATATGACTTTTCATGCATTACTAGTGAGAGATGACATGTCTGTTTCTATCCACACGATGGCAGTACAATCATTTGGTTTTCTTTTGCTGTTGAGGAGTTGGCTTTGCTTTATTGTGGTTTAGGGATTTTTTTAACAGCAGGTGGTGTTGGAGCTGTTTTCAGGGAAAGCTATGATGAAGTTGTCAGCTACAGTATGAATAAGCAGAAATGTAAAATACTTGCATGCTCCTGTTAAGTGCAAAGTTGCTATGTTTAAAATTCCCATTACGTCCTTTACCAATGCAGATTTTGACTAAATGCAGCTTCTTCTTTTTTTTAAAGTTAGCTCAAGATAATAGTTGTGTCTATTAAACAAAGTGAGTACTAATTTTAAGCTTTGAGCAAAGCTCTCCTATTACCTTAGCCATCTTGATCACTTTCTCTTTTTAGTGTCTACAATTTCTTTTAAGATTATTTTGTTGAATTTCTGAAAAAAAAACTATTCATTTAGCAATGTCTTAAAGTTACTGAAATAAACATATATGTTAAATAGTATTTTTGGGAATGTCATGCAGCAAAGGGCCCCAGGCCAGGACCCAAACCTGAGCTGGTTGTAGTGAAAAGCAGCATCTGTCTGTTAAACAGCCACTCAGACAGTTGAGCTGCTCACAACCCCTGACAAATAACCAACATAGTAAAAATTGTACTTCTATGTTTCAAAACCCTTAGCAAAAAGTTTATTCAAGTGTACTGTGAGAATATCTGTTTTATACAAAAACTATAAGGTAGTATAATTGAAGTTTACTTTTTATTTTCAATAGTATTTTTATGTATACTTGGCTTATATTAAATGGTATAAAAAAGAGTCTAAGCTTACCAATATAAAAAAGTAATAACAGCTAGCATATAACGGGACATGTATTTGTGGTGTACTATAACGTACACTTATCTATACTATACAAGTAGTGTACTTGGTATATGCTTGTAGTTCACGTTTTAGTTGATTGAAATTTGCTTTAAGTATACCACAAGTACACTTATCTATATACTACTAGTGTACTAAGTACATACCTCTCGTCATTATTTTAGTTACTGAAGTAAAAAGTGTTTTGTGATTTTGTAAATGAATTGCAATCTAGTGTATGAGTTAACTTCAAGGATACTTCAAGTATGTACATAGTGTATAAATAATCTGCTACGTGACATGCAGCGCAGCATTTTGTGTGAGGGTGGTGTGGTGGTTAGCAGCCTAACATCAATGAAGTCACAGGTTCCAGCCTGGGCTTTACATTCTGTGTGGAGTTTGCATGTCCTCCCCGTGTATGTGTGGGTTCTGTCCGGATACTCTGGTTTCCTCCCACTGTCCAGAGACATGCGTAATAGCTTAACTGGTCAGTCTAAATCCCCCCAAGTAGTGACAGTGTGTGTAAACTTCAATAAACTAAAGTACAGATGGGAAGTTTATAACTAATACACTATTACCATACTTGTTTTATACTTAAAGGTGTACTTTTATAAACTTAAAAGACACTATACTTAAACTTTCTAATTTAGTCTGAAGAATAATTAAGTAAGAATACTTTCAAGTACATTACTGGTACAAGTATGATACACTCAAATATACAAAAAAAACTTTCTGGTAATTGGTAACTTTAATAATTCTAATGAAAGGAAACCTCAGAGCCTCAATGATTTCCACGAATTAGATATTTAGTAATTTCTAAAAACCTGCAGATTGAAAGATTCACAAACAGTTACTTTGTCACGGTCTGGAGTTAAACAAATTCTCACCTCAGACATCAAGACAACGTTGTGGCATGAACTGGAATGTGTTGGACCACCAGTATCCCCATCCACAGTGAGTTCAGTTTAGAATCACTACTGACTGAAAGAGAGAGAGAATCATGTCAAAGAAACAAACCTGTGTTTCAAAATTTTAAGGAAGTACCTTTCAATTGAACTGAAATTTGCTTCAGACAACAATTATTAAACCTACAACCATTAAACCTGTAAAAAAATTATATTAATATTTAGATTATCCATCCATCCGTCCATCTCATCTCTCAACTCTCCCTGGGGATCTGTTCCCAGGCTATAACAGATATATAATCACTTCATGTTCTGGATCTGCCCCTGGGACTCCTTCTGCTAGAATGCGCCCAAAAAAAACTCCATTAGGAAGCAACCAGCAGGAATCAGAACCACCTCTGATTGTATCCCCAGCATCAGTCTTTCATACACTAACCAAATCTCACGACCTTTGCCTCTCAGCTGACCTCCCTCTTTACAACAGAGGATCAGGGCAATCTCATTATTGCTGATGAAGCCTCCACCCATCTGTCCACCTCTTGCTCCATAATACCACGAACAAGATCCAGAGATACCTGGATTCCTCCACTTGAGGGAGAGAGGCAGCCCACACCTTTCTGGATGAGAACAATGGCCTTAGATTGAGAGGGATTGACTGTAATCTTGTCTAATCCTGGACATAAGTTTGACACTGAGAAGGCATTTCTGCCTGCACAACCCACGGCATCCAGATCCTTCAGCATCTTGTAGTGGATCTACTTGACCTGGCTGGAAAACTGCTGCCCCAATCTGGGTCAACAGGGAATGACTTGTGTTGTACAGCGCCTTGTGGCTTATTAATACTAAAAATTACCCTGGTGTTGGAGTCTGAATATAGAGATAAACACAATTTGTGACTTCCATTTGTAGCACTTTGTTGTTGGCTTCATATTTCTCCTTTTGAGCTCCCTTGGCTACTGGGATATATTCTATGTCTACATTTGCTTCATAAATCTAAATTTCATTTCAGTACCTAAGCAAGACGACTGAAACTCATCACCGTGCCTCCACAGCCACTTGCAGCCTGCATGAGCACAGTGGTTTGGAATAAATTCATTCCATCTGCCCACACCTGCCTCAACAAGGTCACAGAGGTCAGGGGGAGGTGAGGTTGATTTTACGTTGTTAAATATTTGGAAAATGTGGAAAATGAGCATTTTGTTGGCTTTAAGTGAGAAAAGGTGTGGACAGTGGTAAAACCTTTGGATTGTTTTGGAAGCAAGTTCTTGGGTACTGCTGGCTTTGTCTGCGCAATATTACTGTAAACCCACTGCATCTGTATATTAATCTCTGACATTATAAACAGGCTGGCTTTTAAAACCAGTAAAACAAAAAAAACCTTAAGTGACTGAGCACAATAAAGCAGAATTATTCGAAATGACGGAGTTTAATTAAACTCAAACTCCTGTCCGAGTATGCTAATTATGCAAGAAACTTGATGTGATCAAATTGATGTAAAGTAGAGATATCCTTACCAAATATCTTTTTTAGATATCAAAAATTTTCCATACACACCATGGTTTCAAATTCACTTTAATAAAATTAATTGTTTAGATGAAATTGTTCTGGTTTTGCAGCAAGAACTGTATGGTAGAGGCCTTTGCTTAATTACTGCTACAACACTCACCTCACTCTTATACAGCAGCTGCCTGCATAACTGTTTTAAACACAAGGATGACAGAAATTAGAATAAATAAAAACTTTTATGCCATCAATTGATCAGACTTGATAAGTCTTATAAAAAATAAATTGATGTCGGTCTGAGGTCAGCATGGTGTTCAAAGAATGTTTCACTGTCTATTTTAATGAGGACATCATAGTTTTTATGAAATCCATTTTCTGCATCATAGTCTGCCTGAATAACTTAATGTTAAATGATTACAGTGAGAAACACTTTAAAAACTTAACAAAGCAAGAGAAACCTTTAGAGACATTTTCGTTTGCAGCTTATTAAATATACTGATTATGGCTGATCTTAAATTCGTTATCTCTGATGGTAATCCATATAAATGTTTTGTGTCATGTGAGTGACGGATAAAATGAAGTTAAAACCTCTAAATATATTCTACCAAAGCTAATGCTGATTTTACTGTGCTTTTAATTTGTAAAACTTGTGATTGAGCTTTTTTTCCCTTGCCTTTAAAGTTACATTTAAAGAGTCAATTTTCCTCAGCATGATAGAAAACGTACTGGGAAACTGGCCTCAGCTGATTCGGTTTTACTTGAGTGTATCGTACACAATGTTCTTCTGTTTGCCAAAACTTACTAACAAGGGGAAGCTGCTTTCAGCTTTTAAATATTTGGAAGCAATATTGATTTTTTTAAGCCATTAATGTTGTTGTGAAACAGAGCTAGCTATTTTCACCTCAGCTTACACAATAACTGACTTTTTTTGGGCGAGCATTTCAGAGGATAGTTTTTTTTTTCATAAGACACACCTTTGTTTTTGTTTATATTTGCATGTACGGCCTTGTCCACATTTAACTTACGCTTCTGTGACAGCCAGTGTTTGCATGCGAGCGTATATATCGCAGTGCCTGCTTGTGTGTGAACAAGCGTGTACTTGTGTGTTGTTGCGGGTGATGCTGACTTCCTGAGGCTGATCACCTTCTTCTCAGCGTCTTGTTTTTGCCCGTCTCTCTGTGCCTGTGTGGAAGCTGTGTGGGCACCCTCTGGATTGCCTCACTGCCGAAGCATGCCGGACCCTGTTATCCAGCTATCCATCTGTGTTATTGATTTTTTTTTTTTCCCTCTTTGTAGAGTTTCATCTTTCCTCCACTTTTCTGTGGAGGGATGGAGAGGGAGGGAGGGGGGGTGAGAGAGGGAGAGGAGGGGCCGGCAAGGGGGCAGAGATCTGAGAGCTTGTAGAGGAGGAGGGGGGGGGGGTCTCACTCTGGACTATGGATGAGCAGAGAGAGCGCCACTCTTGAAGTGCTGGAGCTTTTTCTCACTCTCTCTCTCTCTCTCTCTTCGTTTCTGTCGATTCTCATGGGAGCGTCTCCGCCTTCCTCCTCCTCCTCCATCCTGCTCCAAGGCGCCTCTGGTACACACGCTCCACTTGCCACCCCCCCACCCCCCCTCCCCCACCCCGCTCTTCCTCCTCCACCTTCTCCTGCCTCCCGCTCCGTCCGCCTGCCTGCCGTCTCTGCTTCCCGGGGGGCCTGGGCAGGGCTGGCGGCACAGCCGTGATTTGCAGGAGATTTGTCTAAGTGAGAAGCAATTAGTGGGCCTAAGCACCGCTAATGTATGCATGCCGGAGCCGCCGCCGCCCCTCATGCATAGCAGTGCCAGGACCAGGGTCAGGCTTGGGACCTGCCAGTGTCCCCCTCCCCCCACTTCTCATCCTTACGTGTCAGCTAGCTGGCACTGCTCCTCAAATGACCCGGTGCTGTTTCATCTGTGACTACTACACTGATTTAATGACAGATTTTCACGTTTGTCACTGTTTCCTATGTTCTTTGCAAACACCCTAAAGTGTAAGATCTCCAAAGAGCGACAAGGTTGTGAATCTTAAGCTATTTCTGTCCCTCATGCTCCCCCACAGAAGTTTCCTCTGTGGACCTGAGGGAGGCCTGAGTAAACCAGTAAATTCAAGTCTGCTAATGATAGTGAGAGGCAGCAGTAATCCATCCACACACCAGCGTATAGATTCAAATGTACACACACACACACGCACATCACGAACGCATACACTTCGAAGTGGAACAGTTGTGGGTGGTAGGATTCCCTTTGAAACCTGCGGGGTAGAAAGGCTGGCTTGCGAGCGAAGCATGCATGAGGGACGTTCTGCACGGTGTGACTCCCAAACTACTTGGAGATGAACTTTGCCCTTTTGCTACCCATTCACTCTCTCCTACCCAGACAAAAACAAGATTAAGTCTGCTCATCCTTGCGCTGCGCCGACTGCCTTCCAAGTGGGAGCCAACATGGGCCGTGGGTGGTTTCGAAGCGAAGTGCTCGTTAATTAAAGACAGGCTAATTACTGGCGCTTCTCAGCCTGGCTTTTGCATGCTGATAAGAGGATAATCCTGGAGAGAAAAGGCGTGGATCGAAGTGGTCCTGGGTAGACCAGGCCTCCTGCTCAACTGGGCCGGAAGAAAATGCAGACTCCATCCATCCCACCCCCTATTTTTCCTCTGCTTCTTGAAAGAACAGGCCCTGCAATCTGAGCCTGGAATATTCAAGCAAACTGCACATTAAAAGCTAAGACACTTCCCGTCACATATTAGCTTAGTTTCTTTCTTATTTTTTCTCTCCCTGGTTTAGCTAAATTTGTACTTAAAAAGCATCACTTTCCCAGTCCTATATGTTAATATGAAAGACACACGGAGCACGGAGCATCATCCCGCCAATGAGTTGTGATTTATGGCTCAGTCAAACACAGAAGCAATGGAAAAGTCTGCAAACTGCAATGGTTGTTTGTGGTCCAGAACATCTCACTACTATGACCGAGTCTGCACACACACAAATTCAGGCATGTTAATAATCACGGTTACAATCCGGCTCACACCCTCATGACTGGAAGGTTTCATGACCCGGCCATCATTCACATGTCTCTAACCCATATTTTGTCATGGGGAGTTAGCCATTAGCGCTTGCTGGGCTGTTCCCATATGCTGGGCCTCCACAGATCTATAATTCAGAGGTGGCAGATGTCCACATGCATAATTCATGAGCGCCGTTCCATGCCGAGTTAGCAGGCGAGCTAGTGGTAGAACCATGGAAAGGTCCTCGCCCATGGAGGTTCTGCTCAATGTTGACCTGCAGGTCTCTGCAGCTTCTCCATGCAAACGGGCCGCAGCAAACCTTTTAGAGGTGGAAATCACAGGGAGGGACGTCAGTGTCGTGGTGATTGTGGTTGTCTTTTTGTCTTATCAGCTGATTTATATCATGCAGACTCTACCTGTCTATCTGTCTTTTAATGACAGGGGGATGGAACCTATAGCTGTCAGTCCAGATCCAAAACACATTCATTTATTTAGAACAAATTTTGTGTAATAAGATCAATGAGAGTTTGATGACAACGGCTTTGACATACAATTATGGTGAGTTAAAAGCTCGGACGTGATGGAACATCTCCCTTCCTTCTTGGTATCCATCCTTTTTATTTTCAGACCTGTGAGATCAGTTGCTTCTTTTCTCATATCTGCAGCTGAGACTGTCGTTTCTGAATGTTTATAATAAGTATTAGATCTACGCTCACTCACGACCATGGTGCTGCCCATTTTGAGTCCCGGATCACTGCCCTTTTAAGCTGTGGTTAGTGTTGGAACAACGTCTTCATCGTGATGATGGGTGAAAATTTGACTGCAAGACAAATATGAGAGATAACACCTTGGTTTAAAGGTACAATAGCAGTAATAATAGCAGCATTGGTCCACCACATAAAAACATTGCTGGTACACAGAAAACACACTCAGTCATCATTCATCAACATTAATGATGAGTCAGCAGCTTTCTCTGATTTTCTATCTCAGCCTGTCTGTGATTGGTTGTGGGCGGATAATCAGATCTGTGTAGGTCAAAGTGTGTTAGAGGCAGCGTCTGCGTAGGCGTTTAACCTACACTTTAGTCCACATTATACTGATGCTGCTGTTTCCTTCTTTACCAAAGGTTCAGACAGAATCACTTTGGTTAGAAAAAAAATATATCGAACCTGGTTAAGATAAAATGTCCTGAAGAGACGAGCAAGCAGCAGATCAGAGGCACTTTTCTACACTTGACCATTTAATCGATGTATCAACGTAGATCGATGTATTGTCCCACCTCTATATATCGGTATGCTTGCAAATATTGCGATTTCGTGTGCAGTTTTTGCCTTTGGGGCATTGTTTAGGCAGTTTTTTTGGAAGCAACTTTGATTATGCATGGATCATCCCAGTGCAAAGTTCTATTAAATTAATCAATAAACACTGTTTCCACCTCATCTTACTAAGTCAGTATCAAAGTTTCAAGGGAATAAACATAAAAGCAGAACTATCTGCATGGTTAGACACACCTGTTACTTTGTGTGGGATAATACGGGCTTTGCAGCAGAAGAGTCGGTTTGTGTGTGTAGATGTGCGTCAGGATGAAGGGTCTACACAGCAAATAACACCTACATACCTGGTGAGACGTCAGCCCTGTGTGCCGATACAAAGAGTGGGAGATAAAACACACACACACGCACCCGAGATCACAAGCTGCCGCCAGCGCCAAGCCTGGCCGGCGCTGAACCGGCAACTCGATACCTCCTCCGGAGCCCTGCGGAGGGGGAGAGTGGGTGTGGGAGAGAAGCTTCCATAAAGTCTGGCCGGCCGTAACCTGAGCTCCCAGCAGACAGCCACGGTGCCTCGCAGTCAGGCACGGAGGAGTGTGTGTGCGTGTGTGTGTGTGCGTGTGTGTGTGTGTGCGTGTGTGTGTGTGTGTGGTTTGAGATGGGATTGGTGACATGCTGCCACATGCTTGTTACCACTCTTGGGACTGGGCCCATGTGCATATGGATATTACAAACACACACCAACACCTAGACCACCTTGACTTTTTCTCTTCCTCCCAACACATCAACGCATAAATCCCGCTACCAACCATACCGCCTTGTTTCGCAACGATCCTTCCTCTCCCTGAAACCGATACAGATGGTGAGATGAAGGACCTGAGTCACTGAGATTTTCTCTCCTCTGGGCTCCTCTCCTCCCTCTTTGCTCTCAATAAGCTCTCAACGTGATCGTCATGTAAAACATGTGAGACGTCAGCAGGCAGAAACCGGCCCTGGGTTGCCGTATTGCTTGCTATTCGTGCCAGAGCGCTGCCCTTTGCAGATGTGAGTGCAGTGCATGTGGGTTTGGAGGGAATTTTAGATAGGGGAGAAGAAGAGCGCCGGTTGGGAGGGGGGGTTGCTTGTCTTTGGACTGGCAGAGGTACATGAGTCCTTTGTATGGTTGCAGCAGGTGAGGAGGTTAACTGAGCCAGAGCAGAGCCGAGACGCTGCCTGGGATATTGACAGGTTGGAACCTGAGGGCTCCTGCAGGATAGGAACACACTGCCAGAGGCTTGGTTACCACCGCCGCCTGCCTGCTCAGAGGGAGGGAGGGGTGGAACGAGGAGAGAGGGATGAAGGAAGTAGCAAGGGCAATTTGGAAACAGTGGGTAAGGACAAAAATCTGAGATGTCTTCCTCCAGAATGGCAAGGCTGACTTTACAATAATCAGGTTTGGTGATGCTATTTTCAAAAATATTAATGCATAAATGCACTTTGCAGGCAAAAACCTGAATGTAGTTTATAAAATTTGAAAAAAAACCACCGTAACACTTCGTAAATGAACACTGTCGCTGAACCACTATTATTTTTGAATGTTTATGACCAGCAGTGTTGCTTCACTGTGCAGGTTTTCCTTAAAGTGGCTGAGTACATGGCCTGTGTGGTTCAGGGTTATTCGCCATGGTAACGGTGGACCGGGTCAGAAGGTGATTGGCTGAGCCGAGGAGGGTGCTGGAGGCTGTTTGTTGATTCTCTGATAGGAGTGACCTCGCCCTGACCTCCACACGATCAATACTGCCTCCTTAAACTTTCATTTGTCCTCGTTTTGCTCGCACTCGCCCCAATTGGGTCCAATTAAAGTGGGAATTTTTCTTCGTAGGAAAACATGTCTTTAGCTCAAACGTAATTTGGATGGAGAGGTTTTCATGCATAGAAACATGATTTTTCTTTTTTTTTTAAATAGTACATTGCTCATATTGTATAGATATCTACTGGATGCTTCAGGTAATTTTATAAAGGGACCGGTCTGGCCTTTGTTAAAGTAGATGAATATGAGGTCAGTAAGTTTCCAGTCACGGCAGGATTTCAGAGAATAATATCAGTGCAGTGTTGATAGAGTATTTTGCTTGTTGCAGGGAGTCCCTCCAACGCAGGAAAGCCTTTGTGAAGCGTCTTCCTGTCTGTTTACCTCCTCTTCATTGCACTTTTCTTTCCTTCCCCCAATCTCACCCCCTCATTCTCACTTTCACTACCTGTAATCCCCGCTACCAGCTTACGATGTTTCTGTGCAGAGCAGCAGCGCTGCGTGGGCGCTTGTTGTTTTTTTTTAGGTTTTTTTTTGGTACCTCTGATATGTATTTCTCCATTATGGGGTCACCCTTTTCCACTCCCCCGCACAGGGAATCACCCCAGTGAGAGGCGTTTTGGTTGATTTAGTTGGTTTAGTGGGCAGGTGCGCTGAAACATCAGCCTTTAACACATGATGTGATTCATTGTGATGATAGTTGCCAAATTTCATGAGTCAAAATATCGTCTTAGAGCAAAGCTGCAGAACTCTGTCATATTAATGAATCGGGAACAAAATCTAAACAGATATTTGAAACACAATGATGTCACAACTTTTGCTCAACACATACTCACTGTGGATTGTCTTCATTTCAACATATTTTCACATAAGTGTCTTATTTTCTTTGAATAGTCGAACGTGTTACCAGTAATCTCAGTTTCATATGTTCAGTCGTTGTGTGCTTTTCATATTTTATCCTGAGTGAACTGCAGGTGAAAATGGCTGCTAATCTGGGACTCCGTGTATCTCTTGCTATGATGTCGTTTTCTCCACTTTCGTTGTTTTTGATCTACGACATACTGGGAATCTTTCTCAGCAACTCATTACAGAGAGTCGCAGTGCAGCCTCAGCCTCTTCTGGTTTGAGCATAAATTGGATGAATGATTGTGTATTTGGGTGTGTGAGCTACAGTATATCATCTCTGGAGGGTTCAGCTGTCATAGCCTTGGGAGGGCTGTGTCGTGGCCGTGGCTGCGTGGAGCAGCAGCACAGGAAACGCGTCAAAGCGCTGAGAGCTAACTGGAACCAGATGTCTGAGGCTACCGACCGGGGGATTCTCGCTGTGGAACAAGAGCGTCAGCGGGGGAAGTTCACTTCCCCTGACTGCCTTGCTGTCTTCTCTGTCTGCCTGTATCTCTAAATCTTTTGTCTTCGGGTTTTTTTCCTACTTCTCTGTAAAACTGCTCGACGAGGAATGAGTAGAATGGACAAAGAAAAAAGGAACTTCTCACTTTTTAAATGTCCTGCAAAAATTGAAAAGAAAATAAAAAAAGATGAATGAGCATTTGTGTCCATGATTATTTAAGTTTTAAGAATGTTGCTTCAGTATAAACTAAACTAAACAGAAACAGTTTCTATCTCTTCTTATACTGGCCTCTTTCTCCATAGATGGAGATAGAGATGGCCTCCTTTCTGTGCCTGGGAGCATCGCCTGCCCTCCTCCGCTTCACTGCCCCCCCGACTTTCTCTCACATGTACTGTACACACGTGTGCATTTAATCACACACACACACTTATTCGCTAATGCACAGCAATCATGCATGGGACATGCACATACATGATGACCCTTGCACTGCTGACGCTGTGTGCATGACTCCAGCTGAGCCTCTGGTCTACCCAGGGCGGCTTAAATCTCACGTTGGTCCTTCCACGGTCTGTTTGTCGTTGGCGGATCCCCCGGCGGGGGCCACTAGGCAACGGCAGCAACAACAACAACACGCCCGTCCGCCGTCCCACGGTGACAACTGCTCTCTGATATCAACTTCCAGCTGGCAGAATCACCAATGACAAACATCGGCCTGTGAAGTTTTGGAATGGGGGGGGGGAATGACGGAAACACAAACACTTGTGTGTGTGAATGCGAGTCTGTGAGCGGCAGTGCGATAAAAACTCACAGTGTTCTGTCAGAGAAGCTTTCCTGGCTGCTCGGAGGTGAATTGACAGCCTGAAGGTCCTGCATGGCTCTGGGTAAGAGCAGCTTTCAGCAGGCTGTTAGTCTTATCATCACATGCACACGCTTACACACACACACACGCACACGCAGGCACACACAGACTGTCCCCTCTGACCTCAGCCGTTTCCTGCCCCTGGCTGATCTATTGGCTGATGCCTGCCCTGTGACTGGAGAGTGAGAGAGAGAAGAAGAGGGAACAAGTGTGTGTGTGTGTGTGTGTGTGTTCAGGGCCTGTCCCAGTGAATCGATATCCGTCTCGTATCCGTGAGCTGTGCCTGACCCCTGGCCGACCTTGCTCAGCGTTGGCAGTTAGACACAGTTTTTTTTTGTCGGGGGTCTGAAAACGTGAGAGGCACATTGAGTCTTACCCCATCGCTAATAAAGGTGCAGGGCTGCTGGGTGCCAAAAGTCCCGACTTCAAAGCGGCTGACCTGAAAAATCCTGAAATAAGAAGAAATACTTTTAGTAGTCGATCACGACTTCACAGTTAGTCAAAGCAAAGTTAAAAGTTCTGTTGAAGACATAATCGTTACCTCCACCTGTAAAAATGTCTTTACAGGAGGAGCTTTTAAACTGACTTTATGGCCATATTTACCTTTATGCTGTGGTTTTAGGGAGGGAAAATGCTAAAAGAAAGAGAGAGAGGAATGGTTCTTTTCTTAAATATGATGACCCTATAGTGCTAAGACTAAGGATGGGGAGATCGATACCAGTATCGATAATATTAATTCCATGATATCGATCGACCCCATCGGATGGCATCAGCACTTTTTTCGTAAAGCACTTTGGATGAAAAAAAAGTCAAAGGATAAGGATGTGAATGAGAACCAAGCAATAGCAGAATTAGCTTCTGTTAAGCTATGTTTTTCTTGAAACAGTTACGTGATAAAAGGAAAAAAACCCAGCTATTTTAATATTTTGTTTCACTGTGACTATTGCTATTTTATATTTACAAATGAATTTACGTGTAAAAGTCAGCCCCAGCACATTACTGCTGGCTCTTCTGTGCCATATGATTCAGAATTGAGTTTGCAGTTAAGGAATTGTCATTTGTTTTATTTTATTTTGTAGTCCACAGTTTTGGTTATTTATAACCAATTTATTTACAATTGTTTCTATTTAACCCTTTCATGGATATGTCCACTACAGTGGGCGCCTATCTGACAGCTGTTTTCCAGTGTAGTCATCGGTGGGGATGGAAGATTAGTCATTTTTCCACTTCAAGGGACATCAGTGAGTCATGCAATACACTTTCATTTACTGTAGAATAAATATATGTACATACATATATTGTAATAACCAACCTTCAGTGATTATCAGGAAGGGAAAACAATATATCCATATTTTTTATAGAACACGAATAGCATATTTAGTTAATGATTTTGAATGAAATATAAAAATACACTAGTAAATAAAATGAAATGATTTAGAAATTTTAAAAAAACATCAGCGTATGTCTATGGACGTAAAATAAACATGTGGCATTGTTTCTTTAGAATTGTTGCATGAAAGGGTTAATTTATTTTATTATCGATCATTTAATAATTATGTTTTGGCTTGTTCATATTGCTATTAACATAAAAATCCTAATGTACAGTGTTAAATTGTCTGATTTTCTTTAAAAGGGGAAAAAGTATCGGTATCAATATCGAAGAAAAAGCATCATAAATTATTGGTATCGTATAGTTACCAACATTTTCAGTATCGCCCATCCCTACTTAAGACCCTCAGAGTTTGTATGGTTGGAAAAGTGTGCGTATTTGTTAGACAAACACTGACGTCATCTCGCTGGTTGGACTCAGCCTTGCGTGTTGCTGTGTGCTGATAGAGGCTCCGGCTCCCGGGCTGAGCCGGGCTGCGGGTGCTAGCAGCCGCCGGCACTAATTGAACCCTGCCGCGAAGGTAAGCGGGGGGAGGAGGCGGCTGTCAGAGAGAGAGAGGGAAGGGAGGGGGGGGGGAGAGGGAAAATAATGCAGTGAGGGCGAAGTGCCCCTGGGGGGGTTGGGTCCCTGCCTGCCTCCCTTTCCCTCTCCAGCCCCCCTCCCTCCATCTAAATAGCCGTGCCGGCGCTCCAGGGCTTCCTGCGCCTTATCTGCTGATAATTGGGCACTGGAGCTCCACAGCTCGCTTATGAAATATAGATTCCTGACGGAGGGGAAGGATGGAGGGGGGAGGAGGAGGAGGGAAGGTGGTGGAGGGAGCGCGCAGGCAGAGAAAAGCCCCCTGGTCGTATCAGCAGAGTGTGGAGCCTTGTGGGCTCCGCAGCGTTGCTCTGGCTCATTTAGCAAACACTGGCCCCGGTAGTTGGGGCGAAGGCCTCGCCGCTGTGCAGCCCACACTGTCACACACAATTGAAAGACAAGGCTTTGTTCCTATTGTTTGTTGTACCTACAGGGTTAAAAGAGCAATGAAATGAGGGCCTGAATGCTTCTTGAGTATTTCATATAGTTTTAAATTGTTAACAAAAAGATGTTGCTGAGACATCTTAGCCCCATATGGAGCAAAATTCTGTATCCCTCACATTATTTCAAGAATGAGAAGTAAAACAGTGACTGACACTGGCTCGGTGTAATTTAACTATGTCCTGTCATGAAATTGTATATTCCTCTGTGAGAGGGAGAAAGGATGTTATTCTCCTGGAAGGAGGTTGGGATGCTGTCTGTTGTCTCTTGGGGTAACGTTATTGGATCACAACATGGAGACCAGATTCCCCAGAGAGAAAAGCAGGGAATGCTTTGCAGGGCGCTCGGCACACCATCATTCTTATCCAAGGCTACTCGCACTTGGCTCTGAGCACGGCTGTTCATTTACAGTTTCATTTCAGTGGTCATCCAATGTCATTTTTAAAAACTGATTTTGTTACTTCGAGAGGAAAACATTTATTTTCTCATAGAAAAACATAATAGGCCTATGTGAAATGATGGCCGTGTTTAATTTATTTATTTAAAGAACTTCCCTTGAACGCGGGACACCTTTGACAGGACGGTTGGAAAACCTCCTCATTGACAGCTTTTAT
Organism: Craterocephalus eyresii; assembly: GCA_037177035.1. Lineage (NCBI taxonomy): Eukaryota > Metazoa > Chordata > Actinopteri > Atheriniformes > Atherinidae > Craterocephalus > Craterocephalus eyresii. The sequence continues at coordinate 14,657,734 of JBBBVT010000014.1, forward strand.
GAAAGATGCCTTTCATCGGCATAAAATGTATCAGATAAAAACATCCATGTTGAGTCTGGAGGCTTTTCTCCCCAGCTGATCATTCTGGGTCCTGAAATTCATTTAAAACACACACTTTGACAGACGCATGCTTCAACAGGTATGCACACAGGAGTTGGTGAGCAGTCAGGTTAATGAGTGGGATCCTCAATAACAGGATGGAGTAATGAAAACTGATTTTACTACAAAACAAACAAAAAAAGCAGCATTGTTACAGATTGAGGAAAAAACTGATTTCAACTCTTAGTTCTGCTTCTATTTTCACACTGAGCACATTTTCCCAAAAGCCAGCATGATCACCCACCCCAACATGTTCTATCTCCAAACCACCTTTATTTGGGGGCGGGGGGACATACCAGCACGCGGGTATGCATTGATCTTGGCAGTTACTTGCCAGGCTCTTTGGACAATGGGCCCTGATTGGTCGATAGGAAATGCGGCTCCCTACATGGGCCAGACTAATTCATTTCAATTACAATTAGCACTGAGGTCCAGTGGCTGATTTATAACCTTGTTTTCCTTCCCGAGCATTTCCCGCACATTAATCACCTCCTCGCCGGTCCATTTGATCCTGAGTTCGTCTACCTGCCAAAGCAGCTGTGTTGCTGTGAAATCCTGGGTCCTGTCCCCATCTCTTTCCCTCTGACAGCAAGGAACTGCTGGGGTGTCCTTAACTCAAACCTGATCCCAAGCAGAGATCAGTGCTGCACTTGCCACAGTTGGGATGTCTGGTCCGGTGGCCATTCATTTTGCAGTATAAGCAGATGCTATTGGGTGAAAACTCTATGATGAGCCGCGCTTTGATCTCAGTATTGTTTCATTAGATTTACTTGAATCTGAGCCTCAGGAATGTAAAATTTAAAGGTGACATCCATGCAGGGTACACATAAATCCAATCCAACGCTGAGTTTTACTTGTGTTAACTACATGACGGGCATTTCTGGTATATATTTATAGCTTTGGTGAATTTGGAACTTTCTGTTTCACAATCAGAAAACAGCCTTTATCCTTCTCCGGACATTTGGTTACCATCAGCTCGGGATGAACAGGCCTGTTTTAAATAGTCTGGAAACTGTTTGTGACAGAGTAATGTCTGTGTCCAGTCCTCCTGTGCTGTGTTGGAGGCTGAGTCATCCACAGCCAGATGTTTCCACTGGGATAATATCCCAATCCCTGTGGCAATGTTCATTTTGTTTATACTGCACCGTCCACGGCCTCGTTGATCTGGCAGCAGCATGCCGGCTTTCAAAGGATGTCCCACTCTCTGCTCCTTCATCCTTTGACGTTGCACTTCAAAGGCGGGATGTGTGTTTTTGTGGGGCATGTTGGGGGTGGTAGCGACCGAGGCAAGTGGTACCTTTGTGGAAAGCCAGAGGATGGTGTGCTATTCTGGACAGACAAAACATCTGTTCTAAGAAAGTACTGGTTGGAGCTTCCCAGTAGGTGGGTGGTGTGTGAGCAAGAAGCTTTTTCAAAAGATTTCTAGATATAAGTTCATTTTAAATTTGTTCCCTTCATACAATCTGTTCAGCAAGCTCTGAAAAAACAGTTTCTGTATGATTTCACTGATTGGCTCTTTTTTCTTATTCACATCTTTTGTACACATGGGAGGAATGGAAGAAGACCATTGTTTCGACTTTGAAATCATCTCACAAACGCTAATTGCAGTGTATTCCGAAGATGAAATGAGGTTATCTGATCATATTAATGAGCTACAGTGTCTTGGATCATACTGTAGGAAAACTTTACTATTTTCCCATTGGCCAGCAGGGTTAAAGACCCATCAAAAGGTTGGTTCTTGTAGCATGGGTTTTTCATTTCTAATGGATGTGAGTTTGATTAAAATACTATTAATGTGTCCATCATCCCAAATCCATGAGCAACAGGAGACATCCAAGGTGCAGCAGGCCAGTACTCCCAAACCGTTTGGGTGTGCTTGATAACCTTTTTTCCCTGCATTTATGTTCCTTGGATATATTTGCGTATCAAAAATGGCTTTGGAAACTCATTTAGTAATGACATAGTTTTTCTTCACTTATTGATATGTTTTAGCTTTATAAAAGCCTTTTTAGAAGCATTTATATGAGCAACTTTCCTCCTGCGTCTGAGCCCCTGACCTCCAAAGCTCTTGAAAAATGACCACAGAGGTTCCACACTTACCTTATTAATGACGAACCCATATTCATTAGCTGGGCACTTGATGGCTTCATGCAAAGTGGAAAAGAGTAATTAATATTTGATGGGGTTTTCCACTTTGCAACAGCCCATCAAGCTCTCAGTTCTGAATGTTAATAAGCATTAATAAATCATTGTTGACTGAGGTGCTCTGTAGTTTATTCTGGCAGCTCGGCCAAATAGTTTGTCGGATCTTCCCCAATTTGAATCAATTTATTCTACAGTATGTAGGTGACACCAAAAAACGACTGGTTTGTTATTGATTTCTTTTTTCTATGAGGCACTTCCATGTTGGTAAAAATTTCTAAGCTTATTTAGATGTAGACATCAAAATCTGATATCCTTAATCAGATAACTGCTCTTATCTGATTATGAGAAATCAAATTAGCACATATAGATTTGTATCTGATTTATTTTGTCTGCTCATGTGCAAAGATGTCAGTTCTGCAACTTCCATTGAAAATATTGAAACTATTTAATCACAACATGAACAGAGTACAAAAAAACATGATGGCATGCAGCAGCAGGAAGTATAAATGACATAAAATATTCACCTGTTGACTAGCAGGTTTCTACCTCTCACATTGGCAGCTACTGTATGTTTGAATGTTTGAAAATGAATCAATCAAACTTTTTTCATGAACAAATTGCAGGTCAAAGTGCTTTACATTAAAGACAACAACAACAAAGTGTCACTGAGTCCACAAATCAACAAGTCACATGCACATACAAATCGGACAAATACCCATGCATATACACAACCTTATGCTCTCGACCGGCACTCGCGTAAACCCTCACGTATTGTACTGGGAAAACTAAAACACTGTGAATCTAAATAACAAATCTTAAATTTTACAAGTGGCTAGAGTTCATTTTCAGTTTTGGTTTGGGTTGGATATGACTCTGCTGTAGCACATCACCTCATATTTAATTAATGTTGTGTGTTGGACCTTTATTTTTTTTCTTATGGAGTAAAAAAATCGTCTTGTAAGACATATTTGTTTATTATTGTTTATGTTCTGCATTGGGGAATTTGGGGGATTTTGTGCCAAAGCCCATTTAAAGAAATTCCACATTTAGTTCCCAGGTTGTTGCTGAAGTCTGACTTCATTTTTCAGATTCTGCCATGATAATATTGGACTGTCAAAGAGTTAAACATGTGACACTGTGCCAGATGTCCACAGCTGACCACATCTGGTATGGTTTTATTCTGGGAAGTGATGCTTTCACCTAACCTGTGTGAGACCTCGGCAGCCTCCCGGCTTTAGCACCTGGACACCAAGTGAGGAGGACCAGGCTCCCTCTCTTCCAGACAGGAAGTGAGCTTTCTCCGAGCAGGAATCTGTAAGAGGAGCAGAAAAAGTAGTGCAGCTCAAAATCTGAATCCTCAAACAACCCAGGCATAAATTTCACTCACTGATGCTTAAGAAAATAATTATGACATGCATACAAAATTATTTACACAAGTCACACCATGTAAAATGAGTAAATACATCCTCAGTCAGATGTGTTATCTGATCGGACTACTTCTAAGTGAGAGTGTGACAACATCTTAAAACTGTTTATATATTATAGTCTTTATCTGTTTTTTGTTTTTTTTAGTTAATTTACCACATCGGTCAGCTCACACAAAACCTTTCCTCTCTGCTGCCGCCTCACCCCCACACGTTCCCATTGACAAACACATGAACACGGAGACAGGCATCACACTCACACAGAATAAGCTGAGAGGGAATGCTGTATTGGGTTTTCTTTAGGAAGCACAGCTCCTCCACAGCTCTGGTCAGATGAAAGGCGAAGAGTTGTATCGATCGGCCCAGGGCGGGGGGGGGGTGGAGCAAGCGTTGTGTGTATGTGTGTGCGTGTGTGTTCTGGTTAGGGTTGGTGGGGGGGCAGAGCATGTGCCTGTGTGAGTCTGTCTGATGCAGGGCTGCCAGCCAGGCGAGGAGCAAAAGGCCAGAGGGGTATGGGGGGGGGCTGAGGGGAGGGCGGTGAGTTGTCGCAGTGGCCCTGTGGTTCCACCGTAACCCCCTGGCCTCTCAGTGGAGGATGTACCGCGCACGCACGCAAACACTATTGCATGCGCACACATTTCCAACACAAGGCTGCTGTTGTTGATGAGAGCTGTCAGAGAATGAAACAACATGGCTATGAGCGAGAGAGAGCGGGCTGACAGGCACACAGAAACATCCAGTTATCCTGTCTCACGCTTAGTTTAATACAGGGAATCATTTGGATTTTTTTTTATACCAAGGCACATCTTTGAGAAATCCATGGTTGTAATGTTACCTTTTAAAAAAACAAAATTGAAGGTGCACAAGTTCCCCTGACAAACAGCTGTAGAAAAACTCTAAAGGAAAGGATTGAACATTCACTGAACCATTTAAATTATTATTATTATTAATCTTAATCATAACTTTGTTAAAAATGGCTAATCTGTTTGTCTTCAGCACTTATTTCAGCCAGTTGTAAATAAAGAAAATAAGCAAAGGGTATCCCAGCATTTTTCACTTTTAATTCTCTAAAGTGACTTAAATAAATGTTTGTATTTTTGATTGAAATATAAATGTAGCTTTTCAAAGCTCTGTCGGGGTTCGGAAAGTTAAACTCCAGTCCTTTGGGGTCGAAGTGTTGCACAGTGACCTGTCAATTTTAGTCAGGTGTGACAAAACAGGGAAACATGTAAAACTTGCAGGACGGTGACCCGTGAATTCAGAAACTGGGATGTATGTCCATTCAGAATCACTGGATGCAATATTCTCCTTTTTAATTTGGTAACAATACCATAAATGTATCATGTCCACATACTCAGCTCTCAGTCCTTTACAGCGACTCAAACAGAATCAGAAGTCGGTTTTAGAAATTAATAAGACTATTTATTATTAAGCTATGAATCCATACAATCCTTTTGCCACGGACTCACTATAGAAACCTCTGTATTTGTTGTTCAGATAAATAAAACTACGTTTGTGGTAGCTCATGTAGCAGCACTGTAGTTTGGTGCACTCTTTCATGGCATTCCCTGGTTTTAGTTTGTTTGTATTTAATACTGAAGGAATGCATGTATATATGGTCAACTAGCCATCTGACAGCCAGCTGGGGTATGTTTAAATTCTGCCCTCAGTGTCTTATCAGATTCATTTGAGCCAATACAAGACCATATGTGGACTCGGGTTAGGTGTACCCGACCCTGTGTTCTTTATGCCCCGGGGGAGAGATCGGCTTGGGCGGCTCACTAATTGAAATGTGTTGGCGACTCATTGACGTCTCAGCTCCAGTTTCAGGGCTATTTCGAACCGCAGTGCTGATTGCTGGTTTCACATCACACACAGAAGAAAAAAAAATCAATAGTAGCTGGGAGAGCTGGAGGTTTATTCATTGCAAGCAGACATTAATGCTTCGCAGAGGAGAGTTTGATATTCATCATTTGTCATTTTGTCTCTGCAGATCAGGCTGAATGATAGAATGTATCCGACTACAGAGAGTGAAAGCTGACAATTGAAGTCCGGATTTCTGTGAAGAGATTCCAAAAATGAAAATGATCCACAGCAGGCCTCATCAAGGCCAAGTTGGAACTTGAAGGAAACCTCTCACATGTTTCTTTTTGCATTTTATTATTATTTTTGCATTTTATTTTGCCTTTTTTAATTCATTCAATTTACATATTTGGTCCTCTTAGATTTCCTTAACCCCTGTCGACTTCTTATAAACACCAAAATGACCTTGTATCAAAATAAATAACACATAAAGAAGCAACTCATGAATATTCATGAATATGCTTTCAAAAGCATTAGTGTGTATGCAAGCAGGTCTTTTTTATTCTATTTTACAGATCTTAATGTTTACAATCTATCCATTTAGTATCAATTGTCAGATCTGGTTCTTCCAGCCTCACAACAAACAAATGCTAACTTAGATCCTCAGTTTTAAAGCTGGCCATTTAACTTGATGATCTTAAAGTCTGACCTTGCAGTGATGATGATTGTAGCCATTGTTTTGATCATTTTCTTGCATTTCTGAGGCCTAATTTGATATTAAATTGGGCTTATATATGGCCCTGCCCATATCGATGAGTTCTGTGCATGCTGCATCGTTTGAAATCACTAAGTCGGATCTCTTGAAGGCTAATGTAGCCTGCTATCTGGGCTTTGGCTGCTGGCGCTGCTACCTTTCAAACACAGAGTGAGCCCTTTGAAAAATGGATTGCGGAAGAGATAAGAAATAATTTATGTTCCTATCACTGCCTCGCACAAATATGGCGGGGAATACTGTGCCAATAACTCCCACAAACTCGGAGAGGCACGCTATCTTTTACTGCACAAATTATTAACGGCGCTTGGGAGGAAGGGGAGACGCTGTGCATTTTTTGCTAGATAGACCTGGCTCATTGCTCGATGAAGCCCGGAGTTCACCACAGAGCTTTACAGTCAGAGATTAGGTGTCCTGAGCTGCTGAATGGGTTTCAGCACAAAACTGGGCAAAGAATGAGGTCAAATTGTAAATTTTCAAAATTTAAGCCACACCGAAATGAGGGAAAGTTTAATTTAGACTAAATGAGAGGCTGTACAACCAACATTTTCGGTGTGTGCGCAGTGTCCATGGCTGTTTGCGTGAGCAGGGGAGAGAGGGAGGAGGGGAGGGAGTCCAAAGGGGAGTGTTGAGGGAGGAAACTCGGGGTCGGGTGTCCGTTCGCCTCTGTCGGCTGGCGTTGACAGCTACAGACGCTGGTCTAAAATGAGAATCCTCTTGGGCCGCCTGCCTGCCCATCCAGCAAGAAAATAAATCCCATGTGGAAGAGCCGCTGTGTGGGATCAGAGACAGCCGCCTGACCCCCCAGATCCACTGGGGGAGGCCAAGGGCGCCGATACGACAGCATAACCCCCTCCCGCCCAACCCTTATCCTCCTCTTTGGTTTAAGGTTACGCTGCCTGCTTGCCAGCTCTGAGTTTCTGGAGCTACAGGACTGTGTTAGTCCCACACTAGCTCAGGTTTAATACGATTTTGGGCGAGTTTTTTGGGAGAGAGTTTGAGTGAAGATTTTGCTTTAGGTGCAGGTTGCACCATGGAAATAGCAGAGAAGTCCCCCTGTGGTTTCAGGTCAAAACAGAGTTAAAAATGTTTTGCAACTTTAAAAAGAAAGAAAAACTGTTTGTGAGCAATTAGGAAAACATACTTAGTTTAAGATAATTTTGTTCTGCTTTTTAGCACTACCAGCAGAGGGGTGGTAATGAAATGCCAAGTTTTGTGCTTTCCTTAGACTCATGTCAGCTTTTCAATCCATATATTTCAACCTTCTGCTTTCAGACGATTCTCCGTGTCTGCCAACATAGTCCACTCAAGGCCGCAAGTCTGAATCCCCTGAAACATTTTCTGATATTAAATTCCACAAATTCCAACTTTGGAGAGCCAATCTCCCTGCAGGACCCCTGAGAAGGTTCATGTCTAGATAAAATGAAAACAAGTTAGGTGGAACCATTTTAAAGGAGTAGACGTGCTTCATAAGAGCTACAACAGAAGGAATTCTATGTGTATGTACTGAAATTATGTTGGGCAGCGAAAGATTAAATGACCCACCATCACTATGAGTTCCCATGTAGTATGAAGTGTGGGTGTAACAGCTCAGCAACACTGGGGGTTACTGTTAGGTTGTCAGTACTGCAAGTTGTATGTAAAAATGCTATAGTTTAGCCTTATCCTTAATTGTGACCAAATAAGTTTAAATGTCTAATCCAAACCAGCTGATGTTACGGTCAACCAGGTCAGCTAAAGGCAACCAGAAGCTGACAAAGTTACTTCTTCAAGTGATTCATTTGCATCTAACTACAGCAATCTGTAAAATACGGTCCATGAAGATGACGGCTGTGTCGTCGAAGGAATGAATGCAGCTGAGAGAAAGTTTTTTAATGCATGGTCTTGCTGCTGATGCAACATTGGCCTTCCTAACATCTCACTGTACTCACCTGCTCCATCCAACCACCTTTCCCTCTTCCTTGTGACTTGGTAAAACAACAGACTTCACACGGACATCTGCTCATATGTGGAAATGCAATAAAAGGTGTATTTCATGCCACTTGAACAGATGGTAAGTAACAGGATGGAATTATGAGTCACATGAGAGTATAATAAGATGATAGATATGATAGTTTCAGCTACAGGAATATCTTTTGCCATGACTCGCGTAGCTTATTAGATTATCATTGTGACATTTGTAGAGACTTTCAATGTTTTTGTTTTTATTATAATACAGAAAGTATTTTCGTAATTGATATTTTATTGGGTTTTTTTTAAAAACAGTGTAAGTACCGCTTACAAGATGAACAGATAGTATAAACAAAAAAAGAGACAGAGAAGAAAAAAGACAAAAAAAAATGTTAACAGGAGTCTCCAAAGACATGACAAATATTCATATGTATCACATTCATATATCTGTATAAGCACTACTGTATACACATATGTACAATATAGATTAGTATTAAAAGAAAGGATGTAACCCACCAGAGAATTTATAATTTATAGCATAGACCCCATATCTTTATATATAGATCCTCTCTGTCTATCTATCTATAACAATGCCTTTCATAAGAGGAAACCTTTGCCATTCCCCAGTTGAGACATTTTCTTTAGTCTTCCAATGTTGTAGCACTGCCCTGCATCCAGTAATAAGTGCTGTCCTGCACCTTTCCACTTTGTAGGTGTTTAACTCACATTATTTTGGCAGCGCTCCTAAAAGACAAATCATGGAATGCCGAGCCAAAGTAGATGACTGTACAGTATTGATAAAAGAGATAACCTGGAACCAAAACAAAACTATTTTGGGGCATGAAAAAAGTATATGTAACCAAGTGCCACTCGCAGAGTCACATCTCCAACGTAGTTCAGATTCCCTGTGTTTTAGACGTGCCATTTTACACGGGGTCCAATAGGTCCTGTTAAGAATTCTATAACTAATCAGACATGTCTGTTTTCCCTGGGTACTATAAACAACGATCCAACATTTTTTTCCCATATTTCATCAGAAAGTATTTTCACTTGTAATCCATCATTATTTGTGATTATTTTGTAGTCATGCACAATGTGTGTTAACTGCTGCATGCCACAGTGGGATAAATATGACTTCCATTATTCTGTTTGCTCTTCAGTCTGAAGCAGAGTACAAGCAACTAAGACAACACTTAAGATGTTACTAGACGTACGTCAAGATGAAAAAGGAGGAACGCCACCGTAACATTAGTGCTTTAAGCTAAACGTGCCATTTTCACTACAGTTACGGTATATTTACAAACAGCACGTACTGTGGCCGTGTTGATATGTGAGTTTCTAAAACTTGAATCAGTCATTGATCCCAACTCATAAGAGTGAGTTGGTTTTTTTTCAGAAGAGTGGCTGTTCTTACCCGTGAGGAACATTTTTGCTGAAAATTGTCAGTAGTTATACATTAAGGTCCAGGACGAACTGTGGCCTCTGGTACATGGAGCAAAGTTTTGATTCTTATTCCAGCATGTTTTTGGGGGGAACTAAGCTTTTTCACTTCGTGAAAAATGGGATTTTGATTTTACAAAAGTTCATTTCCAACCTTCATCTGATGATGCTGTTTAACTGGTAGACAGGGCGCTACGTTCCATAGATGGCTAACAACAGTTCTGACTTTTTCAATGTAGAAATATACATGAATCACCTTTTTTGAGGACTTTTGAGACTTTCCACTTATCCAAACAGCATTTAGTTCCCCCAGGCAGGCGAACAGCTGTTAACTCTGAGCCCTGTAGTTTTATTACCCCTAGATCCTTTTATTATCATTTACTGGTATATTATTCCTACTTCAACAACAAAAAGATTTTCTCTTCCCCTGACTTACCTTTAACCATTATAAAGTGATTTATACCCTTAGACAAAACAGCGAAGCCACCAAAATAAGTTTCTCTTCTAACTGAACACCTGTTTTCACTATTCCCTCCCATACTGTGTTACCCAACATGTGCTGGTCCTCTTTAAGGTCCCACCATCTACATAACAACTGACATTAATAATAATCATAATAGCATGAAACACACCATTGGATGAGATGGTTTAGCTCTGTTCTTCGTGGGTTTCCAGTCCAGAAAAAGATTGCTCTAGAATGATCATCTTGTTCTTTGAAATACTCATACAAGTACAGCAGAAGCAGTGAAATACTTACATGTTCTGATTACAGTATGATGATATGGACAGCCCTCACCATGAAAGTGACTTTGTTGGTCTTTTGTGCAACACACATACACAATGATCACAAGTGATCAAGTTGAGCACAATGATAGACCAATTAAACTTCACTTAATAAACACCACTGTGTATCAAACTGTGTATAAGTATTTAAATATAAATATCTAAATAGATAAACTGTAAGCGTATGTTTATGTGAATTTGAGGAGATGAATAAAAACACTTGTCTGCATTGACCACACGAGTTACAAGATGGTGGCTGTAACATGCGGACAGTGTGTTTAACAGAGATTTATGGGTCTTTGTCTAATGGTGTGTGTTAACATGTGAGAGCTTTAATGCATGTGGAACGATGAGAAAAATAAGCCGCATGAAGAACAAATTCAAATCTCTTCTGTTTCATAATAATAATAATAATGATAATAATGATAATGCTCACTTTATTTTGATAAGCCTTATTATCTAAACATGATCATGATCATATGGTGATAAGAGCAATACCTGAATTGTGCAGTTTAACATTTTTATGTTGAAGTCCGATTCTCAGTTGGATCAAAGTCTGGGTTTTAACTATTCCAGCATTTAAACATTTTCCCTTTAACCACTTGAGTGCTGCTTTAGCAGCATGCTTACAGTCATTGTTCTGCAGGAAACAAAACCTCTGGACCAGTCTTGAATCTCTGGAAACCTATGACATTCCTACAAGAATTTCTCATAGCAGCCTTCACCATTCTCTTAAAGGAACTAAACCTGATATTATTTTAATCCTTCTAAGAAAAATGGTTTTCTACATGGTATAGTATGTGGTAAAAGGGGTAATTTCATTACAATTAATGACTCATTGA
>JBBBVT010000014.1:14677334-14687926 GCA_037177035.1 Craterocephalus eyresii
ATGTCATTGTTAGGAAAAAGTCTCAAGACTCTTATGTCCAAAGGAATCTTACAGGTGCATCCTCCCATCTGTGACTGTCCGGGTTGCAGGATTTCATCTCCAGTGGTAAGAGCATGCTTTCTGTCTGATGTTGATACTTCAGTGTCCTCCTCTGCTATCTGTCCTCATGTTAAAAAGTAGAAGCTACGTAAAAAAAAAAAGTTCATTTGATCAGTCTTAATGCAACTTATTTGATCGTGATGGAAATTGTTGAGAAATTGTTGTTGACTTTGGGGATCAAGAATCAGTCTGCCTCATTTATGTTGAGCTACAAGTTCTCAAAGATCACAATGCAACCAGATGGAGCTGATGCAATACTGATATATGTACAAAACAACAAAAAAGACATTTATTTTTGCTTTATCTTAAGTTAAAGTTAAAATGAAGGATTTATCTTCTTCAGAGTTTACATACTCCATAATCACGGGCCATGAACATCCTCCTTACTAGTGTCATTGCTTCTCATATTTTTAAAAAGGTGAGTCTTTGTAAAAGTTCAGCCAAACACACTAGTGTTATACTGTCTGTGACCCGACCCTTCTCAGTACGGGGGTGAGTCTCTCAGACTGTGTGTGTGCACGTTTTAGAGCCTGGTAACCTTCGTGATGAAAACCCTACAGGCGCTCGTCAACTTTGATGGTAATTTTTCTCAGCATGAATATCAAATCCATTTCCAGCCTTTCGCAGGCGCACATTATCAAACAGCTTTTTATTTAGAGCCATTGAGCTGCGTACCACGAGGTGTGTAGTCGGTCAGACTCTTCTGTCTGACTCAATCAGCTTCCTCACCTGGCCGTTGAACTCATGTTTGCCTAGTGCTCTCCTCTGGGCCTGAACCGGGGGCACCGTGCCAAACCTTAAGGCCTTGCAGGTGTGTCACGATTATGGCATCACTGCTCTGTGTTCTTGTGTGTCTGTGTGTGTATATGTGTCAGCTCTGAGCAAGCACACTGCTGCCAAATCTGTTCACACAGGTGCACCGGGCTGTGTGTGTGTGTGCGTGTGTTTGTGTGTTTTATCACCACAGAGCGCATCTGTCGTCGCTCCCAAGCACTAATCTTGAGGGAAGGGTGTAAGAGGCTTAGCGGGCTACTGAGCGTGGCTACTGCTGATTATTGTGTGTGAGGCACGCAAGGCAAAGGCGGTTTTGATAAGCCGGAGGTGTTTGAGTGATACAGGTAAACTGGTGACATTTCCTACAGACGAGAATGAAGACCTGCACCCTGACACGTAGGTCTGAGCCAAAATAAATGACAGGAGAGCGGTCGGGGGAGGGAGACAGGCAGCAGAAACGCTTGTCTCTTTTTTTTTTTTTACAGAAGGATATGAGATTATCAGCGTGTTTGCTTATGTTTTGGCTCATTACAGATATAAGACTGATTGGCTTCTGGCTTGCCATGGCTCGCTCCGTTCCACTTTAATTACAGCAGTGACTGGGAGAACTTTGCTACTGACGTAAGCAGGGATGTGAGAGCCTTAAGGTTGTTGTTGCAGCCTTCTGCGCCGCTCTCCCTTTCCCTTGTGTGGTGGTGAAGCTTAAAGCTGAACCCACCGAGCGAATATCACTGTGACACACAAACACGCACGCACAGGCTAAGTATGCTGGCAGCTCCATGCGAGGCTGTGAGGGTTAGGCGGAGGAGGGAAGGCAGCAGGGCTTGAATGGCCTGTACTGGCGTCTCCCTCTCCCCGCTGACTCCCCTCAGGGCATGGCAGCCAGCACTCTCTCACTGATGAGCTCCTACACACACACACACACACACACATGCACGCAAGCACAAGCCTGCCTACCGACACAAATTACCTCATGCAGGCATTTATTTAGAAAGTTTGACGGCTGAACTTTGAGTGATCTTGTTTCGCTCGTAGGCATGAGGCGAGCAATCATAGAGCGCAGTAGCTGGCGGGAAGACGTCTCACCTGCCTGCACGGAAATCGCCAATGCTCGTTTTGTTTTTGTGGAAAAGCTGACTATCATGACACTAACTGTTGCAGAGTTTAGAAATCCTGATTGGCCATATTATTAACTGAAATCAGCTGATGCTGTGGGATAATCAGGTGCTGCTTGGAACATAAACTGCTGTGCTTGTTGGAGTTTCTAGCCAGCGTCTGTGTATTTGTGTTTTTGTCAGTACCCGTTTGGGTTACTTAGTGATTGTGTCTCTGTCTGTGATTGCTTGTAAGGCTGATGCTGACTGACTTGCTGGTTTCCCAGTGTGTGTGCGCGCATCAGTGTGTTTGTGCATGTGTGTGTCCTCCCGGGAGAGCTGGGCTTCCTCTGCTCTGTTATTTCAGCGGAACTGGCGGAGGCTGGGAGGAAATTACACTCCCCTCCTCCGGCTCGTAAAGACCTCCTCCAATCAAGGGGTGCTCTTGCAAAAGTGGAATTAAACACGCACTCGCACAGATCTACACACACATACACGCAAGTGTATAAAGTGCACTACACACTTTTTGCTGAGAACTTATGGTTTCTGTGAAGACACAAAGACAGAAATCACACCTAGTGGAGTTATAGATGCTGATCTGTTGTGTGATGGTTTCAGCTCTGAGGATCTTTCTTTCGCTGTGCGTTGTGTGTGTACGTGTTGCTGATGCTACGTTACCATGGTAACACCGGAATTGGTCATTGGCCCAGAAGCGTGCAACACCGAGGTGGTGCCAAGTGCATCTGAGCACTTTGTGTGTCGTTTTGTGTGTACAGAACAAATTGGACATTGCGTGAGTCTCCAGCGATAGGTGTGACATGTCACCGTGTCATGAGGCCAGAAACAGGGAAGTGTGTAAAACACAGGAAATGAAATTCAGATGTTAGATTTTTGAAATATTAGTGGGTTTTACTGAGGAAAAAAGCTGCAAGGTTCCGCTATTTCAGCAAGATGGTGACGAGTACGTCTGTTCTCCATGTGACGCTGTGTGTTTGGGTGTGGACTCTGTTAAGATGCAGTTAAAATATGCTGGAGCATCTGTCTGTTACCCAAATGCGGTTAATGGCGATGACGCCTGTGGGGTTGCCTCTTGAAAATCCTCCTCCCCAACATCTGTGTGCGCGCGTCTGCACAGAGGTATGTTAGCCTTTTTCAGTGCCGGTATGGAGCTAACTCTGCCACCGCAGTCCTTTGCAGACAACAACGCACACATGTTTGTTTGTAAGTGTAGTGAAGTCATGACTACTGAGCATTTGTGTTTGCTTTAACAGAAGTTTGGGACCTGCTCAGATACGACAAACTTCACTGAGCTATCCTGTGATGCCACTTGTAGGTCAGTTTTGCTGTTGGTTAAGTTTTCTCACTTTATTGGTCTCCTCTGAAACGTAACTGAAGCCTATGACTGAAATTACTTCTTAAATGAAGCAAGATGCAGGTTTAATGTTGTGCAAACCTCGGCTCAATCATCACGGTGCGAGAAAAAAGCTTTTTGTACTTTTTTTTTTAGCTTAAATTATTTTCAGTTGATCAAGTTGGATCAAAGTAAAGTCTTGTAAGAACCAATTTCGGTTGAATTTGTAAACCGCATCTTCACTTTTGCCTCTACTTCCTTTGAATTTGTCAGGGGAGAGAAAGGCCCAGTCTTTACCTGTCTGTTAAGCTTCCCTGTGGCAACCTCAGCGGGCCTATACAAACACAGAGAAAGCTAGAATAAGGCAGGAAGGAGGTAAGAAGCAGGAGGGAGAGGGGAGCGCGAGAGCGGCGCTTGCACGCCTGACTGCACCGGCGCTGACCTCCCAGCGCCGAGCCAGCAGCTTCCCCTCCACCTCGCTGCGTCACGCCCTCTGTGCAACCCCCCCCACCTCGCCCCTTCAGCCCCCCTTGTGCCGCTCCACTGGGCTGCAACTGCCCGCCTGGCTCAGCGCGTGGGGGCCGGGTGCAGAAGAGCATGCGCGGTTTCTCTCTCTCTGTGTGTGTGTGTGTGTGTGTGTGCTGGTGAAGCGTGGGTCTTGGTCGCATGCCTGTCTGCCCTAAAGCACTTTCTCACTTTTTTTTTTCCTTTTCTCTCACATGGCTTCAACAACCAAGTGTTGCCTTAAGTCTGTATGAACACACACACACACACACACACACACACACACACACACACACACACACAGTCCTATCTGGAGTCAGATTTATTTTTCCATTTATACTTCATGAAGTTTGTTCATCGGCGTTTGATGTCATCATGGCCGACTTACAGTAGCTTTTCTGAGCTAACACGTTGTGTTTACAACAACGCACGCCGCATGGAGCTAGCCAGAAACCATCAACATCAAACCAGCATCTTAATGTAAAAAGTAAACAGTGTTTCTGTGTTTTCTTTTATCTCTCACAAATATTAATCCTACTTCTTCATGTTTTACCTTTGAAAAGTTAAAAATCCAACCTGTCGAAAACCTGAAAGCGAGCTACTGTTCCTTTGAATCAGACTAAATATTCAAAGTGAGTTCATTCAGTTTACCAAGGAAAATATTAACAGCAAGGCAAATGTAAGGCAAAAGTCCGTCACCGATGTTAGAGATGTGCTTTTTGTTGTTTTATCTTTACTCAAATAAGAGAAAGTGCAGCTTTTAATGAACTTGGCATCTTTGTGGGCATGCTTATGTAAGTGAGTAAGTAGGGGCATTACTTATAGGATTTGTACTAAAGCACCGCTCTACAGTAAGTTTGAAGTGTTGAGGTGCTACGACAAATGAGTAAAATATGAACAAATTTTTGTGTGCTTCTGCTTAAAAATAGGAGATAAAAAACATGGTGGAGTAGGGCCGATTCAGTGTGTTTATGTTTTAAAGAACCTACATTCTTGTGCTGCAAACGTCATTCATGTTTCTTCTGACACCGTGCTCATCTGTAGACAAGTCATTTCTTTCTAACCAGATTAGGCAAACATAAAGCTTGTCAGTGTTTCTTTGGCCTGTACAGTATAGTGGATACAAATTGCTGATTTTTTATAGACATACACTGTCGTAGCATTTAGTGGAGAGTGTGAGGATGCTGAAATTACTGTTGGATGACAGTAAAACAGCATCTATGTCACAAAAAAATGCCAGGAGGATCGGAGCTTGGTTTAAATTGCTCTGCAGAATCATCTTTTTGTCTCCAACAGAGATTATCTTGGCAGTCACAGTCATATAAACTTTGTAATTGAGTTACTGGGAAAATCTGATGTCTGCTGTCAAGCCTGTAAACCCTTAAATCAAACCGTACTTAATTTGATTATTCCCAGTAGCCGGGCTAAAATGGGCCACGTTTGCATGCAGAGTGATCTCAGTTAGACAGGAGATGACGAATTGGGTCAAATCCCCATCAGCAGCTGCACCTGTAGAAATGTCATGTCCGTGCATTTGATTAAGAGATGAGGAGGTGGAGATAAACAAATTTAGGGCTGGGATTTCGGGACGAGTTGGATTTTAAGGCACAGCAATCGAGCACTTTGTTGTGGCCTCGTTTCAAATCTTTTACGTTATCACCGTAACGACTGCTTCGCCCCCTCTCGCCTCACGCTCATTTTTTCCCCCTCTTCCTTCTCTGTCATCTCCTCATTCCCCCTCCCCCTTTTTCTCCTGGTGCTCGCGCCAAGTTGGCCCGCCATCCCGCCTACACACACACACACACACACACACACACACACACACACACACACACACACACACACACACACACACACACACACGCGCTGCGAGGTAACGGCAGACAGGCGCGTGACTCATTAGGCATTCGTCCCCCAGGGAGATCGCTGGGGGGGCGCGTGCGAGGGAGAGAGAGCGCCGCAGCTGCAGGAATGTCACGGGCAGCTACTGCCGTCTGTGTGTGTGTGTGTGTGTGTGCTTGCTCATATTAGTTTGAGCCAGCGGCAGGGCATTGCACCTTTCAGGAAATAACACAAGGACAAAAAAAAAAAGACATACACACTCATTAGTTCACTTTTCCACCAACAGCTTCCTTAAAAAGTGAAGAAAATTCAGAGAGAAAACATGAGATTGGCTTACAAGTTCTGCTTGAATCTGGCTAATCTGTGCTGTAGCTCACATTTTCCCCACTACAACAGAATCTCATTAAGACTGAAAATTCAGGATTTTGCCTTGACTTTGTGGGATCTACGGCAAAAGCCTGGTCAACATGGCTTTTAACGCAGACTCTGAGGTGTGTGGAGATCTGTGTAGCGATGTAATTACTGCTTTGATGTTAAAATCGGGCTCTGATTTTTAACGACTACTCTGAACCCTGATTTAAGCAGTGCCTCAGCTGTGAACTTGTGCCTTACAACTTGGCACACACACACACACAAATGTAGTTATATTACATTTTTAGTACTTATTGGAATTTTTGTTGGGTTTTTTCTATGTAGATTTTCCTGAGACTTGTTTTTGTTTTAAATCTGTTGATTTGAACTGTAATTCACTAGTTAACTGTATTTAGAAACATAAGTTTACAGAAATAACCGAACTGAAAAATTTGATTGTATAGATATAAACGTTGCAAATTCAATTGAATATCTTCAATAAACTTGAAATATTAAGTCTGATTAGCTGTTTTATTGCAGAGTCAGATGTAGAGTAAGAGACTTTATGATATTTTTCTCCAGTTTTTAAAGAGTTACTGCTTTGTTTGATAAACACCCAGCTGCAACCTATTCTCAGTTTTTGGATTGCTACATTCTGCTGCTCGGCCAGAAACCACCTGCATTGCTTTTTGATGCAAAGGGAACCCCGAGCCGCTCAGTTTTAGACATGCAGGATTTCTTAAGCAAGAAACTTTATTTCAACTTTACATGTTGAACCAGTTAGTTTTTGTCAACAACCTTTAGTAAAGCTTATGGTTTCAAGTTGTAAAGATAAACTATACATTTAGCCTTGAAAGATTAAAAACAATTTTATTTTATCTGAATTCTTGTATGTTCTTTTAAGCATGAATGAGAGTGGACGCTTGTGTATTAGGTACTTTGAGATAGGCCAGTGTTGTATAAAAACTTTTTAAAGACACCTCTAGATGGATGCAAGAAGTTAGCATGGTTGCTTTAAGCACAATACATCTCTCTCTTCTGTTTGACCTGCAATAGGTTACAATAACTATACTACACAACTATACAACTGCAGTGTTTCGTTTTTCCTAAAAGCTTGCACTGATTGGTTGTGTCATTTGCATGTCTTTACTGGAGAATTATGTTAACAAATGAAAGAAAATGGTTTCATGTTCTGATCATTTCACTTGTCTGTCTAGATTGTGTAAACAGTTCAGTTCAGTTCAATTTATTTTGACATGTTAAAGAACAAACAAATAAACATGAAAATATCAACAAAGGCAGTCGAAAAGGAGTGGGTAGAAGTAAAAACGTATTAAGCCCCACCCCTCCACAATTACCCCTTATATAATTTATCAGTTGATCAGTATTTCTCTGTGCATGTGTTTCCTTTTTTTTTCTTTTTTTGCGTGTAAATCTGAAGCCCAGATATATTTCTTGGCCGCCTGACTGTCAGACAGAAAGCGTGGGAGGCGATATTCATAGAGGTGCTTTTAGTGGGACTTTTATGAGACACTTTTTTCCATGGCTGAAAAGGAGGTTGACCACACACAGCAAGGTTGCTTCATCTCGGCACACACCCGCGCGTGTTTGTGCGCGCTCGTACGAGCCCGAGCGCTCGGCACCCTCCCTTTGAGCGGCTCCTGCGTGGGCTGCCAGGGGTGTGTTCTAGCTTCATGTTTTGTTTCAGAGAGCCCTCCCCCGTGCTGCGGAAGTGTTGCCGGAAGCAGTGGGAGCTCACCCCCAGTTCTGCGTCAGTGGCACTAAAGAAAGGACTGGGGCTTTCCGGGAGGAGAGGAGAGGGAGGAAGGGATGGGGGCTGTCAGCCTGGGTATGTCACGGCCATGTGGGTGGTTGTCTACATGCGCACACACAGGCGCAGTCACGACTGCTCATAGACGAGCTATTCTTGTAGACTCTACTTTGCCGGCCTGCTCCAAGTGAAATCCCCGGCTTTGGAGGGGAATTCTAAGGAACATGAACAGGTGTGTGTGTGAGAGAGCGAGAGAGCGCATGCTTTCATGTGTGCTGATAGTGAGGCTGCATCGCGTGAACTTGAGTGTTTTCCATGCGAGTTAAGACAGAAATAATTTGACTCAGAGGCTGGATTGAGCAGATGTTCGTCTGAGAGAGCTGAAGAAGCGCTCATTCGCTTCGACGTGATGTTTCGCCCCCGATTGCCCTTCCATCACCCTGTTCAGGCTCCAGGACTAAATCCCTACGTTGAGGCCCTGTGTGGAAGGACCGCTACTTCCAGAAAGGGATTCACAGTCCTCAGATGCTGGAGTATGACTTTGTAAAAAAGCTCAAGCAGGAAAGAAAAAAAAAAAAAAACAGAGGAGAAAAATGTCTTTTCTGGCAAGACACAATAAAAGGGAAGGGAGAAAAATGTGCAGAACTCTGTGGCCTGCTTATCCTGAGGGATGTTTTCATCTTTCTCTGCTCCCCCAACTCTTTTTAATGTCTGCCATTTGAGAGACTCCAGAGGGGCTGCACCTGTTTGCCTCTTGGCTAGGAGCCCCCCCCAAATCCCTCCCCCTGCCCCTGCCTGCCACTCAATCTAGCACTCCTCCTGGGATGGATGGAGCAAGAGGAGGAGGGGATGGGGCTGAGCGGAGGAGTGTGGGGTTGCGTGTGGTGGAAGGGATAGCTGGAGGGCTTGAAGGCGTTTGGGAGTGAGAGCAGAGATGCAGGCATGGAGAGTGAAAGAGAATATAGTTTTGAATCCAAGTCCACTCTCCCACACTGGACAGACCTGCCTTCAGTGGAGCTTTCTGTCTTTCATATTTTGACCCACCACATTCTCTTTTATTTCTGCATTTTCTCTCATCTTCTCTCTCCTGCACAGACCCACATCTGCTCTCCCTCTCCTCGGAGTTAGCCCATTGTTCCCTTCGCTCGTCTCCAATTTCTGACTCATTCTCTTTTGCTCTCTCCATCCCTCACTCCTCCCAGCTTGGTTGTTCCTCTGCCCCCCCCCCACCCCCTTTGCCTATTTCTCTGATAGGCCATGGTAATCTGCAGTGACCCCTTCAGGTCACATTAAAGGTCGCCCAGCTTCACTTCCTCACTCCCCCAGGGCCACACTCTTGTCTTAATCCCTACTTTGCTCTGCTTACTCTTGGCAGCGTTGGAAGAAAATAAACACACTCCCAAGTATCTTTCTCATTCATTTCTTTTAGGAATGGAACTTCAGTCTCTGATGGAGTTAATCTTTTTCATTACACCATGAAACTTAATATATGTTTAGGTTTTATGTGTCACTCAGTGTGGGCATATTTGCATCAGTTTAGGTACTTAGCTCAGCTGTGGTTAAAATGTCTCATTAACAAGATAATGGAACGTAATCAGTCTGTGATGCAAAAGTTATTTTGCAAATTTGAAAAAGTGCTTGAATCTCTCATAGCATTAAAAACAAAAAAGAGAAAACAGAAAAAAGACAAAAAGGGACGTTTTTATTGATAAGGAGTTGTAAAGTTGGGTTTTGTAGCTCAGAGTGTAAGACTGGAGAGTCCTGTTGCTAAAATGTCGTGTTTTGTGCGACATGGTTTGCAGAACCGCGGGCGCCTGGCAGAGAAACGCACCATCCCCCTCCCACCTAACCGGGTTCCCAAGAAGGAGCTGGCCTCCATCTTCAGCAGTGACGACAGCGAAGGCAGCGAGCGGGCCAGCGGGGATCATGCCCACATCAAGCAGGAGGACGAGTTGCATTACAGTATCATGAGAAAGAGGTAAGGCACTTTAGGTTTTTGTCACTGTATCTTCAAGCTTCGGGCAGTTTTACAGGCGGGTTTCACATATTTGGGGCTCATATTTGTTTTTCGCATGCTCTCATACAACGCTTTTTTTTATCGTACCTGGATATACCCACGCTCGGACTGGCAATCTGTGATTTTGGGCATTTGCCTGGTGGGCCGCCGTGCTTTTGGGCCGGCCCATTCAGATTTTCACCGGCCCTGCATATCAGCCCAGATATGTCAAGTGGCCAATCACAGAAATAAAATATCTAATTGATACAATGTTAAATATTTGCGACGAGCACAATTTATACCCCTCACTTTGGGTATACATCTTTGTCATGGTGAGCAAATAGCGTGATTTTATTTTTTGTTTTTTCTTTTTCAACAGTAAAATCCTGACAATAAACTGAAATATAATAAAGAGTACTTTTTATTAGTTAAGAAAAGATTATTCTTTTGTATCTGGTGGATTTCTGTTAAAAGTTTTACCAAAAAAAAAGCATTATGTGGCGGACGGCAGTGCATGATGGGTAGGAAAGTAAAGCCTGACGTGAGTTGCGTCTGATGTTTTGATTGGTGAAGGTTCATGGTAAGACGGATGCATTCTGCGCACATATTCGCTGTATAAACTGTGGGAAGAGCTGGAAAAAAGTTAAAAGGGGAGCGGAGAAGATCCGTGATAAAAAGCACAAATCTCTTCAAGCTGTCGCTTCTAAGTGAAATTGATCATTTGTTTGCTGTAACCAGTGGTGGTACTGCAACTTCTACTAGCGTTGCTGCAAGTGCTCCCGCCTCTTCTTCAGCTTCAACCATGGATGT
>JBBBVT010000014.1:14711165-14733093 GCA_037177035.1 Craterocephalus eyresii
AGTTACAGCAACCGCGCTACGAAGCCCCCCAGGGCCAGAAAGAGCCCCGCTACCTCTCACGGCCCAGCCAAAGAAAATGAGAGGTGGGGGTAGCGATCCAGATGAAAGTGAGAGGAGGAGCAGGATGGAGGTTTTGTTTTGTCCGCTGAAGTTCGCTCCTCACTCCCGACATCCACAACCTCTCCTTAGCCTCAAATGAAAGAGGGGAAGTCGAAGATGTGATTTGACAAAGGATAAAAAAATGCTGCATATTTCCAGCTACACAGGCTTGGAAGGAAAATGTCACTTTCTGAGGAAGATGCCTTATTTTCTGGTGTATGTGGCTTCAGCAGCTGGATGTTGCCTTTTGTGTACCTGCTAGTCCACAAAATCCGTCACCAGGCGGGCCAAGCTGCAGCGTCGCAGCACGCCTGCTTTTTTGTGTCGAGGAAAACCCGGCTTAGCAGAGGGGATTTAGGCCTAATTCCAGGAATGATTATGGTGAGAAAAATGGGAAGACACAAAAAAGGGATTGGGTCCGAACGGGAAACCGGGACTTCCCAAAATCCAAAATAACTCATGCAAAGTAAGAGCTATGAGAGTGTGATAGGGTTTGTGTGTCCTTAATTAGGAGTCTTATTTGTAGTCATAGGGGCTCTCCTCGTGTCCCAGCAGCTGCAGCACGAGACAAGAGCTTTAAAGGGGAAAATTCTGAATCCGTCTACCAGCCCTGTGCGCACAAACACACACAGACACACAGAGGGGCAGAGCCCCCGGGTGACCCTGCTCCTCTCAGTTCACAGAACAGCGAGGTAAATGGAGGGAGAGAACAAAATATGTACCCACTGCTGCTGTGGGGTTTTATCATTCTGGGCTGAGAGAATAAAGAGGAATTAAAAGGAGAGAAATGATAGAAAAGTTTCCATGGCTTTTGCAGGGATTGCTTTCATTTAAAGCAGCACTTCACCTGTTTTACTTGTTAAATTATTGTTTTACTGCAACATGCACAATTAAAAACAAGTTTCCCTCTACTGCTTTTACAACCTACTTCAAAATGCCACAAAAGCATATTAAATAGTAGTAGAATATTAGCACTCCGATATACAAACCGAATAAAAGCTATAAAGAAAATAACATTGGGTATTTGATTATATACACAAATGTTCAAGCTCATTTTTTGTTTTAAGACTGTTGGTCAAGTCTGAGTTTGCAAACCAAAGAAAACAATTTTTTACAATTTGAAAATATAAAAAATGAGATGATGAAATGTTTGGAAAGTTTGAAAAACAGGTGACAGACAAAGCAGACTGTTGTAGACCAGAGGCAATTCACCGTTTGTTTTGAACAGGCGACAGCGAGTCACCGTGCCGTCAATGGTATGTAGTAAAAGTAATTTTTAAAGCAGTATAAAAGCAAAAAACGAATCACTAATTAAATATGCACGTCTGTCCTAACGGATTTACGACTGGCCGTATAGCGGTAGTCTCGTGTATCGCAAAACTTCCAGACCCTAACAAACCCGAGCGTCAATGGACAAAACTGCAAGCCTGGTTTCCGGTAGAGGGAAGCTTTTTCATCAGACACGGGTCAGTCAAGCAAAATAATTACTTCCAAGCAGCTTTATGACGATGACAAAGTTGCATAAAGTCTCTTTAAGAGGAAACATGTAAAATGGACAGAACACATAAACATCTACCAGTTTAAAAACATGAATAAAACGCAGCCAAAAGCCAATGGAGTAGCACTTTAATCATCGTCAAAAATGGTAAAACATAAACGCTTGTTGCCATTCACCAACACCAACATAGATTTAGCTAATTTCAGTATCTGCATGAGTCACCATGGCAACAGCTACACGGGTATCCAGCTGTGTTCATCACTTTTTTTAGTCCCAAAAATGCTGCATTTGTTCGACATCGGCAAAGACGTTTTCCTGTGTTGTTCATGCTTTGTATGTCTTTTCCTTTTTAAAGACTGGTGTCAAAAGTTAGCCGAGAAGCTGCAGAACGCTCAGCGAGCCTCTGCCTCTGCCTCTGCACCATCAATTCTCTTTAAATTTGTTGCTTTGAGGGAACCTGGACTTTGTGGAAGTGCCATATTAAAAAATTGCTAAAAGTGCCCCTTTAAACTGGGCCAGTCTTACAGAATAATTGGTGAGGTGGGACTGCGACCAGAGAAAAGCTCGGAGGTCAACCGTTCCACCCTGTCACAACCACACAGCACAACCTGCGTGTTTGGGTGTGTGCTTAGGGGCTTCAGCTCCCTCTGATCCCTCCGTTATCTCTCACAGCCCACCCTCACCTACCCCCACTATAACCCCCCCACACACACACACACGCACACACACACAAACACACACACACATACACACTCTTGTCTGCCGCCAGCCGAGTCCCCTGCGGCCTGGCGCAGCAAACAGATCGATACACCGGAGCTAGGCCGCATTAATATCTGTCGCTTCACCCTCCCCACCCCCCACCCCGGCGCCCACTCAACTGCTTCAACGCACACACACACACACAGTCAGTGATGCACACACAAGCACCTAAATCACGCAGACACACAGGAACACACATCACACCCGAACCGGCGGCGGAAATGGCCCCCTACCTCCCGAGGGATCTGTCTAATTAAAAAAAGGGTGGTGGAGGGTCGGAGGAGTGTGTGGTGGAGGTGGAGGAGGGGGGGGTAGATAGATTGAGGCAGGGAGCGAGAGGGAGGAGAGAAAGAGCAGGATGGATTTTTCTCTCATTAGAAGCCATGTCTCCTGGTGTGGCCTGGCCCGGCTGATAATGATGAGTCCTTCTCCTGCGAGGGGGAAAGGGAGGATGAAGGAAGGAAGAGGTGGAATGAGGCGAGTGGTTGAGGGCAGGAGGTGGAGGATGAGGGCAGGCGGAGATGGAGGGAGAAGGCATGATGGCTGTGGTGGTGGAGGGGGGTAAAAACACTGTATGCTTGATGTCAGAAGCTGCTTTTTTGCTCATTTGTACAAAACACAGAGGGCACGCCTGGTGCTGAGCAACTTTTCCTGGTGTCTTGAGGTTTTATTCGGGTCTTTTATTTCCAAAAATCCATTTCTGTTATGTTCTCACGTCTGCTCGCAGCTTCCCAGCTCAGTTCGGAGTAAGTTTGGACACTATGTGCTGATCTCCTGTCTGTTTGTTTTCTTTATTCGGGCAGTTTACACACTGAGGTAACTCACATTAGGAAATTCATGTCCAATGTTTTCAGCATTAAAGCCAAACGAGGCCGGTGGAGTTTTTTAAAAATGACTTATAGGGGCTTTCATGAGCTGTCTACATTCGTAGCCCGTCCATCCATCAGAACAATAAATTATTTCTGAAAGTCTACTTGTTATTTTATATTCTACTAAACCTGTAACGCGTCTAGCTGAGATATTCTGAATGTGTTATTGGCTGAATGTTTTTCTATAAATGTTCCCAGCCTCTGCTAATATCTTAGCACAGACACAGGGAGCTGGAGGCTAAACTTGTTTTTAGCTTCTCCTCAGCATTCTTTCAGTGATTTCCTCAACTATAAATCCATCGTTTCTCATCATATCAACACAAAGTTCTCATCCTCTTCCTCTGCTCTTCATTCAGACATGCTGCGTGCTCGTCAGGAAGCGCTGGCCGCTGCCGTGAGGAATCCGGGAGCCTTGGAAGCTCATCTGCCCTCGGCGGGCAGCTCCTCGTCATCCAGCCAGAGACGCAAGCAGGGCCTGCCGCAGCATCGGGACACACATTACGCCGACAGGTAAGAGCCTGCCGCTCACGCCGCTCCCCTTCCAATCCCAGCTTCTATCACCGTAAAAAATACAAAAAAGAAGAACAAATTCATACCGCACAGAAACGGAAAGAGTTAATCACCTGTCAGTTTGCATCAGCACACAGCTGCAGTCTTCTTCTCGTTCTTTCATTCATCCCTCGCTTCCTGATCTCACAGTGAGTTTTTCCAGCGTGCTGCAGTGTGTGCGTGTGTGCGTTTCCACATACATGTTCCAGGATCCAATAACCGCTTGGCTACCGGTGGGGAGTTGCACGCCTGCACGCCAGCTCTTCCTCCCCCACTTCCACCTTCCCACCCCCCCACCCCCGTCCACCCCCCCTCCGCCCCTCCAGCTCTGGCCTGTGCGCCTCCCAAACAAAGCTGGGGGCAGCGGGAGTGGGCGGGTAATTGCTTGTCGATTATTTATGTGGCGCGGGGAGAGGCGGGGGATCGATAATGGGCCGGCGGTGCGGCAGCAGGGGGTGTGTGTATGTGTGTGTTTGTGTGTGTGTGAGGGAGAGAGAGAGACAGAGAGGGGCTGGAGAGGGTAAGGAGGGGGGGGATAAGCAGGAAGCAGAGCGGTCAGGCGCTGTGTGATGCAGCTTTGGGAGACAGCGGGGGTGTATATATTTCGTGTGTTGAGGTGAGGAGGGGGGTTCATGTGTGTGTGTTTGTTTGCTCCATTTTTCAAGCTGGCGGTCTGCATGCGCGCTCATCTATGCGGACTGAATGTGGGTTTGTTTGTGTGAATATGTCTGCTAATTTGTGTGTGCGAGCGCGAGAGGCCAGCGGTTCAGTGTGAATGCAGTCGGTGAGCCGTGGCAGTTCTCCCACAGCACACTGAGTAATTAGCCACACAGGACCGAGGAGAGTTAACCAGGCCTGGCGTCATCCACCCAGTCCTCTCATTCTGTCCTCCCGTCTCCCTCTGTGAGATTTTTAACCCTTTTAATCTCAATATGGGTTTAAAAATGGAAAAAAATTAGACGTTAATGAGAAAAATGACTATTGTGTGCAATTTTCAAGTGAACAAAAAAGGGGAAAGAAAGAGTGATGTGAAGTCTGTACGCAGATGCACATGTTAATAATCAGGGAATGCCGCAGCTGATGACTTCAAACTTGCCAAGTTATTAAAAATTAATGTCCCCATATTACAGCTTCATGGTTATGTTTCTCTTTGCTTCTCTTTGTTTTAGTATTTTTTTATTGGAAATTTTTCCTAACAGGATTAAATAGTTGTTTTTGGTTTGGTTGTAAACTAGTTTATCCGTGTTGCTGAGTTTCACTTCTGACCACTGCTCCAAAAGTTCTAATATTATCAGGATATTTGATAGATATGTTAGAATGTTATAATGAACTATTATAATCTACTCTTCTATGCTTGTTTTTTTTTGTCTTCTTATTTTATCAAGTATCTTTCTGACAGGTTCAATGTATGCATTTTTTAGGAACGCTAAATGCTTTCATTGTTTCTACCAAACAAATCTGCCCAAATCTTGAACCTTGCTCTTTGCTGTGGCATCAGATTGCTTTGTTAGTGGGTGTGAAAACTTTTTCAAGAAAGATTTCTAAACTACCTCATGTGCTTTAGGATTTGGCTTTGTTTTTTGTTATAGACAAAGGTTGTTTTACGCTAGTGGGACACCCAGTAGCTACCCATGGTTGCATCCTAATTTGGAATAAATTGAACAACAAGTTAACAAGTTGACTTTTTACTCGATTTATTGTCTCTCAGCTTGCAAAACAGTCCATTACCCAAATTGAGATGTAGTTGAATGTGAGGTGGAAAGACTCCTAAGCCATCGTTGTGGGCCCAGCCAGGACAAATAAGGAAGTAAAGCCTTGTCCTCTCTCTGGAATGTCCCCAAATCCATACCCACTCACTAGTCCTGGGCTACTAGAGATTCAAACTTCACGATGAAGTCTGGAAATGATCATGTCCCCAACACCACTGCTATACTGGTTGATATAGGCGTAGCATCTCCTACTCCTACTATAAGTCCCCATTCTTTAGGTTCTTTGGAATAATGTGTCCAAGACAGATACGTGGACACAGAATCTGTAGAACAATAAGGACAAATAAAAATGATGATTATAGTTCAGTAAAATCAGCTATGAAAGGAAGTGAGTTAAGAGATGGAAGCTCTCCCCTCTTTCCCTCTAACTCTCTCCGGCTCACCTTTCCATCGACCCCTCATCATTGATTATCTGGGGCCCATTAGGGCCCATTGTTAAAAACAAATCATTAGGGCCGCTCGATGGGCTTAGAGCCTGGCGCTCCATTTGTCTGGCCTTAAATGGCACTAAGCTCACCAAGCATCTGCAAGGCAAATAGGCAAGGGATGGAAGGAAAGAGAAAGGAAGAGAAGAGGAAGTGGAAAATATGGAGGCTTAAAACGGGTCTAAAGAAAGGAAAGCAAAAGGGAGAGAGAGATGAACTAAAATGGAGCGAGGAGATCGAGAGAGTGTGAGATAAGGGGAGGTGTGGTGGGGGATTCAGGGAGTGACTGAGATAGAGGGAGGAAGAGAGCAAGCGTGGAGGGAGCCTCATCCATTTTAATGAGCTTCCTGTGTAAATGTGTTCCTGCGGAGAGGGAGCCGAAGGCGGCCGCGCAGCGCTCCTAATCCCCCCACGCTTCAGTCATTAAGGGCAGCCCTGTCTCTCTCTCTCTCTCTCTCACACACACACACACACACACACACACACATGCACACAAACTGCCTGGGCTGTTGCGGGACGGGACCGCTGTCGCCACTCTGACAGGTCGCCACACACCAGTGAATTCCCCAGGAGCCTGCGGCCTCTCTGCAGGCACACACACACACACACACACACACACACACACACACACACAAACACACACACACAAACACACACACACACACACACACAAACACACACACACACACACACACACAAACCGAAGCCACTGATAGTTTGTGTTATTATGAGTCCACCTTGCATTCGTGGGTCTTTTTTTTCAGTCTCATGCATGAGGTGAATGTTTGCGCATCCTCTTTTAAAAGCCTGTCAGTGGTTTTGCCAACAAAATGCACAGAAAGTGCAAAAAGAAACCACACATAGATGCACCCAACACACACACACACACGCACACACACACACACACACACATCTTCACAGCAAAACGACTAATGTCTGCCACTCCTCCCTCAAAATTGCCTCCTATAAAAAAAGGAAGAGAGGAAGGAAGCGAAGGGGGGGAGGAGAGGAGGAGGGGAGTGTCTTTCTCCGCTCTCCCTCTCTTACCCGTGATTAGGCCTAATTATGGTGGCGCAGACGCCTGGCAGCCCGAGTCATGCAGCTTTAATTGACCGTTATTCATCTGCGGGCTAACGCTAGGAAAGGCGGCGCAGGCGGAGGGAAGAAAGAGGGGATATCAGAGTGGAAGGGGGGGGGGGGCTTGGCATGCAAGAGCGACGCTGGGGGTGGTGGTAGTGGGGGGTGAGGGGAGTTTTTTCCTTTGCGGACGCAGTCGCGTATCCTGGTGGAGCTGTGCGTCGCGAAGCTAATTGCTAGCCCTGAGGGATTAGGCCAGGTGATTACACACTAGGCGGTGTAATTACATAAGCAGTGGCTAGCGGGGCCCCGGCTAGTGGCTTCAGGGTCACGCGCCGCAGCCCTCACCCAAGATTAATTGGAGCTGCCACTGGAGTGCGAGGCACCGCCGGAGAGAGCGGTTATACGATTAGTATTAACATTTCAGCTGCGGAGGCGATCGATGATTGCACACACAGACGCACACACACGATCACCCCCTCCTGCCCCCATCTCATCTCCCCCGCTCCTGCACATGTGCCCCCCCCCCCCCCCCTCTGCGTTCGGAGAAGTGGGAGACATGCAGGCGCTAGCTAATTTGAACACAGTTGCAAAACAATATTTGCGGTTGCATGCGTCCCAGTGTTGGTTTTGACTTTGTTGTTTTCCTCAGCTTGTTACCTCCTGTTTTCTTTTGTGTGGCGGCAGTCACAAGCAGCCTGAGCTTTGATTGGTGTCATAGGGGCAGCAGGTCTGGTGGGGGGACACAGGATGGTTCAGAATAGAAAACTGGAGAGGAAGCCTGAGGACAGCATCATCATCCACTCCTCCATCAAGACTTCACAAACTTTGATACCTGCAGGGGGTCAAGGTGCACACGCCTCACTCTGGGTGTAAGGGTGGGGTAAAAACAAGGCAGGATGGAGAAGGGGGAGAAAAATACTCGAAGGCCAAATAATAGTGGAGGGGGAGAAAAAAAATCTGTGTCCACGACAAGAGTTTTTCAGGGGTCACAAAGAGGGATAGAGAGGGGAGTAAAGACCACCAAAAAAATGGTTAAGACAGAAAGACAAAGAGAAAGGTGAGAGGCACCTTTCCCCCCTCGAGGAGGACAAAAGATGGAGCCAATAATGGAGGGGCCCTTTGACAAGCCGAGGTTGCAGGATGCTCCATCTTTTCAATACAGCCGAGAGGGCGAGCGGGAGGGAGACGGACAGAAGAGAGGAGGGATGAGTGTTAATTAGAAGGTCCTTCAGCCCATGGCCCCGGTCAAGACGCAGAGGCCGCCCCAGCTGTCGGAGCATGACACACTGGCATTGTGCATTCAGCCCTCATTATGTGTGTGGGTCTGGGATTGTGTGTGTTTGTGTGTGTGTGTGAGAGAGAGAGAGAGAGAGAGAGAGAGAGAGAGAGAGAGAGAGGCGACAGGGGAAGGAAAGGCTGCAGTCCAGGGTACAGCGATGGCCAGCGGCGCTTGCTGCAGCGTGACAAGACTGATGAGGCGCTGGGGCGACATGGGGGCCTCCAGAGCAGCGCTGATAAAAATACCCTGCATACAAAGTGTTGCAGTCACACACAGAGATGCAGCTTAGATGTGCTGGGAACAAAAAATGCTATGTTTAGGGGAAACGATTCCCTGTATGGAGTCACAACGGTTCAAATCCAAGTTTTAATGTTGTGTTTATATTTGTATCCACAGAGAACTGACCCATCCTCCGCCCCTCCTTTCTCCGCCAACCGGTCCTCACATCGCCTTAGGACCCCACCTGCGGCCTCCGTTCTTGGGCATGCCCTCTGCTCTTTGCCAGGCCCCCGGTGAGTCTTCATTAATGCCAAAGATTGAATGAATTATAGCTCTACGCTAATATGAAGGAAGCACTCAGTAGCTCTGTGTTAAATCAAAAGATTTCATTATTCATATTTGAAAAAAAAGAGGTTTATTGCTTCAGGGTTCAGACTGTGTTCTGGTAAACTGGGAAGGATTTTCACACTTTGTTCCACCAGAGCATCTTGGTCACTTTTTGACACATTTGCTCACAGATGTGCATAATTTCCTTCACTTCTGGCAGCGGTGGCAGAATAAAACTTATTTATTTAAGTAACAGAAGGAATACTAGGAGTGGTGAAAAAAATAGTTTTTAATCAGAATCGAGATTCTTGTTCATCAAGATTCAGAATCATTTTAAAATTTCCAAGAATCGATTTTTTAATAGGCTAAAAATGATTAGCTTATTAGCTAAGTGAGAAAGACCATTTAAACTTTGCCAGGTTAGCCAAGTTTAGCCGTTTTTTGATGAAAATGATCAGTTTTCTTTCAGCTAATGAAACAATTCCTCAGAGCCGTTTCTGGCTTATAGAGGGACAGAGTTAATCAGCACACTTTGGTACTAAAAGAGGATTGAATGTGAAATTAAGTTCGGTTTGAATCAAATTAAATTGTGAGTTGCTGCAAGATTCAAACCCCGCATGAATACAGCCAGATGAAAATATTATGTGCAAAGTGTAACATAAAAGTACAGTTTGTATAAACAAAAGATAAAAATCATAAAAAGCTGCCATGTAATTATCCTGATGTCAATAGAACAGTAAAGGACAAGTGAAACTGCTTAAGTTACTTTCCGCCTGTCATTCTATCCCATGGTGGGACTACATGTCATGTGGTCTTTTTGTTTGTCTCTTGAACAGCTTATGGTTTCCTCCAACCAGCTCAAGCCGAGATCTTTGCCCGACAACAGGAGCTCTTGAGGAAGCAGAATCTGGCCAGGTGTGTGTTGGAGTGTTTAATAATAATAGAATAATTTTTAATGGTCACATAGAAGAAGAGAAGATCAGGGAATGGGGGAAAAAAACATTGTTTTCATTGTTAAAGTCCTTGTGTGTGTCATTGCCTCAGACTTGAGATGTCGGCAGAGCTGCTGAGACAGAAGGAGCTGGAGACTCTCCACCAGCGACAGCAGCAGCAGCAGCAGCGTCTCCTGGGCTCCGACCCTCTGGGAGCTCTTCCTCCCGGCCTGCCCCATGACCATCCAGCCCTCCGGAGTCTCCACGACATCCCAGAGGGACATCCTCTCCGCGAAGAGCTGATCCGCCGCTCCAATGCAATGTTGGTGCTCCGCCACGGGGCTGCTAAGCCCCTCCTAGCCCTCAACCAGCAGCAGCAACCACCCGTGGCGTCCTCCACACCCAAAGACAGCCAGGCACAGAGCTCCGCCGCCGGGCCGGACGCCGAGTCCAGAAAAGCGGCTCGCAGGGAACCCCAGACACCGCTCCGTGCCGGGGATTACAGAGGGGGGAGAGAGGACAGAGGGGGGGAGGGGGACATGGAGGTGCACGACGAGGACATGAAGGACTCGGACAGTGAGGCGGAGATGTGCGAAGAGAGGCGGGAAGTCGCAAAGCCCAGCAGCAAACCCAGGGACAGGGAGAGAAACCGGGGCAAAGAGGCTGGAAGCAAAGCGGGGTGCGACGGTGCCAAGGAGGCCGGAGAGAGCTCAGGCCGGCAGAGCGCTCCCTGCAGCTCCGCAGGTACAGAGTCGCCCAGTCGCCACCTTTTCACCCCTGGACTGGGCAAGGTCGATCTGAAATACCACCTACCGCCGGGGTTCATGCCGCCGCTGCCTGCTTTTCACGCACAGTCACTGCCCTTCGGATTCCCCTACGCCAGCCCTTACTTTCACACGGGTGAGACGCGCAGACGCACACACACAGCTTAGGACTGACATGTGAAAGCCATTAGCGTCACTCTGTGTATGCATGTCTCCAGTGTGGAGACCTCTCCTTGTTAGGGGCCCTGCCTCTGACCCCAGCGTGACCCAAAGGCACGCTACCAGCAGCGTAGCAACGGAGGCAGGATGGGGGAAGGGTTGTTCATACACACACACAGGCTGGTCTTTATCTGCTGTGTTTCCTGAAGTTAAGGTAACCTTAACGGTTGTGTTTCTAGAATGTAAAAAAAAAATCCAGTTAAAGGATGAGTTCAATATTTTGCAACCTGGACCTATTTTCTAACATGAAATACGATCATTTACCCACCCAGACAGTTTTGGTGTAACTTGATCTCTTTCAGGAGATGTATGGATCCACTCATGATCAGCGAACATCCAATATAACGGGAGTGAACGGGGCCAGCTCACGCAGCCTCTACATACAGCAATTTCTGCCACAAAACTCCTTCATTTCACCAGTGTGTTGTTATGAATCGCTGATCCGATCCCTCTGTGAACAGCTTGGAGTTGCGTTTTTGTGGTGATCTGTCGTTATTTACAGCCATTAACTTGGATTAAGGACTTTGATGACGTCACTTCTGGGCGGCATCACAGTGCCTGTAAGGGCTGTTACCTCCTTACTGCATCATCTCAGACTAAGATATACGTTGCGTTGTTTCCTTTCACTGCTTTATTTAACTAGCATTTCCTGAGCAATCTCTTAGAAAACGGATTTATTGATCTTCAGTGAATCCGTATCAATCCACTCTTAAATCCACCTGTCCCATTAATGAGCTTTTAATTCCAACCTACCACAGCACGACTTGCCTGGAAGCAGCTCCAGAGAAAGAGGAAAAGTCAGAACACTCAGAGGCTTTGTTCCCACTGTATATTTATATTGACACATCATTTTCACCCGCTGCTGCTTTTTCAGGCTCTTTGGGAGGTCTTTTCATGGATGGGGAGGACTCAGCCACAGCCAACCCTGCTGAGGACATCAGCAAGTGGAGTGTGGAGGATGTGTGCGGCTTCATAAACAGCCTGGCTGGATGTGCAGAATACACACAGGTGAGGATACACGGGGAGGGAGGACAGAAGAGAGAGCGAGAGAGAAGGGGATGAAGGCCAGGGGCAGGCTGACTAATAACCACAGAAGAAGAGTAGAGGCAAAGAAATGATGTATACTCAGAACTACTTTGTCTTTAAGGGGGTATGAATCCGTTTAGACAGAACTAAACCTAAGCTTTCTGCATAAAGTCTTAATGTGGATGTGTGCGGAGTTCAGCCAGATCTGTGGGCTTTGTGTGAATGAGTGCGAGCTAGCACTGCATGCTAGTACATGTGTAGCTTGTGTGGATGAAATGTGTATATTGATCAGAGCTATTCAGCATTTGGGGAAGGTTGGGCCTTTTTTTAAATTTTAACATGAACATGAAACAGTGTCTTCCTGGATAGGAGCTTTCTCACTACGTGAAACTAAAAGGTTCATGTTTTAAGTAAATATTGATTTGATTGGTTCAGCACAAGCTATCAAATTGATTTAGACATATTAAGCCTTTACATTTAAAAAACAAACCCTTCCCAGTGTGAAAATTCCCTCCGATTAGCTTTAGATGAAAAGAAATGGGAGAAAAATCTTCTCCAAAACAACTACCAGCCGACAGATATGTTTCCATCATGAGACCAGCTGCACACATCAAGCATATGGTCAAAAAATACTGATGGGGATTTCACCTTTTTGGGATAGAGACACTCTTGTAGTCAGTGAGAGTGTGCGTGTGTGTGAGTGTGTGTGTTGGGGCTGTAGCTGAAGCGGCTGTGTCTCTGCCAGGTGTTTCGGGAGCAGGCCATTGATGGGGAGACATTACCGATGCTCACTGAGGAGCACCTGCTCAACACCATGGGACTAAAGCTGGGGCCTGCGCTCAAGATCCGCTCACAGGTACACACACTGCCGACCTGTGTGTGTTTTTTGTGTGACTGAGTGGAGCTGTGCGTCTGTGAATGTGTCTCTGTCATTAGGACCAGGGCAGTTGACTAGCATAGAGTAGCGTAGCTGATTCCCCCTAAACTAGCCTGCCCCCACAGACTGCAGCTTTCCTCCCCTCTCTCTCTCTCTCTCTGACATGCAGTAACACATCAGGCGGCGACACACATCTCAACAGGCTGTCCTGACAGTCATATGGTCTCCTCTCATGTCCTCAGGTGGCGCGCCGCGTTGGCAGGCTTTTCTACATGACAGGATTCCCGCTGACGTTCCCGTTTACACCTTCTGCTGCCGTGCGCCCTCCCGAGCGGGATCGGGACCCCCTGGCCGCACCATCTGACGCCCCCCTGCCCCTGCCTCTGTCCCTCCTGCACCGACCCACCTCCACCAGCAGCAGTTCCTCTCCGTACAGCGGCCCCACCCCAGGATGCTCCTCCCCCAAACAGGAAAACAGTAACGGCTCAACAGTGGTGGGAAGGTACGAGGCCAAAACTCCCTCCTAAGATCGCACAGGCAACGGGGTGAGAGGGGCCGCCAGACAACCCCTTCAGCACCTTGAGACCTTTAAGTTTAATATTAAGAGGAAATATCGGACTGGAATAAACTACGGGACAGTCTCTGCAGTAGCTGGAGCTGAGCAGAATCCAAAGAAATTGAGCTGCAAGGGAGAAACGTGAACTGACAGAGGAACAGAGAAGGAGAAAAAGCAGGAAAAGGAGACAGCTGGTCACAGACTGCCTGCCAAAAAAGAAAACGGAGCTGAGTCCTGCCACAAATGCGACATTCTTGCAAGTCAGACAGACGCTGGCGGAAACTCTTCCTTCCTTCCTGGGCAGGAGGAAACTCTTCTCACTTTCTTTCTTTCTCTCGTCTCCATCTCTAACTGCGCTCACCACAAGCCCTACAGAGCCCAGAAATTAAAGAGGGACGCGTCTCCCCTCTTTTTCTCTCCCTCCCTTCTTTCTTCTCCACTATTTCCCAAGGCCAAACAGCACCGTGGCGCTGCCTTTATAGAGGCTGGAGCTGAAACACATGCTGGGGCAGCAATAGCTCTGACCAGCTCTCATATCACTGCAACTATGCATTCCACTATCCCGATACCAAAGATGACCGGATGTGTGGAATTGGAACCATGTTTCACAATGTGTCCGTTTCTTTTTTGCATTAATGGTCTCAAAGACTGGTCCAACAGGGAAATGCTAGGCTAGTGCCTCAAACGATGGACTCCTATTTGAGATGATACAGGAAGAGCGGTCATTTACTGGCATTCAAAAAGCTGTACAACTATCAATGGGGTGGGGTGGGGGGGCTGCAGCTTGTCATTGTACACTTGTGTTGACTACTGTGGGAGGCATAAACATGCAAAATTGTACAGAATCACGCTTAAGATGAAAATATTCTGGTGGTAACATACGTGGTACTTTGACTTTTTGTTAAATGTAATTGCACGAATAAGGATTTCTTTACTGAAAAATGTGACTTTGGTGGTACTTTTGTTCATAATTTTTTTAAAAAGTGTAATATTGAAAAAAAGAAAAAAATGACGCTTCAATCTCAAATGCTACTCCAGCATATAAATATGAGGACAAAAATATTTATAGGACTTTTGATGTAGTAGATAAAGCAGATCATGATATGTATTAAATTTAGCCCTTAACTCGATTCCAAAGATACTTTCACTTTGTTTTCTCTTGGTTGCAGGGAAAAGAAAAGGCACAAAGCTCTTAATGCAAATGTTTTGAATTTGTAAATTTTTTTTTTAAACCTACATAAGCAATGAATTAAAAATGGTCTCTAGATTTCCCTTCAAAGTTTTGTCTTCATCCTATTTTTCTATTCACCACGCAGGTGAAATAAATCCTAAAGAAATACCTCTGTCTCTTTTTCTTTCATCCGCCTGTGTGCTTTCATCAGACAACGTGCAAATGGTTTCTCCTCTTCAGGTGTCTGTGGTTCTTCTATAAAAAATGTGCAACGGAGGGGGAGTTTGTGGTCTCCCAGTGCGTGTGGAGGAGGAGGATGTGACCCTGGAGGAGCACAGTTCAGGTCAACACCAGCTGTTGGAGTGTGAGGTTCAGCCGCAGGCCAAGGCCTCCCTGCCTGTGGGGGCCCAACCTGACCCCCTCCTAGAATACCTTCACAGGAACAGAACCAGAAGCAGCACTTACTCACACTCACCTTCCTCCTTCAAAGCACTAAACTTTGCACGCTCTGCTGAGGCCTCCCTTTGCTTGAGGGAAGCTTCTGCACCTGAAGCTTCTGAATTCAAAACAAAAACAAACACAAAAAAAAGTGTGACAAGATAAATGCGGTTCCTCAATTTGACATCCGTGTGATAAGTAATTCATCTTGTGTTGTGAAGTTGTGAAATATTAGCCACAATCACCTTTAGTTTCCTTTTAAATTCTATTAAAAGGTTCAGATAAGAAAGAAAAGAAGTCGTTTAGACGGAAAAGACAGTGGTCTAAGAAGGGTGGGGGGGGCGGGGGGTGAGGAACTGGCACTGAAATAGACCAGCCTGTGTTGCTCCTCTACCACCTGGGCAGAGTTTTGGCACAGCATCAGACACAGACCTGCCAGCCTGGCACAGCATTGCTGCCTCGGGGCTCAACACTGCCTCTCTGTGCCCATTCTCTTGGCCTGGCTTGGCCCGGTTCTGCCAGGCGCAAATCTTCCTCCAAATAGCCGGCTCTTACAAAGCCTAAGGGTACCTACAGGTGTGCACATGCACAGACGACATAAATTCATATTTCCGGTGCATGCATGTGCACACAGCGACTAATCAGCATCCTGAAGAGAAAAAAAAATTAAGAAAACACAATGTAGTTTCTGAAGTAGTTTTTTACTTCCAATGCCATATAAAATTACATGATCTTATTTCTGCTGTACATGTGAACCAATACACGCTTCTATAGCAAAGATCCAAAAGTCCCAAAAATAACTGAATAAAAGTATGAATATTTTATGGGGGGCATGGACAAGCCGCATGAAAATCAGTCATCATCAGACAGCTGAAGGTCTTCCACCACATCCTCTTCTCCCTCGGCCAGCTTTATTAGAGCAGCAGAGGACAGGGGCTGAGGTGCGCTAGAGGCCTTTTCATCCCCTTCATCCTCATCCTCACCATCATCGTCTCCTAAGAAATAGACAAGAAGCATTTCAACTTCACAATGTTCCATTAAAAAGCAGAAAATTTCAAGATATTTTTTGCAGCACTGTAAAATATGTAAATACATACTTTATAGTATCAGAACTTTTGTAAAAACATTTGTCTCATTTGTAAATTAGCCTCCACTCGTGTGAAAGGTTCTAGTTGACTAAAAAAAAAACTAACTAAAAAGGTTAATTACGCCTACAGAAAAAAAACCCTTTAACTGCCTTGAACGCCATGTGTGGTTCAGGCTTTTCTTCCTTCATCACCACGAAGCACATTTGCCTGATTGGATGGGCACATTTCAAAGAAAGAATAAGCTGCTGGTCCGTGCATGTCCATATTTGACCAATCAGAGTAAACAGAGGTATGTAAGAGGTGTCTCTTAAAGAGACAAAAGCTAAAAATGAGAATTTCAGACGGTGTGATATGTGCTGTAGTATATTTGGATAAAGGAAAGATAAATAATCCATTTCCTGAAATGACAGGGTTATTTTTGTGTTTTACTTGACTTTTCCACTTGAAACTTGGATTTTAATAGTCTGGAAATACTTTATGGAATAGAATCTTAATTGATTGCTTTTCCATAAAATTTTTCGTGCTTTGATTTCATACACTATGGGTTGGTATGAAATAGTCAGTCAGCTCAGAAAATATCCAACAATCCAATCAGACCCCCTAGTTAGAAGCTGCAATGGCTGAAAAAATCCCCATCTCCCCAAAGAATCCTTTAAATAATTCCCTGATCAGGCAGTGATCCGGATCACCCCCAAAATGTAATCAGTTGTTTCTTAATACATTTCAAAGATTTCCTGAAAACTTAATCAAAATCAGTCCATTTTTGAGTTATATTGCAAACAGACAGATGGACAAATAAATATAAAAAACATAACCTCTGTGCTTGACAGAGGTAATAATAAGTTTCAGTAATTGAATAACATAGCTAGGATTTCCATATTAAGAAGTTCTGGTTGCACTTAAACACAATAATGTAATACTGGGCCATCTATATTTTTCTTTTTGCTGTTAATAAGACAAGTACACAGAGACAATTGTGTTTTGAAGTTGCTCTTGAGTTTAAAAGACATTTTTAAATTATTTGTTTTGCTTAATCAATGTTCAAAAACCTCTAGATGTGCAAGTAATCGCAAGCAATCCAAGAAAATTCTCAGATTTCAGAGCCCAATATCAAATGACATCTGCATTATGCTTGAAACATTATTAAATATAAGCTTTAATCATTAATACTAGCCTGCCTTCATGACTGATGCTCTGACTGAGTAGTTTAGCTTTTTCACAGCAAATGTAAAACTGTTAGAAAGTCTTGACAGCTGTGTGCAGCTGCTCTGAGTTTTACGAAAAAGGCTATATAAATAAAATGTATTATTGTTTTTATTTTTAATATTAATGCTGGTTTGTTTGTGGTCAAACACTGATGATATACTAGGGCTACTAGTGTAATTTATTTGAAAATGTGCAATTTATTTTGACTAAAAACTGGATTTTTTTCCTCTTTTGCACAAGTCTTCTCGGGCTTTCAACATTAGCAGCTGGCTAACTTAATCTGAACTCTTTTAAAGAGGCAACTAGCACAGCGGGATTTCTTTCCACTGTAGATCCTGTATGATAAGAATTCAGACGAAAAGGGATCAAGGACGCAGTGGTTTTGCATGTCTCTATGGAAGTCATTAGGTTGTTTATATAGTGGAAAATTTATGATGTTATTTACCATCTTTGTTGTCCTTCATATAAATAAAGTCATATTTCGCAAGCAAAAGGTTTATGATTAATATTGTTTTTAATAAGCTTAATTTCTTTAAGATAGAAAAGAGGAAAAAAATCAATTAAAATCAGAAATCAGTTTTTTTGTCTGAAAAAAACAAACAAAAAAACAACCAAAGATTAGATTTTTAGGCCATAACACCCAGCCTATGATATACCAACCTGAATCCTCTTCCTCCATCCCCTCGTCATCACTCAGATCAGACATATCATCCAGATCATCGTCGTCTGATCCAGCGCCGCTCTTCTTACCTGAGAAAAAACAGAGTGAAACATCACACACCACTGATTTTTGTCTAGTGTTACATTCTTTAGATATTCCTAAGTTTGCACAGGTGCATCGCTGACGTCTTCAGACTTTAGAGACCTGGATATGTGGGCCAGGTATCAGAGGCAGCTGGAAGTGTCTATTTCCTCCTGAGATGGAACTGAGAGTCGATTACAGGCGCCGCTGCTGCTGCTGCACAAACACCCATGACAGTTTACTACTGGCAATTTCAGACATCTTATGCTCACGGCCTAAATATAGCAAATGGAGATAGCAGGCAGGTTCCAGAGCTGCAATGATGATGGCAGAATTGGTGTGTGCTGGAGAGAAGTTGGGAGTTTGTCTGAACTTGTGTTGTGCTGTCCTCGGAGTAGTGTGAGTGTGTGTGTGTGTGTGTGAGTGTGTTGTATAGCCAAAGGGACAACTGGGGTCCAAAGGCTTTGAAGTTGAGACGTGATGAGAGGCTGACGGCGTGATGGAAGAGAGGCAAAGCAGAGCTACTTCCTCTGCGTGCAACGCTGCCAACGCACACACACACACACACACAGTTTAAGTAAGTCCACATGCACACACACGCACAAAGAAGTAAACAACATCTATTAAAACATCAGGTACTTCTTCTCCCATCTGAATTTAAGAGAACAAACACACTCGCTGGCTTCCACACTCTGTAGCTCACATGGTGCGAGCAGATTTTAGCTGTGCCTCTGAGGTTGCCCCTAGATGACCTAGATGACTTATTACCACCACATGGACACCGCAAACACACACTCATCAATCTAAATAAGCGGCCCCCCTCCTCTCAGACTCCCCCTCTTTCCGTGAGCGGGTGACACCAAACAGCTTTGGTGAGCTGCCCAAAAGCTTTCTGCTGCTCGGGGGCTGGTTGACGAGGTGGCGGCTGTGCATCATTCTTAGTGAAGTGTGTGTGTGTGTGTGTGTGTGTGTGTGTGTGTGGGGGGGGTGAGGGGGGGTGTGTGTACGAGAAAATGCGGGGGCCGCTAGTTGAAGCCCACAGAGCCAGAAAGAGGGAAAAAAAATGTAAAAAAAAAAAGGAAGAGAGGAGTGGGAGCGGCCACCTCTGGCTGTTCCAGTGGGCTGGTTTGAATTATGAACCCCGCTGGGATCCAAGCCTGCACTTCCTGTTGGGGGGGGTTTCAGCTGGTGTGTGCGAGCACTATGGGTGGAGGAAAGACGAACGAAAGACATGCAGGGCGGGGGAGCCGCTTGCCGGCAGCTGCCCATCCGCTTGTTGGGATTCTGCCTACAATGAAGTCCAGATGCATTTAAAAAAAATTAAAAATCCCCCTGCCGCCTACTTCTTTCCTCTGTGGCCTTGCAGAGCTTTTTTTTTTTTTTTCTTCCTGAAGCTTGGAGCATGTCCGAGCTGTGAAAGAGAAGCTGCAGCTGCCTATGACCTGTGGACGACCCAGAGTGGACGACGCATGCAGAGGTTAAAGGATGAGCCGGGTCATTTTGCTGGGCAGGGAACCAAACCGTCTGATAAGCAGAGATTTTCCTTTTAGTTTCATTTGGAATTTAATTTTAATTTCCACAGAGACACCCAGAGTGGATGTTTGTAATGTCAGAGCCCCGTGGTAATCCCGCTGCAGGT
Organism: Craterocephalus eyresii; assembly: GCA_037177035.1. Classification (NCBI taxonomy): domain Eukaryota; kingdom Metazoa; phylum Chordata; class Actinopteri; order Atheriniformes; family Atherinidae; genus Craterocephalus; species Craterocephalus eyresii. The sequence continues at coordinate 14,730,697 of JBBBVT010000014.1, forward strand.
GATATGCCTCATGAAGCCAAAACATTAAAAGCAGTAAACAACACACATACATTCAACTTTAGACTGCTCTTTTATCCTGCAGTTACAGAATACAGCCCCCTAGAGGCCAAGGTGGGAAGTTTATCTGGAGCTGTTATATCTATATTAAGTTTCAAAGCATGGGGAAAACTTGTGTGCCAGAGTTTGCTCACCTTTGATTTTGAGCCCTGTGTCATCTTCCTCTGAGTCACTGTCAGACTGGAAAAGATCCTTAAACTCCTTCTTGTCCTCCTCCTTCTTCTCTTGAATCTTCTTCCGTTTGATCTCAGGCAGATCCAAATCCTCCATCTTTTCAAAACAACACAAAACGCACGTTCACGGTTTCTGTGTTAATCATATATTAACTGTTGTTGCAATTATTTGAATTAACTTCTGATTTTTCAATATATTCATTTTGACATATGTTTAGTGTGTAGTTTACTATGTTTTACTAATTTGATATGATTAATATATATATATTCATTAGTTCATATGCTTATTGTGTTTTTTACTGTCTTTATCTAACCTCAGCTCAGAGCAGTGGAAAATTACTAACACCAGACTCTCAGTAAAAAATGAAGACTCACAGGTTCATAGTGAGACACAGGAAGAGCTCATAGATAAGACTTTGGTTCTCATTAAATATGAAGATTCACAGGTTCATAGTAAGAAACAGGATGAGCTCATAGATAAGACTCTGGCCCTGAAAGCTGGAGCTCAAAGATGACCATTGGTAAAGAAAGTGTAGGGAGGGCTGTGACTTCCTAACAGGTGCCGGACCGTGTGGTGTGAACGGAAGATGGATGACGACTACGCGGCCTCTCAAAAATACACATGCACATGTAGCGCACCCACATGCACGCACATAGACTCATGTAAGTGCTTCACATGCACACACATAGACACAAGTATTGTAACAAGTATAAAAGAGAGGATTTTTTTGATTAGGCAGGTCTCTTCAGGTTGTGCTGGGAGACTCTGTGCACGTTGGTGCAACAGGGATCAGCAGCTAAGGCTATGAACAGACCTCCTCTCGAGAGTTATGTATTTTCTCCTTTTCCTCAAACTCAGAATTGTCAATTGAAATAGCATAATTCTGGTGTTTGTCTCTTTTCTTATGATGCTGAATTAACCAACATGACTCCTTCTGATATTTAAAAAGGTAAAATGACTTTACTGCCCTGCTAGTTAAATGTGGAACATGACTGCTTTGTTATTAACGTAAAAGGACTGGCAGGAAATGTTCAGAGAGGAAGACCAGAAGTGATTAAAAATGAGCGAGGAGAAAGGTGATGGTTTTTATCTGTCGGATAATTACCCTTTCTTTCCCAGATATCTCCAGCTGGATCTCCTTCTCCCTCAACTTCTTCCACTGGCTGTAATACCTGCTGAGCGGAGTTCCCTCCTCCTGGGTCTGTTTCTCCCAGGCCGCCTGACAGAAAATAGATGTAGAAGTTATGCTGAGGTGTGGACAGGAAGATTGAATAACAAGAATTTTTTACAATCTTTTCAACCTTTCAGCAGGTTTACTTGGGCTATAAAATCATGTAAACAAATGTGGCTTTCAACAGCACATCATCCAAAATAAGACAGAACGGTGATGGCCGACAAAGGACGGAGGAGAAAAACAGGTTTTAGAAGCCTGAAAGAAGAGATCATCTTCAGCCCCTGAAGGTCTGCGAGGATGATATTGATTAAGCTCAATCACATTATCTGACCGACAAATCCAATCGAGCCAACACCCGTCAGCTTAACACATATATCACAATTTGCTGTACAGCTATTAAGATGGCTGACATGGATGCTCAACCCCCCCCCCAAAAAAGGAAAAGGGAAACAAAAAACAGATATGCGTCTGCACCTTGAATTTAGTCTAAGATAAACAAAACAAGCTTCCATCAAGAGATGAAAATGGGCCAAATAAAAACCAGAGTGTGACCTCGGTATAAACGGGGCATCAATAATTAATTGGGTGACATGTCAGCGAGAGTGTGGTGGCCGGAGGGGGGCCGTGGCCTTTCCTCTGTGGCAGCAGCGGGGCCGCCCCCCCATCCCTCGCCTGCAGTAACACCTCTGCTGCAGCCCCGATGCCACCGAGACGAAAGGCGCTGGCATTGTGCTGTCTGAACTGTTGTGTTTTTACTTACACACACACACAACCATACACACAAATCTACTCAAAAACCATTCATTCTTTTTTTTTATCATTAAATGATCTTACATATCAAATCAGCAGAACAGGTAAAGTCAAGGTGTAAGATGAGTCTTTGGAGAGATACATAACTCAAGGACAAGAGATTCTCTCTAACACACACACACACACACACACACACACACACACACACACACACACACACACACACACACACACACACACAC
>JBBBVT010000014.1:14736782-14774065 GCA_037177035.1 Craterocephalus eyresii
TTTTTTTTTCTAGTTAACAGACATCTGATGCTGAATTTCGGGTGTTTATTTTGAAAACGATTTTATTTTGATAGATTTATCTCGTGTTCTGGCTTTATTTCCGGGCTGGCTTGACCAAATCAGACACGGCTCGCGCAGAAAAAAAAAACGATCGCCGAAACGATCGCTCCACTGCACGTGGCGAGTCTGGCGCTGCGTGTGGCAGCACTCCTGATGTGGAAGACACCAGCTGTTAACATGGGCGCCAAAGTGAAACAGCTGTGCTTCGGGGCGCTTCCGCGTGCGTTGTGTCCCCGGCGTAAGGATCGACTGATACATCGGCCGGCTGATATAGTGGACAAATATTCACGTTTTTCCATTTGTATAGTTTCTTTTTTTCCCCATCGGTTACTGGTAAAACTATGACAACTCTTCAGTTGAGTATGAAGGTTTGATTTCACCAACGTCACACACAAAGTCACAGTATTTTCAGATATTTATATTATATCTTTGGCTCACCTCTGCAAATGATAAACATATTCCTCTTTTTCTTTATACATCTTATTTCCTAACTTTAAACTTCACAGAGACTAAAAATTCTTGGAAATGCAGCTTCTGTTTTTCACAAAATCACCAACACTCACCACAGCAGCAGCATCAGCCACACCAAAGGCGGCCTTCTGTCTCCGTCCTGTGATGTACTTGCTGTTCTCCTGTATCTTCTCCAACAGCTGGCGCATAGGCTTGGAGTAATTGGCCACTTTGCATTCTTTCACGAACTCTTTAAGCTGCATGGACATAAGATGGAGCATGAATGGGGAAAAGAAACCTATCGACTCAATATTAAATTTGATATAATGGCAAAAAGAAAAAAGAATTCCATATTTCTTTAACATTTTTACCTTAATTAAAATATTCACCTCATCAGCAGATAAATAAATACAATATGCCTGCAGTGACGTTTTGCTTTTTACTGTACGAAACAAAGTTTCAACAAACATGAACAAATAAATCTAAATAAAATAGTAAAAGACTGTAAAATATGTCTGTATTTTGGCAAAGTTCAAGAAACAAACAATATTGTGCTCAATGCTTTTCATCAGCATTGCAAATGTCAGCAGCCGGTGATGCATAGTTCTGAAATTGGTCAAGTAACCCGCAAAAATAACGTAATTTAGTTTTCATTTAAAAAGGTGCAAATACCTGAATGGTGGTCGGCAGGGCAAGCTCAGGGAAGCCGATGGTGCTGGCCTGAGTGTGGAAGTATTCCAGCATCAGGTCATACAGCTGGTCAATCAACCCATCCTTAAAAAGAAAACAAATAAAAATAACTTAGACAGAGCTGCAAAATCCACACTTTACATTAGCCTGTTGACTTTGGCTGATGATATCATAATTGTCTTTGCTGTGTCTATAAACTCATGTAGCACAACAACAGCACCTCTTGGCTGCAAAACGAGCAGAACAGCTAAACCCGCTAAAAGGATCTGACTATGTACCAATGATCTTCAACCCCAAGTGAGTTTGGGTTTCTGACGGACTGTAAAAGCAGCATTTGTGTCCACTGATTGGCCGCATAAGTGACTTATTTACTGGCTGATTGGTCAGCAAACAAAACTCTTACCCAAATACCAATCCACCCAATGCTAAACTGAAAGAATGCAAGTAACAAAAAAAGAACAGTAATATGAAGCTCTAATAGTAGATTAGATTTAACATATGAAGACTGCTCTTGGCCATGTCTTGGAAGAAGTAATTTCCTAATCACTTTAAGCCTTTTTGGCCCAACACATTTTCACATTCAGGCAGATGAGTTTTTTTGCATCTTTAAGAGACAGCTGCCCAGGTGACATCAGTTTAACAGTACTAGTGAGCTGAGCGGAGTGTGGGAGATAATCCTCCAGATCCGACCTGCAATCCTCTTGGCTGCAATACTGACTGTGGCGACTCAGGGACAGTTTTAGAGCCCTGACGAGGGGCTGTAAGAGCTGCCCTCAATCCCCTTATACATAAACACAAGCTGAGGAAGCCACTCATCTGATCAGCCTCTCCTTCTAAATGTAGCAGAAACCAACAGCAAAAAACACCTGCTCTTTCCCAGCTGATCACAGGGAAGCTTACCTTGAAGGCTTTCTCCATTAGGTTGATTTTGTTCAGCTTCAGGATGACTGCAAAGTTGATGGGTTTCTTACTCATTCGGCCCGGTTTCTTATTAAAGTCCACCTCCTGCAAGATCTACAAAAGGGGTAAAAAGTGGTAACAAGCTCTGATGTAAAAAAGCAACAAATACAATTTCAGACATTGGGTCGCACAATTGGGTTTACCAATGCCTATAGTTCTGAACTTAATCTATTAACCAACGTCTAAAGTTTAGTTTCATGGACAGCTATAGCTCAGGAGGAAGAGCTGCTAACTGGGTCCAGGGCAAGAAAACAAACCCAATCTTGCCTCCCAATGTGCCTATCAGGGGCTGGTGAATGTGTGCAGAAGCACTCAGTATGATACAATGTTAGTGTTGTATGAATGTGCTGTGTGAATAAGAAACGCAGTGTCAAAGCACTTTGATTGGTCACTAATTAGAAGAAAAGTCCATTTACCATTTTAATTCAATGCTATAAGGCTGTGGAACAGAAAACAGAAGATCATGGCACGGACTAATCTAAGTTACCTGCATGGTGATTTTATAAAACCAGGACTTGATTAGATTAGACTGACAGTCTGGAAACACTTTAAGTGACTGTGAGGGAATAAAAGTCTTAGTGGGCTGCTTTTGTATCTGTTTCTGACTCATTAAGTCATCAGACAAAAGAAACAAAAAAGAATAAAATACGATTCACATAAATATAGCAATGTCTTTGTTTCACGAATACAATGTTTTTAAAAAAAAAAAACGTTTTTCTGAAGAAAAAAAACTAACTAAATTTAAATTTCTTGTCGGGCATTATAGCAAGCAGAATGATGGTGTGGCTGCTCGTTTGAGTTTTCCAAATATATCTTAAAAACTGATAGACGTAATGTACATTTTTTGGGGGAAATATGGCTCCTTATATAGTCAGTATACATTGTCATTATTCAATTTTTTTCACATGGTCTGGGGCCAAAAAAACAAAAAGAAATCACAAAAACTGTCAATATCGAAGCATTACAAGAATCTCAATTCTTCGATTTTGAATGGAATTGGCACCCTAAAAATCTTAAGAATTGAATTGGGAGGTAAATATCATCCAGCCCTACAACTCACACAATCCATTAAAAAAATCTTTCTTTTGCATCCATTAAAAGATATGAAGGTCTGAAGTACTTATAAGCAGTCAACAGCTTACCTGACATCGACAGGATGCAGGGAGAAATTCAAGCTCTCAGCTAGGCCTACTCACAGCTTCTCAGCATGGGGAAGAGGACTGAAGCCAATCTTTGCCATCTCATAAAACTCAAAATTCATAAACTTACAGCAGCTTTTGGGTCAAATGTTGTCTTTTTGCATTTGTTTGTGAAAGTAACATGCTGCTACAGGTCAATTGTTGTTCATACAAGTATAATAAATAGGGACGCACTGACTGGAATATTCTGGGCCGATGTCGATACCGATATTTCACATTACATTTTGGCCAATGGCCGATGTTCTATGGCTGATGTTTGTTTTTTGTTTTTTTGTTACTTATTCTTTTGTGCCATGGAAATATCCAAGTCTTTCAGCTGTTCATCACTCAATCCTTGAATGAGCACAAATTCAATCAGACCAATTTATGAAAGAGAAACAACTTTTAATGTCACTCTCTGCTTGATATTAGTTATAACTTCTTTTAACTTGTAAGTTATGACATCTCTTTTCTGAACATTTTCGATATATACAGTGTTTCCTCTACAAACTTTGTAGCTATGGCGGCACCAAATCTCAGGCCCGGGGGGGTGGGGCTCGTCATACGTATGCATCAGCCTACACATGCCTTTCCCATGGGGGCCCCATAATAGTTTTAGGATATCAGATCCTTGTAAAACAAATAAAATAGGCTACAAAATAAATAAAAAAACAAAACAAAAATGGGCTGTCTAAATGATTGTACATGCCATATTGATTCATATTAAGCATACAGCTTAATATAAGATGACAGATATACAGCATATTTCAGTCATTATCTGCTGGTTAGAAGCTGATTTGGGGATTATATATTGTTGTCTCCTCCTCTTTATGCACGGACGCAGAATACCGCTTCAGCAATAACGTTGCTTCAGCGAAGGCATGTCGCCAAATATATTTCGGTGGAGCGCTGTCACGGCTGCTCCATGAGGAAACACTGAGTTCTGCTAGTTAGAACCCAAGTTACAGAAGTAGGATTAATGCGCTGTGAGGAAACGTGCAGTGGGGCTTTATTCACATCAATTTTATAAAATTGAAATATCCAAAATAATTGCTGTGCATACCTTGTCTGAACTGAACTAACGTGTTGTCCCTAGCAAGTTACGCACTGTCAGCAATGACTTAAAGCGAAGTTGTGCTGCCAGCTGGTTTTAAGTCATGTATATCAGCCAGTTAAGCTACACAGTTTATACTAGGGCTGGGTTAAAAAAAAAAAAAGATTAATCAATTAAAATCGATTCAGGAATAAAAACATCAATAATCGATTCATAAAATGCCGAAAATCTTTTTTTTTTTTAAAGAAAGAAAGCTTAGTTTTTATTTGGCTATTCTTTTTTACTGTAGTGTTTCTGTTAACACTGTATTCTCTTCAACATGTAAGACTGGCTATTTTCACAAATAAATTTTACAGTTATGTGTGTGACATGCTAGTGCTGGACATTTTTTAATGAAAACATGAATATTATATGTATAAAAAATACACACTGTTGAAAGGTTGCTTCAGTGTTTCATAAAAATTGCCGTCATAAAAAGTGTCTCATATTCAAGAATTATTGATGTGACATGAATATCTAAAAAATGAATCAATATTGAATCAAAAATAATTGAAATCGAATCTATTTTTGCTCTTGCGAATCGAAAATCGGAAATTAGGAGTGATAACCAGCCCTACTTTATACAAGTTGTATTCTTTATTCCATTATCTTTATCACAGTGTAGATTCATTCTAAAAGATAAATTTAGGCTGTGGAGAATTCCTTCTATGTCCGCACAGCACCAGTCCAAAATACACAAACATGCAGAACACAGGTCAGATAGTAAAGTCGATCAATGTTGTTTTAATACAGACTCTGTATTTCCACATGGTTTTGAACGCAATCATATTCTGTCGTCTCATCAATGGGCAGACTGCAGAGAAACTGGTTGTAATGGTGCAAAATATGCTCGTTCCTATTGCTATTCCATTTAAGTAAAAGCCTGACTCGTTTGATATAGAAGATCATTCATAAAATGAAGGAAATCCTGCTAATGAATGTATCTGATCTACCAGTCATACATAAGTCATACATAATACATAACATACATAACATAATACGGTACTGAGATGGGGAGGTATCGGGAGACTTTTTTCCTTTCTCCCCGTATTCTCTGGTTATTGTTCAAGCAATGCTCTAAATGAACCTGAAAAAATAAAATAACTTAAAGAGGCAGATCCGACATTCATCAGCAACTGTTGTCAGTCCAGATATTCTTTCTGCTCTGTGTCTGCCCGTTGGTCACTGCAGTAATGGCGGCACTGTAAACATTTCTGTTGCCACGATGACCAGAACTTATTTTTAACTAGTGTTCTGCATCACTTTTTAACTGACACCATATCAGCCAATCAGAGTCAAGTATTACTCCAGTCCATGGTATAACTGTTGTTCATTGACTTCTCATACGTACTCACCATAAAACACTTCCCTTGCATCAACACATACAAACTACGTCACACCAGCCACTGACTGCTCTTCATATGATACATGTTGACTGTATTTTGATAATTACCACTCAACAAAGACTAATTAAAAAAAGACTGCAGTGTTGCCAGGGCAAAATAAATTCTGTCTTAAACTAAGAAAGCACATTTAAGCCAGTGTGTGGGCCATTTGTCTGCAAGCTTTAGCCTTCACATCTGCCCACAGTGTGCAAGTGAAATTCTGTTTAGTATTTGTGTATTGAGCTATTTCTGAATCCCTGTATCTGCACGGGTGTGTGTGTGTGCATGTGTGTGTGTGTGTGTGTGGTCGTTAAATTTTCTCTGTGTGCGCAGTAGAGCAACGCTCCTGGCCGGTGCTGTCTGTACAAACATAGGATGTGGTGGCGGTCTGCGGGGGAGCCAGGGGGAAGTGGGAAAGCACGGGCCAATCCTGTTGCGCTCGCACACACAAACGCAGCACAGCTACTGAAGCAGGAAGCTCCAAATCATACACCCCCCTCGGAGATACGAGAACACACACAGGCACAGACACGCAGGAGGAAAGGGGGCTGCTTCTGCTGCTCTAATTAAAACAGTAGCAGCGTACCTCAGCCTGCCTTTAACAAGGCGAACAGTAAGAGAGAAAAAACACAGGAAGTACTGTGTGTCACAAATAAACACAGCTTGCTGTCGGGGGTTGGGGGGAGGTGCTCCGAGAGCGCGTATGTAGGGGGGGGTGGGAGAAGTGGAGTGGGCCATAGGCAGAGAGGATGTGGTCTCCACAGTGTGTTAGGACCAGGGTGTAAACCACAACCGTGCCCTTATCGCTTCGGTCAAATAGCAGCGAGCACACACAAACAGCCCTCCACTGACCACTCCCAGTGGGCTGAGCTTGGTGCTCAGCCCGCCGCTCTCCTCCTGAATGCCACAACAAAGCCTCAGCATGTGCGAGCGCTTGCACACTTTTTATAAAAACAACGCACAAGCGCATACAACCCTGTGCTTAACACCTGAGCTGGAGAAATGTTGTCAGTTGGTGACCTGTGATTGGTCTGATAACAAAAGGTGCCTTCGATGTTTCCCTTTTGAGCTCCTTCAGTTGTGGCCGTTGAGACCAAAATGCATTTCACACACCACTGATGTTTTTCCACGGCAAACCACTGACAGAAAATTTCATCACATCCACCTTTTCATTGTTTCCATCTATGACAGACAAGCAACCGGCTGTTGTTTCTTCTGACTGTAAACTAGCTGAGGACTTGAGGTTGTGTTTTTGGTTGGAGTTTGGTTTAGGTCACTGGAAACTCGACTCAACTGTCTTTAAGCTGCGCTGACCCGATAAGATGGCCATGGTGGTGACCGGATTTGAAGTGAGCTCTTACCTCTAACAGGAAAGGCAGAACAGGAACAAAAGTGTTGGTGCTGCTAGAGAGCAAGGTGAGTGCTCTGCAGCAGTGCATCCTGAGAGGGTAATATCTTGATGTAGGTACCAGTCTAAAAAGGAAAAACAGAGGTCAGTGTCTCCATCTGCTGTTGGTAAGATGTATAGCTGCTTGATGGATTCACACTGGTGATAATGTTATAACACACGAGGGAAGTATGTAATTAATGTTTATTTATGTAGCACTTTTCACTGATAAAATTACAAGGTGCTTTTAAAAAGAAGGTAAATGCCACCAAAGTATAAAATGTAACAAAAGTATGAATTAATGACTGCTTCAGAAGATTATTCTAAATTCTGCCAATTTCAAACAACATGGTCTATAAGGTATTTTATTTGCACTGCAGATATGAAATTTAAAAACAAAAAAGTCTGCTTATTTTATTGATAATTAGTAAGTTTCATTACCAAAGCAAAAAGTGCACTGTAGTCACATTCTTTACCCATATTAGGTCAAAACCTTTGCACTTCCAGTTTTATATAGGAGATCCTGGAAAAATGCTTTGAACAAGCTATAATTTGAAAAAAACTGTTTAAAAAAACGAATCCTCTTTAATCAGATTTCCCCTCAAAGACAGGCCTCTGGAGCAGAGGAGCGGGGAGTCTGCCTGCGATTGGGGTAGGAAGGGACAATATATCAAAGATTAAGAAATAATGATTTTTACAAAGATAAAATATGTTCATATCCCTTTAAGAAGCTGCATTATGTGCAGAGTGTGTAGTCACATGACTACATAAAGAGACAGTGAGCTGAGCAGGGCTCTGACAGTGAGGAAAAGAGGACGATTCAAATGTTGAAGCGGCTATCAGAAGAGGGAAAGCAGCAGGTTGTTATAAAACAGTAATAAAAAAAACTTCATCAATCCTGTGCATCATTTTGGGTGCAGCAACAGTGATGTCGATCAAAGAAATGTCACATTTTTATTTGATTTTGCCACGTATTGTAGCACCATCGGATTTGGTGCATTCAGAGTACATTTACTACTTCTTTTTTGTTCTTTTTGTTGTAACAAGAAGTTAAGAAAACAAAAAAACTTCACATGTAAACTGTGCCAAAAAATACTGATTGTGTGACATGCCAAGGTATCTCATCCAACCTCTTCCACCACCTGCAGACAACTACACAAATTGCCAGCAGGCAAACCAACCCACAAGAGAGAGCAGTCACTACGTGGACACTTTGAATGGAGGGTCGTCGCCCACTACAGTACACCCTAAAAAGGTCGACCACTCGATTTGACCATGTGTGCTGTACCTGAAAGGAAAGTGAACTGAGAAATGCAGCTGCAAATAGTTTCAATAAGTTGAGATAAAAGAATGTGTAGGAGTGAGGCTAGTTAGATTTATTTCTTCATCATCTGTCAGAGTGAGACCTCTGTCCAGCTGTCTGTGAAATCTTTGACACTCCCTGAAACTCAGGTCAAAGCAGATGGAGAGATGGTGGAAAATCATGATATTCCTCAACATTTTTCATTAGTTCCGCCTTGGATATCACATGTCTGTATTATGTTTATATTTTATTTCTTATAGATCCTTTGTGTTACATGAAAACTTATATGGAGTCATGTTAGATTAACATTAAGTTTACATTCATTCAAAGTGGCACAATGCTGACATAAGTTTTATTTTCTGGAGTTTTTGTTTCACAAAATACCATAACTTAAAAAAATAAACAAATCAGACAAGTAAGCCTCGTGCTGTTATTGGAAGACTTGTACTTTAGCTGGCTGAGGGAGTTGGTTCATTAAAATGACATGTTTTCAATCTAGCAGTGGTAAAGGAAAGATGTGAAACCAGAAAGTGTAAAGAAGACATTAATAATACAGAAGCTACTTTAGCTCAGTCATTGCTCAGTGGCGCAATGCTTAATACAGTTATATTAAAATATTTTTCCAAATAACTGATTCCTAGCCTGCACAGAGAACAGACAGTGTAGCTGCTCAGTTGAGACATGTTCAGCACATTTCACAGACCTGTGCATCAGTCTGATAGTACATCACATGGATAAGGAATAGAAAATTTGTGCCAGAGAGCTATTATCGTCTATTTGTGATTTTGAGATGAACTGCTCAGTATACCGTGATATTAATTTGAGGCCATATTGCCCATCCCTAAATAGGGGTGTAAAGAGGATTTTAAGCACCATATTTAAAAAAACTGCTCCTGGAAAACATTTCCCACTCTAGATTTGAAGGTTTAATACAGCTTTACTTACTCCACATAATTCAAGTTTTTAATCAAAATTGTAATTAAAATTTTTGTCACTTGTTTTTTTTCTGCTGAAACTCTCAATGTTCAGACTCAAAGTATCCCTGTTTAAAATAAAATAATTCGATTATTGTTAACAAAATGTAATAATTTCATTTTTATTCGGCCTTCAAATTTAGCTTCTTTGTCCTCTTTTTTTTTTAAACAAAAATTGTACAACTAGTTTCCTTAAATTAAGTATAGATCCCACTATCTAAATTTATTCCCATCAAGAGCAAAAAAGCATAACCAGAAATGGCCCAAACTGGACAGGATTAAAAAGTAATCTCTTTTTATTTTATTTTTAGAGCATCTAATTAAATATTCTGAAAGGGAAATAACATAAGACTATACTCACTTGATGGTACCAAGAATGACTTGACAAAGCGGATAGATCAGCGGTTGAAGAACATCACTGGGGTGCAGAGTACTCAGGACTCGACACCACAGGTACAGACAGTGAACATACTGCCAATTATACACCGACTGATAGGTTTCCTAGAGACAAAGAAACATGTAAGAGGAGATCAGATCAGTGTCCTGAAAATTTAAATATAAGAAATAAGCTCTGAGCTTTCTTTTAAAAAAAGAAAACCTAAATGTTCAATAGATCTTTTATGAGATTGAGATGGCATTGACATTCACATTTTATCAGACACTTGTGTTCTTCCGCGAAAAACTCAGAGTTGGAAAAAAAACACCATTTCAAATCAATGTAATTAAATTCAGTTGCATGAGCATGAATAAAGTTCATTTGTATATAAAAATCAAGAAGAAACAACAGTACTTAAGTAATTTGACCCATTATTTTGCTGTGCACTTTAAATAAGTCTCTGCCACTATTGGATCCTTCTGGTTGAGATAATGCTACCACTGAATTCTTTCACAGCAGAGTGTTCTATCAAACACAAACAGAGCAAACTAACCAACCTTTTTCTTCATGGTCATGGCGTTTCTGAGGTGTATGGCCAGTTGTCGGATGTAGATGAAAGCATGCTGATAGGTGACCTGTGTGTCCAGGGCATACATCTCGGTTAGAGTTCTCTGCATGAAGTTGATCATGGGAAGCACGTTGGGAGATGTGAACTTGCAGTTTTGGACATAAGAGATGTACATTTGCTGCAAAAAGAAAAAGAGAATTGGGATGAAAAAATTACAAACCACAGCAGGGAGAAGTAAGTCAGTGCTGGTGTAGAAGCTAAATGTGGCCCTAAACAACTAACGAGGGAAAAAGTTAACTTTTGGTTGTAGAGGATATTTTTTATTTGACTATACAGTCTGTCTGCTACTCACTTTTGCCTTTGTGTGGCTATTTTGTGATGCTTACCTTAAGAATGGGGTTCAGATTTGCTTCCTGTTTGTGTCTGCAAATTTTGTTGAGGGCAAGGAAGGCAAGTACACGATTCGTCTCCTCCCCTGTGCTCCACTGCTTCAATAGTTGCTAGACACACAAAAACAACATTAAAAACTCTTTAAATCACCACTCGAGGTAAACAGTATAAAAAATCTCATTCAGTCCAAACACTTTAGTACTAAAATCTTACTTTTATGAGGTGACGACATTGTTTGGGTAGACAAAGGTAATAAGCTATGAGCTGGTTGGCATGCTGCAGGACTGCACTGATGACGGTTGCTTCTGTTAGACAGGATAACAACTACAGGTGGAGAAGAAGAAAAAGAGAAGTAGTTAGAGAATATCTATTCATTTCTCTAAAATAATTATTCTGTCAAAGAAAAAAAAAACATTTACATTTGTATAAATGCACCCAAAACAGACAACAAAACAAACCTGAACTACTCCACTGAGATACATCTTGATATCAGTATGATTCCGCTGCCATTTTGGACTAGATGAAGGGAGAACAAGCCTAACAAAAACATAGAGAAATGGGTTGAAGATTTGTTCCTCTGCTGTACTTAGATTGGCAACAAGGCTGTATATCAGCAGATGTTATGATGACTTCTTACTTCTTTTGGTCTTTATCTGGCTTCAGGTTGAGCAACCTCCGCAATGCTGCATGGATGTCTTTGATGCAGAATAGGACCAAAGCATTGAACACTGAAGAGACAACAGAAAACAAATCATTCATTGAGATCAGGTTCCATCTATCCGGCCAGATTTTTAAAATCAGATTTGCTCATTTTTGTCACTGATATGGCTTGAAGTTGCAATAACAAGAAAACATTGAACGGGCATCTTAAAGCCACATCCTGCACAGTTTGGGACATGTACCACCATAAAAGTCATGGAGAAGAATAGAAATGTTCAGAGGGAAAGAAGCAATTGTCAAAATCAGTGGTTACTGACTATGCTGTGAATTTTTAGGGTAAAAATTAGAGAAACTCAGGATCGGTTTTGAAGAATAAATCAACTTTGTAAAGCAAAACCATAAAGAGACTAATTAGGACAAGGGTTATTCAAAAACTTGAGTAAATCTTGGTGTGGAGTGACATGGAACCTGATGATGACGATCTCCGGTCTCCTGAATAAAAACCCAAAATTGCTTTTATTGTCGGAACAGATGTAGATGCATTTTGTAGCTAGACAAACAGCTTGGAGGTTACCAAGTCCAACTTTGATGCCTGATATCCATGACACACACTATTATTTTAATTCACACTTTTGCTCAAACAAACAGTTAAGGTCTTGGGTGGTTTCTTTTTTATCGTTTAAGTTTAAGAAGAAATAACTGACTTTGTTTGATCAAATTTTAAAAAAGGTAAAGGCAATGCTCTAAGATCAAAAAGAAGAGAAGAGGTAATTAAGACCAGCATTGCTCAGTAGAAGAGTAAAGAAACACTTTTCACAGCAAACCTTTGAAAAAAGTTTTTTACAAACCGCCATGTTTCAATATGTCGAAACTTTTGTCCTGTAATTAAAACATTGTCCAAATGTTCATGGAGCCATCAGTCATACACTGAACTGAAACACATACCACTATTTATTATCCACTTTTAATTTACACTGTATACTCTTATTGTTGTTTGCAAAAGTATACAGTACAATCCATCCATGAAAACATTAACATAACATACCTGAACTATCAGCCACCGTGTACCGACTCTGTCCCCCTCCTTCACCCTTCGTTGTGGCAACTGCAGCTTTAAAGGCTTGAATAACTTCTCTGAAGAGTCGAGGAGTGGGCTCCTTCTTCATAGCACCTTTCCAGCCTTCAATCATTTTGTCAGTGACTTTGATTGTCTCCACTGTCTTTCTGGCTTTCCTTGAACCTTCTTGGCCATCTTCATAATCATCATCATCATCACCAGAGCTGCCCTCCTATATGGAAAATGTGCCAACATGAAAACCTTTATAATACAAGAACCATCACGAATAAAACACTAGCAATGGACTTACTTCCAGTGCAGATGGCAGTTTGTGGTATTTTTTCTCATCTTCGTCTTCAGAACTGTCTGTGTCATCAAAATTGAGCAATGTCTGGTCGTTTTCTTGTAGAAATTTGTAGAACTCTGGATCTTTATTCTTTAACCTGCAGAGCTGCTCCTTGTGTTGAGAGGCTTTACCTTTCTTCTTGTCGTTTCTATATAAACACAGTTCACAACGGTATTGCCCTTGACAGATTATATGTTTAAGTGAGACATACATAAGCCAAATACTCACATCTTAGGATTCACGTCTTTCTTTTTCTTTTGTTTGGGACTCTCTTCTTCAGAATCATCTTCACCTGGAGAGTCGAAGCCTGACAGCAGGAACTCGTCCATACTGAGGTCTTCTAGTTTCCTATAGGAATTATATAGTAATCGAAAAGATGTCATAATACATGTGTTAAATACGGTTTACAGCTTCCAGTATTATTACAAACGCCTTAATATTTAGATATCCACAAGACACTTGACTGAAAATATACTCTTAAATAGTTTAAGTCAAAGAGAAAACAAACTTTATAGGCAAATGTTAGCATAACCTCCGCATGCTATCACTAAGGAGGGCTATCTTTAACAGTCAGTGATGGCTATACACATTCACTTCGCATTATAGACGTCCTTTCTAATCTCACGAGTTTCACAACGGGATTAACAACACTTAAGCCTTTAAATACAACTTTAATAAACAGCTAAATCTAAATGTAACACACATTATAAAGAAATATCTACTATACCCTTTCTGTTTCGCTGCCATGCTGGATCCACAACGTGACGCTAAACCGCAATACCCATAATCCACCGGTGCAAAAAGAAGGAGTTGGTTTTATGTTTCAGGGTTTTTTTTAGTAATGAGGTACTCGTGATTAAGATAACCATCAGAAACAAAATATTTTCAAACTAGCAACGCAGGGCACACCAAAATAGTACATTTTAATACTAATTCATTTTCAAAAAAATGTACGATGGAAAATTAGATAAAAGAAAAAACTCAATATGTGTTCACGCAAACCTTGAAATTGTAGTCAAAGATGAGCCTACAAGAGCAAACAATGTTTTGATACCGCACGTGAGGTTTAAATTTAATAATCAGTTATCCTTCAGACAAGGTTGACTGGTTTAGCTGTCTATGTTAACCTAGGCAACCTAGACTAATAATAGATATATTAATGAGCGAACACGCTGTCAACATAGCCTGACAGAGTATGGTTGTGTTTAGGCTTTTAAATTAAAGCATGGGGGAAAAGCATGAAAAATATGATTTCAAAGTATGGGCACCCTCCAAGATTGGACATCCCACATATTGCACTAATGCACCATTATTATTCACACACATGAACAAACTTCCACATATCAGAGTAAAAAGAAAATATATAAAGCATAATATACTGTAATAACATAAACAAAAAACAATAAAAATTAATATGCAGCCTACATCATTGTAATTAAAGGAGTTTGACAACCAATGCTTCTTCACTAGCCCTCACCCTAACCCTCCTGGTCATCGACACACAGCTGTTTGACCACAGATTTTTCATCATTGTATCTCTCTTGTGATGCAACACAGGGCAGATACCTCTGATTCTAGGCCTGATGAGCATACCCTGGTCAATAAAAGATTTAACTGCAGTGGTAATTATAACTTTTTGCTAAAAAACAACAACAATAAGTGGATAATTTAATCATTCAACATTTCTAAAGCTACATAGGCAGAGTTGTGAACCTGAAATTGATTGCTTAAATGATCATGTAATGACTTTTTTGACAGATTTATAGTAGGTTAAGTAAAATTAGTCTGAACAGCTGAAAATACAAAAATCAGGAAATGGCCTGGATGTGTCTCAGTGGTTCATGTTGAGCACAGTTATGTGTCCAGAAAATTACATCAGTGACTACCTGATTAAATAAGATGATGACCATGTTTTTCCATAAACTGATTTTTCTCTGCTTGCATTCTACATGGCATTATAGTTAATTAAACTCATCTGCTTCCAAATAAACTGTATTTCACCCACTAATCACTTGTCATCTACCCGTTGTATAGGTATAATCACAGACATATATAACATGATCATGAGTTTGTGGCTGTGTGTCTGGTTTAATCTGCTGCTCTCACCTTAATGCGGGAACATACATGGTTTTGGCCAATCACAGCGTTTTCACGCCAGGCACCGCCTTTTCCGACAGTACGGAAATTTTTATTGAACGCACTTCCGTACTCCGACCAAACAAAAGGTGGCGTTTAAGGCCGTTTGCGTGGCATAAATTGATAAACAAAAAAATCACCGAAATAGGCTTGAAAATTGCTCATGCAAGTCACCCCATATTTCCCGACAAACGTTTCTATATTCCGATGGTACTAGTTTTGACAGGAACAGAAAGCGTAGCCATCTCCACCGACGACAGTTAAAACTCCACCTTAACAAACCGATGTCAGCTTTTATGCAGGTCTCTTTTTTGCATTGACGTCAGCACATACAGCACAAAACAGAGGTTTTCTTCATATTTCCTATGCTGTGGTCAGAATGTTGACATATAGCCAGACGATGGGAGCAGTTTTAAGCTAATCTGCCTGCGACAGCTGTTGATTTATTCTCCATCACTTCGAGGAGGACACCGTCCAAGGATAAGTGCAACACATCCAGCGGTAAAGAAATCACACATTCATTTGCTATCGCTGCAGCTGATTGCTGCTGTTATTTTTTAAAAGGTGGAGTGGGGTATTGGGGTTTCTTCTAATCACCCAAACGAGTCAATGGAAGGGTTAAACATTTCTGTCTGCTCATAAATCGTTATTCCAAGAAGATTGTTCACAAGCTGTCAAGCGGCAGCAGCCACCGAGCCTGTGAGAGGATGCAAGCCAAGGTCCTGAGCCCCGGACAGGAAAGAGGAGACAAGTGCTTTACTCTGTTAGTTTTAATTGTGGTGCTTGTCACCATCACGTGTAGGCTGTGTATGTTTCAATTTGCCGCATTGTCTCGTGATATTCCCATGGGTTTGTCGGGAGACTGTTTCCCTGATAGAGGAAAAAAGGCTGTTGGTTTCTTAGATCCATTGTGTTTTGGAAAATGGGACCCGGAGCTAGTCGCTAGGCAGCTGTGATGATATTTGAGATGGTGGTCAGTGGGACAGGGGGACATGTGTACTTCAGAGAGCCACAGAACAGATCAAAGTTATTGTCACACGGCCCTGATACTCAGATTATTGGGTATTGCATTCGTATCTGGCAAGTAAGGATCATTGTGTTCATGTTTTTTTTGTAGATGTGTTGCACATCTTGGACATCAGACCAGTTACTATTTTCTCTTGATAAGGTTGAGGGGGTTGGATATTTGTCAGATTTCTAGGTTTTGTAATTTCCACACGCAAAAAACAAACCAAAACATGATTGTTGATGATTTGTGTGGTATGAGAGGTTGTGTGTGGGATTGTTCAGAATGTGTCACCGAGCTCTCTCTCTCTCTCTCTGTGTGTGTGTGTGTGTGTGTGTACTGTAAGGTTATATACTGTATTGTTATATATAGTGAATTAAATGCGTCTCCTGAGGTGTGTTTTTTATCTAAATATGTTCTTCAGCTTTGTATGCCATGTGGCTATTGTGAGGTGTGGTTGCAGGGATGGAAAAAGGGCCAAATAGGTTCTACCACTGATTTTGTTTTATGCAGTCATCAGTGATGGGCAGTATCTGAATTCCTGACTTCATTCTTTTCAACAGACTTTTTGACAACAACACAGACTTTAACTGCAGGTCCTTAGCTGTGGCATAGCCTTTTTAATTCTGCTAGTCTAGGGAAATTTATCTCATCCGATGCTTTCTTTATAGATCTTAAAAATTATTACCAAAACTTAGAATGCAATGAAGTATTTACACAAATATGGGTAATCTTTGTTAGTCAATAATCTGTAGTCTCAAAAACAAGTTAAATTAAATGAATAATTAGATTGTTATCAAACAATTTATTGAGCACTTTTCAAACAAAAGCATTGTAAAATGTTTTATGTTGTAATGCAGGTTAAGGAATCATGCTCCAAACTGTAACTGTCAAAGCAAGATATACTCCGACTTGACAACCAGTGTCTAATAATCAGGTCAGTCATGCTTCTGTGCCAAGTCTTACTTGGAGCTGTCATACTGGTAGGATCTCCTGTGATAGCTGACAGGATGGTTTTTAGAAGTGTAACAACAGGTGCAGCAAGGCTGAGGAAATCTGTCAAAACTCTTGTCTCCTTGTACTGTTGATAAAGGACTTAATACTAGAAAGAACCAAATTTAAATGAGCTGAAGACATTGGCAGTGAAACTTTTCATCTTTCAGGTGTCCAGAGTGTGGTCCAGGCACAAGCCCACGACCGCAGCATCAGGCATCATGATGGAGGGGGGTATGCAGCTGATCAACCGCGATGGCCACAGCATTTCGCACAACTCCAAGCGACACTACCACGATTCCTTCGTGTCCATGAACAGGATGCGACAGCGGGGCCTGCTATGCGACATCGTGCTTCATGTCTCCAACAAAGAAATCAAGGCACACAAAGTGGTGCTGGCATCCTGCAGCCCCTACTTCCACGCCATGTTTACCAGTAAGTTGTCTGATATAATGCCAAACATGCTGTCTATTCTGACCTTTCTTAATTTTTTTACCATCAGATATAAAGAGCAGCACATGGCTTGTATAGCCTGTATAGCTCTGATATCAGGCTGCACAAGGTTTTGGTTTGATGTTGGAGTTCAGTGACTCAAGAACTTGCATGCTTTAAGGCATCATCACTTCCTTCCTGTTGTTTCTGCCAGGGGTGCAGGTGGTCAGAAGAGCTGTGTGAGTCTGATTTCCTGTGAAACCAAGGCCTTTTGTGATCACATAGTGCATTATCTGACTGCTGTTTATTTGGAGACTCAGCTTCTAGATTTCCATGTATTAGACCCAGCCACTAATTTACCCAGATATTAGATTTAACCGAAAAGCTGTGCAGATGTTTGTTTAGCTAATAGGAGATTAAACATTTGATGGTGCAGAACATTGTGGCAAACATCTGCTGGTACCAAGACGGAGAGAGGGTTAAGATTCAGGAATTTTTAAAAATAACCTCCTCCATTTAAACAAGTCATTAAATAGCAACAAATGAGCCGTCCTGACATCTAGCAGCAGCTCTGTGTACATTAGCAGATACCATGTGATTGAACAGGGCGAGGATCTTATCAGCCAACGTTGTAGTTGTTGAAATTTGCAAGAAAAATGCAACTGTTCTCTGTCTGTGTGATCATGCAGATGAAATGTCTGAGAGTCGGCAGACCCACGTGACCCTTCACGACATCGATCCTCAGGCTTTGGAGCAGTTGGTCCAGTATGCTTACACAGCAGAAATTGTTGTAGGTGAAGGCAACGTGCAGGTAGAGTCAAAGTTTTCAGATTTCTGGACGTGTATTTTGATCCATATTTACAGTGAAGCATGGTCATTTCTGCCTGTAATTGCACCCGTAATAGACGTTGCTCCCAGCGGCGAGCCTGCTGCAGCTCAACGGGGTGAGGGACGCCTGCTGCAAGTTCCTCCTCAGCCAGCTGGACCCCTCCAACTGCCTGGGCATCCGAGGCTTTGCTGATACCCACTCCTGCAGCGACCTGCTCAAGTCAGCACACAAATATGTGCTGCAGCACTTTGTGGAAGTGTCAAAGACGGAGGAGTTCATGCTCCTACCACTGAAACAGGTAGGGGGATTTTTTTTTCACACTTTTTCTGACTCCCGCTGTGTCCTTTGTGAAGGAAATTATGATTATGACATTTTCAAGGTGAGACATAAACAGAGGCGAGTAGCTCCGTCTACAGGAAAAAGCTTTCCAAGTCTGGCAGTCGCACTGGTAATTTGCTTAAAAACGACCTCAGCAGTGTTGCTCATATTTAGTCTCCATGGTGAATTCTTTGATCTGGTCTTGGACAGCTGGTTAGAGCCATGTTACTTTTATATGTCAATAATAATTATGGATATATAACAGACCATTATCGACCCTGAGGATAACAACTTGATGCATTCTACATTTCCAATGTGATGTTTTTCAACTTTTCATCAGGATCATTTCTTTTTACCAACATGTATCGGTAAGGGAGGTCACCGCTGTGTTTTTAATACTGATTAGAAAGCGTATCATTTACTTGTCTGTGGCCTCAGTCACAGTCTCTATGGTTTTATCGTTTTACTGTGTAACCATGGACCAATTTATCATCCTTGCCAAATCTGCCCAACTATCACTTATTCATCAGCTGGTCTCAGCGGTGACAGCACCGCAGCTCTAATCCTGGAAGTAGTAATTAGGCAAAGCTGGTGACATTTCCACAGCTGTTCAACGGTTTGAAATAACACAGTTTGCTCCTCAGCATAACGATTATGGTATCAGTTGTGGTTCTTGTATATTAATGTTATCAATTGCAGCCTTGGTTTTAGGAGAGATTTTATTTATATTTGTTTATCTATCTGTTAGTTGCACTTACAGGGTCCTCATCCTTACAGGGTTATGGGGGCCTGGAGATACTTTGAACTTAGCGAATGATTGAAGCTTGTTTTGACACTTGAATTTACAAGTTAAAATTCAACCACTTTGACAAACTTGTTATCTGATGCACCTTTTGTCCTGGACAAAAAAATCAACAGGCTTCCTTAGATCTGTTCGGTTTTCCTCTTTTAGTTGGAAAGTTTAGTGTGAACATAAACATGCTACTTTAGGCAACGGGAAGCAGTTATCGCCTTGTTTAGTAGTCGACCGGCACTTTTTGAAGCCACCATTAAACAGTGTAACTGAGATGTATCAGGGACATGGGTTTGAGTCTTTTTGGTGAGCAGAGTAGGTGTGCAAAAAACGCATTTAGATAAACCATATAAATAAACCATCATTGTTTCTTTTGAATGTAATACGGTGCAAAAATTGGCCTCATAGACCAGGCCAGGAGGTCCATCATTTAATAAATCTGATGACCTGAAAATTATGCTGATGATAAAGCTACAAATTTTGGTTCTGAAATGAGCAAATAATGCCAGGAAAGACTACTGACAGCACAACCCAAATGTTGACTAGGTGAAGTTCCTGTGACGGGATTAAATCAGACTGAAATAATGGAGGCATGGACTGTTATTAACTTCAATAATAAACAGATGCTGAAACAGATGCTTTCAAACAAACACTTGTTGGGCCTTTTTTCAGGTGATGAAGAATACCATTTTCTCTCCATTTATCTTCTCAGCTCTCTAAATAACAATTTCCGCCGTGTTGAAATGATGCTCCATGGGCGTAAAACACTAAGCTTCTGGCCCTGGAAGCCCTCAGACTGAATCTGCAGTGAGCGTGTGGGCAGCGTCCGTTAAAACAGTGAAAGTTAAGCTGCATTAAGGCAGATTAAAAATACACCCTTTTGGTTAAATTCTTCTCTCTTTCCTTTGGCTCTCTGCCCCTTTCTGTCTGCAGATGTTCTCTGCCTGGCTCAACTCTGCACCAGAGCTGGATTTACGTACCGGCTGAGCTCACAGAGCTGTGAAAAATGCCCTATATTTCATTCCATCTTCTGTGACGGAAGGGCCAGCAGCATGGATATGACTCGTCAGCTTGGTTGACGTTTCATTTTTCAGCATCACAAGCAGACATTTTGAAGGATGATGAATGCATCCTAAATACTATTTTTGTTAAAAGAGTAAACATTTCAAAGTTGCCATTGTGCTTGTTATTTATACTTTCCACATTCCTCCTGCCATCATAGAGTACAAAAACAGTTATCCCTCTAATAAACAGAGACAGTTTTTTTCCACTGAAGGCTATACATATGCACTTTGGTGAAGTACGTGCATGCAGAGAGAGGACTGAGTTCATCATGGGGTAAAAGTAGTATCTATTTGTGTTGCTGTGGATTAGCAGAGGCTGTGTTCCTCAGAGGTTTCTAAGTGTTGTCCTGATCTGTCCAAGCAAGACACAGCAGCAGCAGCTGTCTGCTGTGGTCCCTTCCAGCCACACCAGCTTAGAGCTGAACTGGGAACTGTGCCAGCCAGCCACTTAGACTGCAGCATACATTGTAGCTCGCATATATTGTATGCATGAACAAGTAGTGTTAGCTTAAGATATACGGCACCACAACCACACAAAAATAGCATACTGTTTTACACAAGCGCTTATGCATTGTTTGCTTAAATTTTGGATTGAATGTTTTTATTTTGGTTTTTTTAAGATATGCAAACTAAAGATGAAGATGAAGAAGGAGAAGCGACTGCTCAGCTGACATCAGATCTAAAATACAGGAACTAATGCCGTCTTTGACCAATGTGGCTTACTTCTTATGTGTTTTGTCTGGTTTTCAAACGTGTTACAGTAGCGTTTGTGTTTATCGGTAATTATCAAGAGTAAGTTCTCTGAAAACAGTTTTGAATTTTTGCAGTTGAAGTATTATGAATATTTATATATGTACATTCATACATTATTACCAAACAGGAAAAGAAAATAATACAGCCATATTTTTGTTATAGAATATGAATGTAATAGAAATCTGGAAAGCATATTTAATTAATCATTTTGAATAAACTATGAAAATACTTAAAAAAAAAAAAAGTAAAATATGATTAAGTAATAAAAACGCATCAATGGCCCTTTTCCTTAATAATTCATGCATTAACGTCAGCAGTATTAAATATGAGATGGTCATTCTTTTAAGTCGGTGTATAAGCCAGTCGTTTTCTTTTCTGTCCATCCAGGTCCTGGATTTGATCTCCAGCGACAATCTGAATGTTCCATCTGAAGAGGAAGTGTACCGGGCCGTGCTGAGCTGGGTGAAGCACGATATAGACGGACGCAGGCAACATGTACCCTGGGTAAGTCTGTTCTTTGATTTTTCAACACATTATTGCTTTGTTTGCCTGTGTAAAACACTTCAAACCTTTTTCTTTTTTTTTTTTGTTATCGCGCCTCCTGCCTGCTGCAGCTGATGAAGTGTGTGCGCCTGCCACTACTGAGGCGAGACTTTCTGATGAGCAATGTTGACACAGAGCTGCTGGTGCGTCACCACTCAGAGTGCAAGGATCTGCTGATAGAGGCTCTGAAGTACCACCTGATGCCCGAGCAGAGGGGAGTCCTGAGCAACAGCCGGACGCGCCCGCGACGCTGTGAGGGCGCCAGCCCTGTTCTCTTCGCTGTTGGTCAGTGTGCTCCTGAAGGTACCCGTTAGGGTACATTTACACCGTATATCCCTTCCTCATCTTTATTCTCACTTCTTTGATGTAATGTTAGAAGAAGAGTTGCACGTGGAGCGTTTTGTTAGCGAGGTGTTGCTTTGTATTCCAGGTGGTGGCAGTCTGTTTGCCATCCATGGAGACTGCGAGGCTTATGACACCAGGACGGATCGCTGGCACATGGTGGCCTCCATGTCCACAAGACGGGCACGTGTGGGCGTGGCGGCCATTGGAAACAGACTCTACGCTGTTGGAGGGTGAGTAGTGATGCGTGTTTAAAGGCGCTAATATCATAGTCCTCGGGATGTTTTTAAACCCCATTGCACTGGATTCCTTGTATTGGAGGGTGCTGAATCATTTAACTGGTCACTGTTAATGTAGCACCTTCACCACCTTTTAAAAGCTTTTTATTTAGCACAATCAATCAGCACACACAGTATTTACTTAAAGAGGAAGGAGCCAGCGCACTGCCACTTCAATTCAGCTCCTCTCTATTCACGTTTCTGTTAAGGTATGACGGCACGTCAGATCTTGCAACTGTGGAGTCCTACGATCCCATCACCAACTCCTGGCAACCCGAGGTTTCCATGGGAACAAGACGGAGCTGTTTAGGTGTAGCTGTTCTGCACGGTTTGTTATATGCTGCTGGAGGCTACGATGGTGCTTCCTGTCTCAACAGGTAAACATTTTATTTTAACGATGAAATAAAATGCATTTAAAACATTTTTTTCCCTGCAGGTTCATGATCCAAGTCTTTTTCTCTCTTACAGTGCAGAGCGTTACGACCCCCTCACCAGTACATGGACCTCCATTGCTGCCATGAGCACCCGAAGGCGATATGTTCGGGTTGCAACTCTAGGTAGGAATTCCTCTGGGATATTATTATGGCTTACTGATTTACTGTTTGTTAAGATTTCACATAAACTCAGAAATCTAGAGGGAGTTACCCCCTTGGTATGTTGACATTTACTTTTATGTATTTCCTCCTGTTACCCTGCAGATGGCAGCTTGTATGCAGTGGGAGGTTATGACAGCTCCTCACATCTGGCAACAGTGGAGAAATATGACCCTCAGGTAAGCTGCTGTTTGATTTATCACAAGAACAACTCATTCGTTGCCAGTGGTTGAGCTTCCTTAACATGGCTGACAATAAAGCACGAACATGTCCCCAATGCTCAGTCTCTTAATTTGATGAACAGAGTAACACGTGGACGGCCATCGCCAACATGCTGAGCAGGCGCAGCAGTGCCGGCGTGGCCGTGCTGGACGGGATGCTGTACGTCGCAGGAGGCAACGATGGCACCAGCTGCCTGAACTCGGTGGAACGGTTCAACCCCAAGACCAACACCTGGGAAGGAGTCGCTCCCATGAACATCCGCAGGTCAGCCGGCAGCCAGAGCTCGCGTCAGCACAAACCCAGCTTGCAAGCTCAGGCCAGAACACGAGCAGAAAAGAAGTGAAGTCATGCCTCCCTCCTGTGAGCAGTGTAGGCGTATTTTTAGATGCACCAGAGCAAGAAAGGAAGTTGGTTGTAGCCGAATGAATTTCTGCTTTTATTGTTACAAAAGAGTTTTTATTTCAGCTCGAACACGTGATACCATATGATTGCACTAATACAGTACGTATTCCCTCAACTTAAGCTAGTTTTTTTTAATCAAACCATAGCTGTGTAGTTTTACTTTTGGTTCCTTGCAAAAAAGCTGCACACCTGAGGTAATTATTCCATGTGATGACAAATGGTCTATGATAAATCCAGGGAATTTAATGAAATGAGACACACCTTAGCCAGATGAATCATCAGTATGACCCAATTATTTGCCTCTGTTAACGAAGCTTCGACTCACAGCAATACAGCATGCTCAAGACTTCTTCTTGTGCATTTCAGCCAAATGTACCTGGACATATAGAGTCAATCATTCTAATTCTTTTCATGAAAGTCCTTATGGTACGGAGGTTGCCTTTTTCTTGCCGTTCTTTCTCTTGGGTCCTTGTAGCTTTGGGAAATATGGTCTACTCTACAATCAATGAACCCCTGCTAGTTTTTCACTCTGTTTTTTTGTGAGTACTGTGTGAGGAAGTGACATCTGGTGCATAGCATTGCTGCAGTTATTTTGCTCTGTCGCAAAACATTCATGTTCAAGGCAAAAGATTTGAGTCTTCTTTATTGCTTAAACCTTCTCAAGGTATCACAAATTGCATGTTTCCCGGAAAAATCTGTTTTCTCACTTATAAAATGTATTGTAATAGAATCTGCAGCAGGGAGGGTTATCTAGATACGTTGCAGCCTGTTGCAGTCTTCGTAATCACAGTAATTGATTCACTTTTTCCCCTAACGTTCCCACACTCTTGGTTATGAGTCAGACAGTGTCACGTGGGAACAAGAAAACTTAACAACCGTTGACTGTGCAGCTCCATGAATAACATGTGTGGCTTTGAGAGCTTTTGTTTTATCCTGTTTTTGACAAGCTGAATGCTTACAGTTGAATACATTACAGAGAAGGACGTTTGGCCAGAAATAATTTTGATATAATAACCGTAGTACCCTGTTTTTGTGTTTTCCTTCCGTTTAAACTGAACTGCACAACAAACGAATGACATTATTGATTCCACACAAGAAAAAATTATCTCCGATGTAATAAATTTGAATAATCTTTTCTTTTTTTTAACATTGTAGGAGCACCCATGACCTGGTGGCAATGGATGGCTGGTTGTATGCAGTGGGAGGTAATGATGGGAGCTCCAGTCTCAACTCCATCGAGAAGTACAACCCACGCAGCAACAAATGGGTGGCAGCCTCCTGCATGTTCACACGACGCAGCAGCGTGGGTGTGGCAGTTCTGGAGCTTCTGAACTTCCCCCCGCCTTCCTCACCCACCCTCTCGGTTTCTTCCACCAGCCTTTGACACGGGGTCACCGTTTGGCTGACCTCGGCCTCTGCTGCTACATCCCAGACCGGTTCTGGGAAACGACGCAACTGTTCAGTCTGAGACATGAAAGAGGAACAGGAACTGTTGGGATTTGACAGGTAAATGTATGGATGGGAGGGAAATAGAAAAAGACGGACAGAGTGATTAAGGGCCCCATCTTGATATAGTGCACTCCAGAATTAGTGGTCCATTAGCCAGCTATAGTATTAAAAAAAAAGCATCATAGGTGATCAAACTGAAAATATATATAAAAGCCTTTTTTTCTTTATAGTTATATTTAGTTTTTTCCAAGTCTCCACATTCACATTCCATGTGAGTAAACATTTTTGTCATTTTAAAAGCAGTAGGCAAGAAAATCATTGAAGGGTCCTAAGGACTTTAAAAGTCACTCCATTTGTGCCACAGCTGACATTTCGGAAAGTATCATTATTGTAGAAATATTAAAAGGCTGCAATGAGTCTTGCTGCTAATTCTGAACTGCACTGTATCTAATTTGGGATGTCGAAAGGTCCCCAGCAGAGCTCCACCATACATATACCAGCTCCCACTTTCCTCAAAATACATTTCATAAGAAAACATGTGTGAACCTTTTTTTGTGCACCACGATGTGTGTGACACGCTTACTGTGAAACACAGAAAGTGGGCCAAACATGCATTTCAGTCATGAGTGTTGTAGGTGTTTTTGGTTAGATATTATGATCTGCAAGACTTTTCTTTTTAATGTTTAATGTTTTTGCAATATTGTACAAAAAAACAGAGAGTGAGAAAGAGAGAAACAGAATAATTTTACTTTTGGAATGTAGTTTTTAGTGGTTGTACCATGCATGTTTACGTATCTGCAGAGACTCCCAAGAAGAAATGTTTGAGTGCTGCTATGCCACACTAGGTGGCAGTAATGGGCAATGTTATAAACCTTACACTGCAAGAAAGCATGGGCACCAACAACACCAAGACATGCTAGTTCCTGAAAACTGTAAATGAGTTTGGATCCTTTTTATATAAGAAACAGAGAAAAATAGTGAACTATAAATGTTTATAAAAGCTAATATATTCTGTTTCAAAGATGCTTAAAAAGGATATGGATCCAAGACATGCCTATTTAAGAGTGTTTTAAATATATTTATTTACATGTGTGGTGTGCATATCATCAGTGGCGATGACAAAAAGAATGTCTTCTTGCAGGGGTCTAACTCCAGTTTCTTTAGGGCCACAGTCCTGCAGGTTTGAGATGTTTTCCTCCATTTTTCTCAATCCAGTGCCCTGCATGTCTTAGACATGTTCTACTCCAACACACCTGAGTCAGGGTATTGAAATTTACCATCAAGATCTTTGCAAGCCTTTTAACAAGCTATTCATTTCATTCAGGTGCGTTGAAGTAGGATTATCTCTACAACATACATGACAGAGGGTCCTGATGACCTGGATTGAGAAACACTAATGGCTTGTTGTCACTCTATTAATGCCCAATAATCTGAATCAGGCGTGTTACAGCAGGAAAACTTCCTCAACCTGCAAGACTGCGGTTGTTGAGAATCAGAGTTGAATATCCTTTTTCTCAGCGTGAAAGAAGTACCTGTTGAGTTTATATTTGGAGTTTAAGAGGACTGATATCTGCATTGTGATATGGAGCGTTTCATTTGGATTTCTTAAATGTTTCTTCACTGCCACAAGCATGAACTCACATGACACAGTAACTTATGTCTCTAATATTTGAAGGAAAAAACGATTAAGTCACTTGCAAAACTTATTGGCATATAATGAAACAACTTTGGTCTTAAATCCTACTTCCAAGTTATTTTAGATTATACTATGATTTATGAATCTTTCAGGACGACAGCTTCCATTTTCATTAGATCAAAAACTAATTTACCTTAATTAAACAAACTGATGACTTGGGGCTGTCAGTATCCCTTTCTTTTGTTACCTCATTGTTAACATTGCTATAATTATATTGTATGAAGGTGAATTACAAAGAACTGTATTACTTACCTCAGTTTTACTGGCTACAGAGTCTGTAGTGGGTAATTTCACCAGTGAACATGCTTTGTCTATGGCTCAGTTAAGAGTCAGTATCAGGGTTCGGCTCAGTTAGTGGTGCAGTGAAGCCATTCCAAACTTCTAGGAAGTTGCCTTTTCTCCTTATTTTAAAGGATTTTGTTGGCCCAGTTCTGTTTTTTTCTGAAACTACCTTACTTGTCATTCATGTGCATGTGGGGATATGGCAGAACTGGAGCAGTGATGGCCTTATAGAGATGCTATTAATCTGTCAAGTTGATGTGAGTCGGACAGATATTTTAAGACAAAGATGCACAAAACTCCATAAAGCTTTGGTCTCCATTCTGTGGATTGAAATGTACATAAAAAGATTGCTCAACTTATCTTAATTCCATGTGTGCAATTTAAATGTGACTGTAGCTTTTTTTAGTTTGTTGTCATTGTAGTAATATTTATTTATCTCTGTTATTTATGACATACTTTAAGATATTGAATTTTGCACTATTGCGAAGAGGAGCAATACCATAAGATTAGAAGAAGAAATAAAGATGTTTTTAGATGTGATGATGACTTGTCTTGTTGTGATTGTTTAATATATAAAGATTGGAGCAGAGGAAAACCAGATTTCTGTAGATAAAAAGCAGCGTTTATTCCTTGCATCTGCAAAGAAAAACTTTGAATGCATGTGAATAAGAGAAGCAGCTTTATTTATGATGAAAATGCAGACACCAAAGGTTGTTGCTAGTCTCGCGTACACAGTTCCTTGGTAACTTCAAAACATACTCCTCTTTCATAGTGATCTAAGCAGACAGCTGAACACTCTCACTTTACCCTTCTTGACCTCAGTCACATGGCATTCACACCTGTGGTTTCTGCACACACTTGGCCCAAAACATACAAATACCAGCCAAATATGCACAGTCCAGAAAGCTAAACCTCTACACCTCCTCCTTGGGGGAAACAAACATGTGACTTTATGTTGTGGCTTTGCATCTGTGAGAGATTATATAACAAACACATAAAGTTCTTAATACTTATGTGGAGTGACTGGCGCCACCACAGATGTAAGATAAATCTGAAGCTCCAGGTGATTCTTTATCCATTTTCTGGCTATCTGCCAGTCAGCCAAGAAAGGAATAGCAAAAAAAACAAACAAAAAAAAACAGGAAATTGAGGAAAAATTGGTCTCGCTCTTGCAAAGATAGCCTTAACAACCAGCACAACTGGTAAAATGTGTCCTGCTGATTGTACAAAATATTGTTCCAGATCATGTTACATGAGGAAGCATGTATTAGATCAGCCCTTTCAGCTTTTATGGTAAAGTGTAAAAAATAATTAACTTGTATGTGTACAGTATGCATGTATTGTAAATGTTCACAAACTCTTCCCAAAGAGCGGCATTCAAAGCAGGTTGGAGTGTCACTGATATCCCGTATGCTAAGTACCTGTATCTGCATAATGAGTGGATTTGCGTCTCTGACTGCTGGAGCTCTAGGACACCTCCCCTGCTACGGGTATGCTAATGAGTTTACAACATGTCTGGAAGAAAGAGGTCTGTCCCTGTAGAAGTTGCTGAGGTTTATCTGGGAGGCAGTCGGTGCCCCCATCATTCCCACCACCACAAAATCTCCTCCTCCTACTGGTGTCAGCCACCCCGACTCCTTCAATCAAACGTGTTGTAACTCATGCCAATGCTTTTAAAACAGGCAAGGCATTTATGATTTCAGGAGAGTTTTGTGCTCAATAACAACTGCAACACACACACACACACACACACATATACAATATATAAATACATATATACATGCATGTATATAAACTGTATGTACAAACACACACAGGGAAATTCTAGAAGAAACCTTTTTAGAGGACACAAAAATCTTGAGAATGGGACAGAGATTCACCATCCAATTGGAGAACAACCCTCAAAGTACAGCTAAAGTTACTGTGGACTGGTTTAGATCAAAGCAGACATGTCAGACCGGCACAGCCAAAATGCAGACCTGAATACAGTTTGGTAATCTGTGTTAAGACTTGAAAATGGCTATTCAGACACTCTGCATCCAATTTGAGTTATTTTGCAAGGGAGAAGGGAAAAAACATCTGTCTGAGCTGGTAGACAATTGCAGTAAAAGTCAGTTCAGGAAGTTGAATACAAAAGTATGCCACACAATTCTTTCCACTTTACAATTATGAGCTACTTTGAATCAGTCTGACTGTTCCTTGTCATTTCCTTTTGAAATGATGGCGTCAGATGTCTTACTACAAGACATTACTCAGATTTTGCTGTCTGTTTTCTAGAAGTGAAACATGAAATGAAAGGTCAGAGTACATCAACTCTCACATCAAATACTGTGCTTATGCCCAAAACATTTATTCCCACAACTTTTAAAAAGTCTGATGTTTGTTTTGTGGTATGTTACAGACAGAAACAGGTTGACAGATGGTAGAAATAAATAAGATTTTGACTGATGTTGCCTTCAAAGAAAGGCCAGGGTCCAATTAAGGTTTCTTTAAGTCATCATGTGTGAGAATGTTGGCACTTCAGCTTCTCAGTTGGACACTTGATGTTGGGGGTCTTATATCTAGGCTCCGTTTTTATGGGTCTGAGGTGTGACTTTAGCACCCCTGCTGTCGTCTCCAGAGTCTGGATAAACACAGGTGGGTGATTTTCACATGGAGAGTCTACCCCACCACACAAGGAGGGAACACGAAATTAAAAGTAATTTGAAAGGCTTGCTTATTGCGAGCAGACATGACACATACCAAAATAGAAATGACTGTAAAAAAAGATTAAGCTTATTGGCAAAGTTCTAACTATGGAAAAGGGACACATGGCAATACTTGTTACAGGTTGGGGAAGTACGTATTTGGAACTAATTATTAGGAATAGTCTTGTCTATGGGTGGGTGTGCGTGTGGGTGGGACTGTTTTACTTTTTCCTGGGAATAGGGCTTATTGATAAAGTGCCCAGTAGTTTCTATGTCCATTGAGCAGTGTGACTCATTACCAACAAAAAGAAATGGATGGAGCTGAATATGTTTATAAAGCCTTATTTTGTCATTGTAAGTGATAAGATTCTTATGTAAAATGATTCAGCACATTAGCCGTGAAGCTAAGCAAAAAAGCAGTTATAAGTATCAAATAAGTTCAGATATGCTAACTAGCATGTTATTAAGCTATTACTGCTATGTGATAAAACAGTAATCATGTTAGCATGCTAATGTATAAATTGCTAACAAATATTTGCTATGATTTCAAAAGCAAAAAATTAGCATGTTAACATACTAGCAATGAAAACAAATAGTTAACATAACTGTTTTTTGTACAGTTGATCATTAAACTGCTTTTATCATTTGACCGGGAGAACCAAATAGAAGCTGCTTACAGGTATAGATTTACAAACCATTTTTTCTATTTATTGTATTTATTTAGACTGATTTATGTATTGCGCAGCCCCCATCTCCACTGAGATATTTGCCCACTTGGAACTGACTCTTAAAACAGGTCAGCTTGTTGTTTTTATTTTTAAAACTTTTGATTTCTATAGAAAAAACACAAACTTTCCCTCAATATTCCTGTTTACAAAGTTGTTCTTTGTTTTCTTCCTTCCCAACTCCTGTCCTCCTCCCATCTAAAAAGTTCAGGGCCTTATAGTCTTCATTCAAAGGATTTCTAAAAAAATTTTTTTTCAGCGGAAACTGAGATGGAAAAATGGCTTAAATATATGTAGTTACCTTTGGCAGGAACAAACTGCAAAAAGACTTGTAACTTCATGACTTGGCATCATCGGAGCTTTAAAAAAAATGCATGTTGTCATGCGGTGTTTAACTGTAATACATTAGTAAGTTTGTGTTGGCTATACATTTTTAACTATGTTGTTGGTGTTTTTTTCAGGCCACTCTTGGAAAAGGGATTTTTGATCTCAAAGATTTCTTTTGCTGATTAAATAAAAGGGTTAAACACACCATGGGAAGGCATTCTATTCCAGGGCATATTTCTACTTGTCTTGCCCCTCTGGATTCTTGGAAAAAGTCCAATGTTGGATGGAAAATACCTTTCTTGGGAAATCCATTGGCATAGAAAGGAAAAAGTTAGCCGAAACTGGATTTTCTCCAGGTGCTATTATCTTTATGGAGCACTAGCAAAAGATGTGAGTCACTATCCTTGTCCACTGTGTCATCAAGCCGCCTCACTAATGTTTCAAGAATGAAATATACTTTCAGAAATATTCAATAATATAAGAAGCAAAAAGTGAAGTGATATGATTGTAGGTTGAAGATGAGTATCACTGACCGAATTCCAGCAAACACAATAAACCTCTTGATAACTTAATATAATAATTCAACATTAAGAGTTTAAGTCTGTTATTTGAAATATAAATGAAGTCTGTATCAAGGAGCTGTGTAAACAAGAAAATTGTCATATTCCCTTAGAAATGCATTCATTCTGGTTCAAGTTATTTGGGAAAAAAATATAACAAAAATAATGGTGAATTATCTCTATCAACATTCAATATTTCAGTCTGACAAGCAATTATCCCCAAAATATGACATTTATGCATAACTCAGTTAATACAGATGTGACAGTGAGGGTCCTGTCACTATGCCTCTGACTGGTAATGCACCCTGGCTACTTGGCTACAGGGATATCCCTTTGGCTGACTGGTCAGCGCGCAAAGCTTTCACCCGAAAGGTTGTGGGACCAATCTCTGCCCGGACCCTCCTTTGTTCTGCCACACACAGTATTGTAGTAGTGAATGCTATTGGTTGGCCTATTTGTTTTATTATGAGAATATAACATTTCTTGAGTTGGACACTGCTTCATTTAAAGATTTTTCACATTTTCACCCCCCTAAATGATTATCTTTAGAATCCAACAACGCCTACTCAATGAGCTGTATTTTGGTTACGTTTTTGTTGCTTCAGGCAAACATGTAATTAGATATTGTCAACTTGGTTTATAAGTAATGTTGAGCTGTTTATTTAATTGGTTGAGGATCCAGTTTTTAGAGCATAATGGTTCAAAGGAACAATAAATTACTATTTTCTCCAAGTAAGTGTCTTAATATGTCTACCATGTAATCTCAGTCTGTATTCCTTACTGATTACATGAGCTTCGATAGAACATTATCCTGCTAGTTGGAAGTACAGACTTGACATCTAGCAAGCGGATGACTGTTGTGCCTCAGGTGTATCAGTTTCAGCAACCAGTCGAACAGGTTGGATTTAACTGACAAATTGCAGCACGTATTTCATGCTATGATGAAGCTGTATCAGCTCACCACAAGACAATGACCTAATTACTTAGCAAACAGTATGATCACGAGTGTTTCACTCCTTCTTCAGATTAATATAAAACCACTGTCATTGTCAGTTTGACGTGCAACTACATGTTTACGCTTATGAGTCAAAACTGCTGCAAATTGAAGTGTTTTTCTGGTGAACTACACAAAGAAATAAAAGGCAAATCTTGAGTTTCTAAAAGTGGATTTATTCCAATGTACATTTCCTTGAAACAAAAGATTGGAGGATT
This sequence comes from Craterocephalus eyresii, assembly GCA_037177035.1. NCBI lineage: Eukaryota > Metazoa > Chordata > Actinopteri > Atheriniformes > Atherinidae > Craterocephalus > Craterocephalus eyresii. The sequence goes on from JBBBVT010000014.1 coordinate 14,769,302, forward strand.
AATTAGGAGAAAAATCATCATAAATTGTCATTTAACTAACTCTTGTGCTTAAAACATTAAAGTGGAGGCAGACACTTTTAGGTGGCGGATATTTTACTCAGGTATATCATCCCCACATGCAAACACATGGTGTGTTTGCATACACCTCTAGCTGTATGAAAATTATGACCGTTGACTTCAAAGTTTTCCTGTTTAAACTTTACCCTCTTACTATCTCTGAAAACAGTAAATCTCCTATTTTAAACCAGACACAGTAACCCTTGGAGGTGCGATATTATATCAAAAATATTCTATTTTTACCTCTGCTTTATTTGCATGTTCATTAACTTACTGCAAGAAAAACAACTGAAACATACTGTAATAAAAAATATCCCCCAATAACTAAGTTTCAAAAATGACACTTATGTACTGCAGCCCAGTGATAAATAAAGTACTCAAGTGTGGAAGCATTTTTCATGTCTGGGCATGTCAGCTAGAGTCCCCATCTTCTGTTTGATTGACACCATCCAGTGCATTTAGTGACCCATTCGTTGCAGTTGTGACCCAACAATGAGCTCCATTTGGCCCCTGGAAGGTGTGAAACGGCACACTTCTGCCCCAGGCCCCTACCTTTGTTGCTGGGATTGATTTGGCAGACAGAGGTAGCTCACAGGGAGTGTGAATCCTGCTGCTTAATCACCATATAGAGTCTACTGTGACACAGCCATCGGCTCCACCCCTTTTACGCAAACACACTCTCACAGTCTGACTTTACAGTCCTCACTCTTCCCTCTTCTCACTCAGTACAAGTCTGACTTCTGCAGGGAACACACAGCTCTCTTGGATTACCCTCATTCATCGCAGGCAGCACACAGTTTATTGAGAGAGAAGACCCAAAGATCACGGCAGAATGGGGAGCAGCATCTCATGTGTCCCCCAGCACAACTTCAGATTCTCCAGCAAAAGTTTCATTCGAAGAAACAGGTATGAAATTTCCAACCTGTTCAGGTATTCATACTGTATTTATGTCAGTGAGTGCACAGAGCAAATGTCATGTCCTTTGCCTCTCTTTGTTATTTTAAACTCATCATTTCATCTGGAAAGAATTCTTGGTATTTCTCAGGTTTTTGAGCTGAAGGGTTAAACAGCAGTTGTGAATTTTGCCAGGCTAGGTTTAGGATCATATGATAATACTGGATAGCCTCTGAGTCGTGCTTGAGCGGTGCCTCTTTGGCCACTGGTGTCAATGATCCAGTTACCATTTGTCTTCTCTTTGCATCTCTGTGAAGATGATCTACCAGCTGACAGTAAATCTGTTTTCACCGTGTATAAAAATTAGGGCATGATCCCATTCATTTTTCGGTTTACATGTGGACTACTGTAGTTTTATCATTTTATAACTTCAGATTTATAACTACAGATATAGCTTGTTGTGATCAGATTCAAATAAACTGAACATAGATACAGGAAATTGCTGACATAAGTGGATTATATTTTGTTTTCTATCTGGGCATCTTTAACCCTCCAGGATTATACGTCTGGGCATGTTGCAACCCTGCTGGACCATCACATCTGATGGTAATTAGCCCAATGTGGCTCCAGTCCGCAGTCTTATGTGCTGGTGCTGTATGATGATTCAGGGTCTAGTTTTGCCAGACATGCTGTCGCTCTTAGTTTTCAAATAAAAACAGTACTGGGAAAAAAGCATTTTGTTTAAAAAAAATTACTAGTCCAAGTTGGATCAATGGTCGAGCACAAACAATGCATTCACTATTTTTCTTTCCTCTAACACTTTGTGTTGTTGAATTGGGTGAGGCTCAGGTATTCCCAAAAGAGACTAAAAATGAGTAGCGCTGAATGCCACAGCAGTGACTTGGAGAATGTGGGTGTGCAAATCTACAACCTGTCTATTATTTACAATGCATTCCTGCTTCTCTCTGCAAGTCCAGTCTCTATATACAAGCAAATTTGAAAAAAAAAAAGAATTATAAGGGACAGTATCGTTCACTTGACCTTCATGAATGATTAATGCTGGACATGGACTTCCCACCACACAAACAAAAGCCAGCGTTGTTGCCCCGTGTGGACACTGGCACACATGTGTACAGATAAGCAGATAAACCACATGCTGAGGCAGTAAAAGCAGCCCCTCGCCTTATCTTTGCAGTGAGGGTACTTCCTCATAAAGATTTGACACTAATCGTAACAGATGAGGGACATGCAAAACAAAGAGGCACATTGAATGCTGATTTCCCTGTGCATATCCTCCAGGACTGCAAACACAGGAGCTGATTGTTCCTATCTTTTTAAATTGTTGTCACTGATGGAATGAAGACAAAGGAATTGGCTCAGATTGGTTGTAGGGCAAGAATCACAAAACATGATTAACAGCTGATCCGCTACAGTATAATGACTTGGAAATAATGAATCAGAAACAAAAATGCAAAAACATGTTTACTTCCATATTTATTGTAGTTGGGGCAAATCCTGACAGGGTGCCAGTCCACCACAAGGCCGGCATAGAAACAAATGAGACAAACGGCCATGGATGCTCACATTCATTAAACAGTGAATGGTGAAATGTTTCTTAATAACACCTCAGATAGGAAGTTAATTAACCGAAACCATGCAACAGATGGGAATCACTGGACTGGACACTAAGAAGTATAATATGAATTTTTTTCCTCTTTTTTTGAGCAGCAGTCGCCTCTTTCGCAAGAAAAATCCCCAAGAGGGACAGGAGAAGTCAAACAGTATCATCAATATCCTGTGCACAGTCACTCCCAGAAAGGTAAGAAAGCTCCCTGAATAACAGTCAATCATCCACACGCCAGCCCAAACTGCTTTAATGTCAACATATTACCTTTTTAATGAAGCCTTCTGACTTATATTAGCTTTCCAGCAATGAATTCATGTCTATATTTTACCAACATTGTGACTGCTTGCAGGAAATGTCACCCAAAGATCTGCAGACGATAGAGAACATAAAATGGGATCCTCCGTTTCCTTACGACCCAGTCAGTGGCTGGAAGAAGAGCAGTATCAACGTGAAGAATTACGGACGGATGATTCACAGTGCTAAAGTTCGTTTCCGTTTCCTGCACTGCCAGGTGAGCGGAACAATGTTACATTCAGCACTAATGACTGTATGATGAAATAGTGCAGGAACTGCAACACAAAACAAAAGCTTTAAAATTCGTGCTGTTTTGAACAGTCACCAAGCCTACAATGACACATCATGCCAGTCAACCATGGGGATCTTTTGAGTTCTGAACCGCACACATAAAAACTATGATGTAGTGTAACAGGATGTTGCTCTGCAGCCTTTGAAACACACTGCAACACACAGTTGGCTTTGAGGAATAGCTGGCTGTGAATAATCCAATCATTTTCCCACAAAGGGACTGCAGTCTGTTTGGACATGCTTGTTTCTGTTGCAGTTGTGAAATATCCCCAGCAGTGAACCTCAGGGTAGAGAGAGTTTCTCTGATCCCATGGGTTGATAAAGGACATACCGGCTCCTTGCGGTGGGAATTGCAATTTTTTCTGAGCCGTGACACAACAACTGTCGAAAAGCGGGAAGAAAAGATCGATTGAGGGGGCGATGTCACATTGGCAAAAGAACATACTGTATTATAACAAATTCTATAACCACAAAAACGTGCCTGGTCTTTTAGACCCTTATATGAATCAGCTGATGATATGCGAACATAATGTACAGAGGAAAGGAAGCTGAGAGACATAATTACAGAATTTAGTACTGATGAATGTTGTAAGTGTTGCCTGGCTGTAGAAACCAAAATTGGTATAGATATTAGGTTGTGAGCCAGATGTGTGCTTGCAAAACTTCATGTCATGAACAGCAATCCAGCTGATTTTTCTCTGTTTGATAACTACTGCAAAGGGATTGCAGTTTTAGTTCAAACATGTTTTCATCCAAAGCTACTTCTAAACCAGTTTTATTCTTCTTCCCTTGAATTTGCTGCAGGATATCCATGACTGTTTCCTGGATCTCTTCCAAACACATCTTCATTTCCTATCCAACAACACAACTGGACTGACATACCAGGTAAATTTCCTCCTGCGAAGCTCCAATGCCGCACTCTAAAGTTGTTTTTATCACTTTAAGTTCGCAACCCCCTGCAAACCATCGCTTTGTTGGTAAACAGAAAGTATGATTATGATTCTTTACCTGTCTCATAAAGTGTGAGCAGCCATTAATCATCTATTTATTATGCCTGCTGAGAATTCAGCATCATCTCAGAAAGAGACAGCTAAGCTCTTTTGCGCTGTTAGTCAGCCCACAAATGACTTCAGATGGAAAACAGACATACATCATTGGCTTATACGTCTGACCTCCGTGTCATGGTGATTCAAAGAAAGCATAACGGTGAATTTGGCAGAAAATACTTTTAATCTATGAAAATAAATGAGAAGAGATTCAACTTTTGCTCTTTTTGTGTACAGGGTACTCTACCTTTGAAGGAGATCACCATCTGCAACCTGCAACAGAACTGCAATCACAGCCAACCCCAAGAATTCGCCTTCCAAATAAATGGTACGTTTTCTCTGACAAGGATCCAAATGGCCGTAGGCACATTATGCTGGTGTATTCATGTAATCTGTTTAGTTTTATTGGCTGCCTTCAGTTGAACATAAAAAAGTGAATTCAATAAAGCTTTATCAAGGATGTTTTTGCTCATATTTATCTTCCGCTTCAAATGCTCACTTTTTTTCTTTTTTTAACCACTGCCGGTGATCTGCTTTGTCTGCCCCGCTCATCAA
>JBBBVT010000014.1:14774165-14802881 GCA_037177035.1 Craterocephalus eyresii
TCTTCCGCTTCAAATGCTCACTTTTTTTCTTTTTTTAACCACTGCCGGTGATCTGCTTTGTCTGCCCCGCTCATCAATTACGGATCAAATTCTCTTCACTTAAAAGACTTTTAAGAAACCACACACTATTTTCAGGCTGTCACATTTCCGATGTTATCACATTCCAGTGATTCAAAGGTGCCATGGTTCTCCTCACCTCTTTGACCTCCAGTCAAACCCAAGACTAACCAGAGCTGTGTCCCCTTCGCCCTCGGTTGGGGGACCAAACCGGCCTTGAAGGCCCTGCTTGTTAGACAACAGGTGCACTTCAGTCCGCTCAGCTGTCATGCTGAAAAGCTCAGCTTCTGCTCTTAGCCTTGTCACTGCGTATGATCTATGGCACATTCCAAAAGCTGCTCAGGTTAATGTCTGCTGAAAATGCCACTTTGCTGTTTTTTTTCACATTCAGAAGAAATAAATAATCAGGAGGAAAAAAAACAGAGATTAAAGTGTGAGATTAATGCAGAATTACTAACTCAAAAAATCAATCCCGGCAATGACAGTGTAAGGTTTCTGTATTTTTATCATTATTATCGTTCAACAATATTTGCTGTCAAAACATTGACACTCTCTTGGGTGTTTCTTTATCATAATTTCCAAAATCCAGCTTGTTATCTTGTGATATAGTATTTCAGCTGTTTCATTCTTAGGTATGATTTTTTTTTTTACCTTCCGGGAGGCATCACTAACAGGAATCACACAGAGGAAACATGATGAAATTCTGAGTCAAGTGAGAGATGTGATACAGAGATTCTTCCGTGAGGCCAGTGTTTGTGAGCTGGAAGGTGACGAAGCAAGTACAGCTAAAGGAGGATGTTAAAGAATTCCTGGAAACTCTGACCTGTTTGAATGAATGTGGCTGTGAAAGTTAGCCAAAAGGAGATAATTACTTTGACGACCGCTGTGAACTTACCCTGTCTTTTTAGAACATTTAAAATCATTTTCAAGAGGAGTGAAAGAAATTTGACTTCTTAGGGAGTGTTATGGTCAAGGTCTTTAATTAAAAAGTATTAAGAAGACAAAGTGAGCAGATGAGACTGTGGTTCCACACAATTAGAGTACAACGCTGGAACGAAATAGAATATCAGTGCTGGTTATCTCTGGTATGTGTGGAGCTGATAGGTAAAGAGAGATTGCGGTTCTGACCATCCCACGGTCTGTTCATTCCTAATGGGGAAGCAGTCTGTGGGAGGAAGAGTCTGCTCCAATCTCTGAATGCCGAACACAGCAGGTCGAAGGGACTTTTTCTTTAGAGGGGGCCTGCATATGGTTTACTGTCCCGAACATGTGTTAACGTTTATTCTACTTGTATAATCTGCAGTAAAGAAAGAAGCAGTGAGTTTCTACGATGGAAAGGGTGTTTGATTTAAAAAAAAGCCCTTAAAAGTGAAACCTCTGGGAAACTTTCTGTTTTTGACTTTGTGATTCTCCACCCTGCAGGTGTCAGCCTCAACCCCATCATCGTCTACTGTGCCAGCCAAGAAGAAATGGACATGTGGTTTGGCTTGCTCAAAGAAAACATCGAGGCTAATGGAGGCACTGCAATCGCACCTGAAACCTACACAAGAGTTAAAGTTAGTTCAGCAGCTCTTTTTTCAGACATGTTCACCTGCTGCTGTGTTTATAACGTGTGCTTTCTGCCTGTCGTGGGTTAATGGGACACTTATAACTTAAGCCACAATAATTCAACCTGTTGCTTTCCTTACTCTGACAAGTCAGATCCAGATTAGCTTTGTTTCCAACCACTCCTGATTAAACAGGAATTGTGCAATTGTTTAAATTCAGTGAGTCATTTGGGTCATTTCTGGCTCTCTGAAGCCAGGATTCTAGGGAGCGGCCCTGACCGCATTGCTGGCTGCATCAAACTAACCCTTACATCTGTGCAGCGCTGACTCTTCACCCACAGGTGTGGAGATGACTGATGAAACAGAAACGCTGCTGTGTCATGAGGGAATAAAAATACAAATAAGCCTTTAGCTTAGATGTCTTTTCAATGAAGAAAGGTGTGAAATTCCAAGTAGCAAAGGCAGTCAGTGCATTTAAGCTTGTTTAGTACCGGAGCGCTCTTTGTATTTACCTTGGTCTGACTTCTGTTATCTAATGTGTGTTAATTATAGCTGAACCAGGACAAGACTTCTGGAAGAGAGGAGCTGAGAAATTCAATCAACAGAGAGCCCATTTATGAGTGGGAGGGCTCTCAGAGGGACAGCTTGGGCTCCATCACCTTTGTCACTAAAGTCCGACTTCAGCACCTGCCCTGCCAGGTAACAATTGCACTGCTTTACACTGTTTGCTTATGATAAAAAATGACTCACTATTACAGGAAGTTGTCCATTTATGGGGATGTACATTACAGCATACTGTAAGTCCTGACATAAACATGTTTTCAAACTCTGGGAAATTTTTCACATGATGCATAAAAACAGGACAACAGCAGCCTCAAATCCAGGTGACTCACAGTTTCAAATTGTGCAACCCTGCATTACCTCAACACAATGTCAGGACTGAAAGATAAGGGTGGAGTACCTATTTTAGCAAATGGCAATTCTGAAATATATATAAATCTTTAGCAAATTTACTTCAGCTGACTAAAAAGTGACACTGTCAAACCAAATCAGACAGGCCCATGGACAAATAAAATGAAATCACCTCAGATAGCAGTCGATAAAGAAAACAGTAGTCACAAGCAGTAGTCTGCTTGTGCAGATGCTGTTAATTCTACATATATGGGAAACAGCGGCAGCACTATTGATGTGATTTAAGGCATGGGCGTGTGAGAAGCATTTGCTCGCCTCACGCAGTGACTCGACTCACCTCACAGCTGGAATGTCAGCTGTCTACCCAGACACGCCCTCCGGGAGGGAAGAAACATAAACTCTTCGTCTGCCGCACCTTTAAATGCCCCACAAACTGGTTCAACTGAAGATCTCAGTGGGATTTAACATGCACATCTTCAAACCAGAAGTCCGTAGTATTATCTTTGCTCAAGTTGTTTTACCTTTGCACGATTTCTTTCCTTCAGAAGTATCTCAGTAGCTCTCTGTCAGTGTATTACAACATCAAAACTGCCTTTAGATACAAAGGGGAAAATAGAAGTAACGTTTTTTACCATGAATATAGTTTGTCTAATTAAAACAGGAACTGCACACCATTCATAAAATTGTATGTCAACAGGAGCAGAGTGATAGGCTGCTGGTGATGTACCCTTCCACCCTGATCATCCTATCAGAGGAGAACGATGGCCTCTTCTATAAGGTACCATAGCCTCCTTTCACTCTTAAACTGAGAACGTGCTTCCACCACATTGAATGTGTTTGTATGAGGGAGTTGTGCTAAGAGTAATTCTGATTACAGGGGAAACTTCCTCTCAACATGATTACTGTGACCACACCCTGTCAAGACGTCAAGCCCAACACCTTTATGATTGAAGGTAGGCATATCAATTCAATTATTCAATCAACTGACCCAGTGCGTGTGTATCAGTGTGCAAACATAGGTGGGAATTTGGTTTATTGATCTGAGAATGGCCGAGTGTGCTATGACTGGTGGTGACATAACTACTTTTAGATCATTGATGTCGGGCTTTTTTCATGTTGATCCATTTCACACAGCAAAGCATTTCACAAGCTTGCAGTGATTCAGTGGTGCAATTATATATTTCATATGCGTGGCATTTCTTTTTCTTCTGGAAAGAAAAGAATAAAATTAATTTTCACTATCTTCTGTTTTGGTTGTCTCACTAGTTTCTGGTTTGGACCGGCTGGATTTAAATGATGTAGTGCATTTTTAAAGTCTGAACAAAGCCATAGTGGCACAACCAATTTTTTTCTAACATTTCTACAAATTTAAATAAAAATGTTAAATGGACTTTAAGAGTACACATTCCGACGCGTGCTCTATGATAAGTAGCCTCCTCCATGAATCTGCGAGCGTCACAGAGTGTAACCCCTCTATGAATGAGCTGGTTTTATCCCTGGTGAAGAAGGAACTTACTATAGCACATTCCAGAAAGCAAGCAGACCAAATGACAGGCTTTGTACCCCCCCCCTCCTCCCTTTTTCTCTTCCCAGGGAAGCTGATCAACCCCATAGTGGTGTCCTGTCTGGATAGGACTGAGTTTTGTGACTGGATCCAGCATTTCAAAGCTGCTGACGTGCCTGTTCTCAGCCCCCCACCTCCAGTATATGACATCATCTACACCCCGACAAAAAAAGAGGTGAGGGGCTGCTTTCTTTCTTTTCCAGGGCCAAAAATTATAACATCTTTTTCAGTTTCTACTGAGCAAGCTCTCTCTGGAAAAACTACCACCAGTACCAGTACCTAATCATTTGTTCATAAAACAAAGAAAAACTGAAGTCTGAAAACTTTGCACAGGGCCAAATACTTATAAGTTGAATATATCTTTATTTTTTAATCTCTAGGCTCCACAGTTTGACAGGTGGAGTGGAAATAGCCAAGGAAGAGGAGGATCTCTTCGGTTTGCTGATTCATTGAGTGCCCATGGGTCCCAGAACCTTCACTTACCCGCTCATGAGGAAAACCCTCTTTCTCCAGGATACACTGAACCGCTATGTGTAAGTCTGTGTGCCAGGACGGAAATGCAAGCTTTACTGACCTTATGAAATGAATCAGACTGCTATACACTGCTACATTTGTACAAGTATAAGTGTGATAAGACTCAGTTGTTCTCTGCAAAAGGAATCACACTTGCTTGGTAGAAAGAAGCAACACCTTTGTTCAACATAATTAATAATTAAGCAAGGTCTAGAGAACAAAGTGCTCCTGTTACATGCACTTAACTGTTGGTTCTTGGGCCATAACAAGGGTCAAGCTAATTATTTTCCTACTTTAAATGCTTATTCAGCAAAAAAAAAGTTAGCTTGTTAACTTCTGCATCCTTAAGAAGTCCTGAAGCACTCTGCACTATCAGGACAATTGGCCAAACTCCCCCAGGAGAGCGGCTGTGCTGGCTGCCTGCCCATGCAGTTAGCTTAAAGAGAAGGCCGAGTGACCTTAACCGTCACTCTCTTAATTAATTTAATCGAAGCCTGTCTTTAAAAACAGAAAAACACAGTGAGAACTGACATTTGTAATATTTTGCTGAGCTTTTGAAAATACCTGATGCTGACTATGGTTTATAGCCACGTCTCTTCACTGACTTTCTCCTCTGGCTTTTGTTCTTACAGTACAATTCCAGCCGCCCCTCCTCAACTGAGACTGCCCGGCTGGGCAGCAGAACCAACAGCGTGTCCTCCCACACCAGACCGGAGCGCGACCCACGACCTTTGTCTCTACGCTACTCCTCCCCCCAGCAGACCTCCTACCTCCAGCCGGCAGAAAGCGTGTCTCAGGTCTACAGCATGCCCTACCCTGGCCTGCATCGCGCCAGTCCACAGCGCCTGGAGAAAGCCCCACTTGTCAAGGTAATTCAGTCTGCCGTCTAACTTGATAACCGAATATTCCCTTTGCAACTGTTGACTTACTTTACATGCCATGTGCACAGTAACTAAAATAGGCGCACTAAGCAGTGGGCCCAGCGGGGTCGTCTTGTACAGTAGATGGTGTTAACAGATGGGAGTAACAGAGGCATTTGTGCAAACTGAGGTTGAAAGATCAATCTACTTAATAGTGCTTAGGATGAAATATCCGTTATAGTTCATAAACAAATTTGTAGGCCAGTCAGAGTAAAGGTATAATCAGAGGATATCTCTGTTATACTACTGCTGCTTATCAAAGCTGGCATTATTCCAAAATTTCACTTTAGATAGATTGCCAAGGCCAAAGTTAAGCTAAGCTATTCCTTTGTTTTCTGTATTTGCTTCTCATTAACCCGTGATATTTTCTGTTTTATCCATGATCAGTCTAACAGCTGGAGCACACCACAGACATCCCATAACTACTCCCTCAATGTCCCACTGCGCCACTCAGACATGTGCTCCCGACAGCCCTTGTCCCCCCTGTATGACGAGCCCTGCAGTCCAGAAATCTACTCCCTAGATGAGGCCAGACCAGTGGTAAGTGGGTCAATGAGACTGGATCCATAGTTTCAGTTTACACCTGCACCTGATATCAAGTAGTGCACGCACACATGCACACATCTGCATGCATCTTTGATCGAGGTGGTGGCTGCTTTTTTGAGGATGTGAAATGTTTCAGAAAAAAAACTAAACTGAACATTTCATTGCTCATGGTTTAATAAAATCACATAAAAACCAGCTCTGTGATGGTCTCGCCTGCTTTTATTTACCATATTCTGACATGTTCTTTGGCAGCGAAACTGGTGTGAACCACATCAGCAACGACACCACCCTCAGGACTCCCAGCTCCCCTCCTCTTTCCAGCTGCGCACCCCTCCACCGAGCAGACGCTGCAGGAGAAGCCTGGTCCTGACGAACTCCCAGAGACCTCTGGGCCTCGAGACGGACACTCCCCAAATCCAAGCAGACCAGAGGGCAGAGGCCGTGTCGAGGTTAAAGCTGCTGCCTGTACCCAGCCAAGTGCAAGAGCAGGTGAGGAGCCTTAATCCACTCATTTCACAGGACTCTCTGGTTTCTGGAATGCCGCGATACAAAGTGAGGTGCTAGCATGCTGTGTGGTAGCACAGCAAACATATTGTGCTGCAGGTTATGTTTAGACAGGTGCTAGAGATTAAACACATATTTAGGGAACACAGGAATGTTTGTTGTGGTTTAACTCAGAAAGTGACTTTCTGTTTTCACATCTGACAGGTGCTTCTCCCGCCGAACGCTGTGAGGAACGCTCCTCAGATGCCTTACGGTTACTCACCAGGTAAGAATTGAAGGCCAACGGTCACAAACCCAGTGAAACATTATTTTATTGCCTCTGTGTGAAAGAACATGATTTAGGTATGTTCAAGAGTGTTGGATAACAGTTTTCTTTGTTGGAGGGGAGAAAATAAAAATCTATTTTCACACATGACTAGCTGACAAACTGGGCAGGCTTTCAAATCTACAACACTGCTGCATCATATTTCCTCACATGTGTCATGAAAGTCAGCACTATGGGGTGACTTATTACATGCCAGCAAGGACACAGGACATTGCTTACTCTCCATTACATCAAACTGAATGCTGAATGCATTTGGGCTGCATTGTTTGAACTCTATGCTGAGGGTGTATGAAGTATTGAAATGTGCCAATGAAATGCATCTAAGTGTAGCTCCTTGTTCCCAATTGGAGGAGAAACATCGTAAAAGATCACAGACTAGAATGTAATGCTGATTAAAACTATAACCACACCATTTTTAAGGTTAGATTTGATACTAGAAAGGGAAAAACCAAAGAAGGCAGTGCAGCAGTGGCATGTCACACTACAGGTTTTGCAGTATAACTTGAAACAATACTACTCACTTCATTATCACCGTGAGACTGTTTATATAGTCAGGGCGAGGTTTTTTTCTTTCGTCGCTTGAAACTAAAAACTTGTGAATCTTCTTGAACCCCTCCAGATCGCCTTTCATACCTCGAACCTACAGATCCCGATGACCAGGAAATGGACTATGACAACATTTGGGACTACGACGGTGAGCCCGGGATGATTCAGCCACTGTCTGGAATTTCAACTCAGTGGACAGGATTAAACTATGGGGCCCGAGGCCTTGGTGCCATGGCGACCCAGCAGAGATGGTCATAAAACAAAACAATAGCCCGGCACTCGTCTGGACGTGTGCAAACAACCGATCGCTATCAGAGGGATAATAAAAGCCAACAACCACAGCCGGAGTTGCCCGTAGCGTGTACAGTATGAAGCAACAAGTCCCAGAAACTGCTTCATCAGGTGTTAGGCAGGCAGGCAGAGGAGTCCGGGTTGCAGGTGTGAAAGGAAACGACAGGAAGCACCAGAATGACACTGACAGCTGTCTGTTTCATATGTAGCATTTAGAAGAGAACACAGCATTGTTTTGTAGATTTTGTTCGACTTTAATGTTATTCTCATTATTTACCAAGTATCTGTAGCAATTGAAAGTTTTTTTAACAGACTCTTCATGTTTTGTTTATTATTGTTTGTACTAATTTACACTATAAAAAGCATTCCATCAGGGCTTGATACAGAACAGAATATGTATATTTTTGTAAATATTGTACATGTATTATTTTATTTTGCTACACTGTCATTGAAAAAAGGTGTGTGGCTTAAACCAGAGCTAATATTAATACTGATACTTGTGTTGTTTTTTTTAATTATTGTTTGATGTGTTTATTTATATTTGGAAATAAAACAAAAAAAAATCCACCAACATGTTTACTGTATGTCTGTTTACTCTAAGTATGGCCTTAGTGTTTATGTAAAGCTCTGTTTTTGTCACTTCTATTTTCCAGTTAAAATCCATTTTCTATACCTTCATTTTCCAAAGCCCATCCCAGCAGCAACCAATACAGGGTGTACCCTGCACACATTTCTTTTCCAGCACAGCGAGACAAACAGCCACCCTCTCCTACAGAGAGCATTTAGAGTGGCTAATTAACCTCAGATGCATGTCTTTGCACTATTGGAGAAAATGCCAGACTACCCCGAGAGGACCCATGCATGCAGAGGGTTACACACTCCAAACAGAAAGTAATGACTTGAACCTCTCTCCTATGGAGCCCTCTTGCTATGAGGCAGCGATGCTTACCACCACTGCACTGTGCAGCCAATCAAAGGTGATGAAAAGAAGTTATCTGCTCCTTATCAGGTCTTAAAATGAGATGGCTGAGATGTAGCTTTTGGGTTTTCTGCAGTTTCTCTAATTATTGCATGGTCTGACCTTGGGTTGAAGTTGTTGGGATCCACTTCTGAAAATACTGGTAGCTAACTATCTTGAGTGTTTTTTAATCCTCTTCATTTGTGGAATGATGCAATGATTGACGCATGCCTTATAACTCTTTCCAGACTGATGAGCAGCAACAATTGCTTGTCTAAGATCACAGATGATGTCTTTCCTTTTTGGAATTGCATCAACACACCTGGAAAATCCAGACTGGTCCAGTTTTAGACCAATCAACATACAGTGATGTGTCAGGTGGTGATGTGAATTTAAATAAGGTAAATCCTAGTACAAAATAATTATTATCAGTCCAATCTTAATCATCATCCTCATTATCAGGATTATCATTATTCTCATAAGTATAATCCTGATACATAAAACCTTACAACAGAAAGTTTTATCAATCATAAAACTGCTCTATAAAACAAAAGTAAATCTAAAACAATCAAAGGGAATTTATAGCTCAACAAACTGGGGATTATATCTAAACATAAAATAATTAGACACCTAACACTTTTATCAAATATCTTTGAACAGTTATTAATTAGAAATTACATAATATTTTATAATAGTTTTAATTATTATTCGGATTACAGGTTACAAGTTTGAAGGGACCCCCAAAGGGACAAGTTCTGCTGTTCTCCTATAGATCCTAATGTGTGCTGGGATGTTCATAAACTTCATGAAATATTTAAAAACACTTTATAAACACAAAAGCATAATATATCATGTTAATAAGCTGCTCAAATTCTGATTTTAGTTACATACAGACTTCTCATAAGCATCAGTTGATGCTTCCGATCAGATTCTTTCATGAACTCATGACGCCCTCTAGTGTTCGGAAACTTTCACCTCCACATCTGAGTACTTAAAAAAAAACAAAAAAAAACAGGAGACAACTTTTACATACTTTTTACTTTAAATAAATTCAGTGCAGTCTACAGGAAAAGATACCATTGTGCATTTAGTTACATACAGTATCCCCAATGAATTTGTGACTGGTACAGAACATTCTCTAAAGAATGACATACTTTTGTATAGAAGAGGAGAATATTTTACAATCTTTGGATAAATGTATTTTCTGCATAGAAGTTATGATAACAAAAAGGGTCAAAAACACTGAATTCCCCTCAAACATAGTTTGTAATCCATTTATAATTTGTTTATCTGTCATCTGAAGTCTGTACAATTCTGAGTAAACCTGCCTCTAATCTCCTTTCAGGATGCTTACGCACATTATTTACAAATGTCTAAAGCCGTTTCTTAAACAAAAATACATGCCTCATCCTCCCTTTGGTCTTTCTCAAATTTCACATGATTGCTTTCCCAATGTTGAAGGGGAGAAACTTCACTAAAAATAGTTCAGCAAGAACTACATCTCAATCATTTGAAATCAAACCTATTTTTGTTCGCCGGAGAGATCAATGAAACCTAAATAAGTATAGTGCAAACATTCAAAAACTCATTTTAATCATGATGTTTCAAGAATATGTTAATGCAGGTTGAGACAATTTCATCTCACTGGCCACAGCTTGCGCTTTGACGTACTTACGAAGGTATCGGATGGCTGAAAGAGCGCTCACATTTGCCAGCAGAACTGTGAAAACAAAAATAAAGTTAGGCACGGGAAAAAATTCTCATGAAGTTAATTCAATGACAGTGTTTTAGTCATTTAAACGTAATGTTCAGGGAAAAAAGGCTTTGTGGTCTGGTTGCTGTTAAAGGTCAAGAGTCCTTTCAGTACTCTTCCTTTCCATTTATTCTGCTACAGCAACGTTAAACTCGCAATCACAGAAAAAGGACGTTACTTCAATAAAAACAATGGCTGAATAAGCAGCTGTTCTGTCATTTTAGTGTGACACACCCTTTTAAGATACATACCAGCTTTCCAGGCATCTCCAGCTTGTGGGTTTGCAGTCTTCAGCACCCACGAAGCAAAAGCAATACAAACCAGGCACATATCTGACTGTTTGAAGGGCAAAAGGGGGCCATCCAACCCTGAAACAATAGGAGTTGTCTGGAATCATTAAGCTATTCATGCACACACATAACCAAGCGTGGCTGAAAACCATCCACAGATCCAGAGAAGCCTGTTAGAAGGTCAGGGGTTTCGTATTTGCCATCCACATGCCAGCAGCTGTGGATGTGCTCCCAAAAATATAGATCAATTCTTCCAAAACTTACAGAGCCGCTCGAAGCGACTCGTGTTTCAATTTTCAACTCTCAAGATAAGTAAGTGATAATGATCAAACACCTCTTTAGTTTGATTAGTCATTAACTAATACCCTAAGTTCATTAAAGATTACTGGGGTTTCAAGAGGAGGGATCGACATAAAGTCTCCTCAAGATGAAGTATTTTGATTTCCTTTCACAGCCAAGATAAATTAGAAGTGCTGCGTTGGCAGCTTAGAGGAGAGCTCATCAAGTGAAGTCAAGTTATCACGTAGTACCTTTCCCCCTGCATGCAAAGCTACGTGCTTGCAGTGTCGTCTGACAGCTGACGAAAGAAAATCCATGACTGTAATAGCTGAGTAGGTGACACGTCTGCATTGCAACTATACACATATGAGGAATATGGAAGGAGCTTCACCGAATAGGTCAAATATGGCATGCGCATTGTTCATTGGTTCCATTAAGACAGAAAGATGAACAGGATTAAACTGGTTCTGATTTGGCTCTTTGAATGATCTCATTGAAAGTAGGGCTGCACACTCAGATGTGAGCCAGCCCATAATAATAGATATGTGAAACATTACCGAAAGCTGATGAAACGTGATGGGTGCTTCTGTTCCAACAAGTTTTAATCTAAATGTGATGCAAAATCTGAGTGCATTTTCGGATTTGACAACTCCCTGCAAGTCTTTTAGAAATCACTCAGTCTGTTTATGTCTACTGGGTCAATCTGACTGATCGCAGTGGGGCCCAGTATCAGCTTGAACAGGATTAGGTTTGCATTGGATGCAAAACAGAATTTTGTGTTTCTTACTTAAAGGCTTACAAAACATCTTACAGTCATGGTGCAATCCTGATTTCTATGTTTCTATGTATTTTTCTCTTTGCTTTTACCTTTGTTGCAAAAAAAGTCTGATGTTGAAGCAACTGCAGTTCTACTGATTCTGAAGATTTGTGTTGTTTTGAAAAAAACTTTAAAAAAAAATGATTATGCATTCTCACAAACCTAAATCATGACAAACATGTGTGACAATATGTTTATATGACAATAAACCCTTATGCCACACACTTAGCAACATGTACATGTTCATTCTACATATTTCTTTAAAATTCTGCTGTTAGTTTTCAAAGCACTGAATGTTTTAAGGCCAAAATAATCTGGTTCATAAACCACCAACCTTGTTCTCAATCAAGGTGAAAAAAATTGTCTTCTTTATGCTGCCATTTATCAAAACAGTTGGGAATTCCTCACACTATTACTTTTATTTCTTGTTATCTATCATAATTTTGCACAATTTTGCACATCAAAAGATAAGCATTGCAGTACATTACAGTGCACTTGCCTGGATTTGAAACAGTAGCCTGTAAGTCTTCATATCTGAAAGGCTGCTGTGTGAGTTGTGTGACTATCCTCTCCTCCAAGTAGTAGAGCAGTGGATCGGGGAGCATCACATCTTGGTTTCCCAGCACATTGAGGTTACCGGCCCTCAAGTTACACCTGCTATTTTGCCTCATAGGTACAAGAGACATGGAGTTTGAACTCTGCTTCTGGGCTGCAGACGCTGTAAATTTGATGTTCCTGAAGGAAAGTGACTTCAGACAGAAGAAGTTCTCTCTAAAGTCTCTTTCTGTGAAGAAATCCTCATATATATCTGTGGAAAGCTTAGTTGAGCTTGCCTTACGGCTGAACCTGCTCACCACCTTCAGTGGACAATAGTTGTCTTCTTCATCAGATTCCACAGAGGAATCATCCGACGAGGAGGAAGCAAAGAAATACTCGTAGGCCTCAGGAAACTGCAGATTTCTGCCGGCTGAGCGGGAGTAGGAAAAGATGGGAACTGGCTTGTCTTTGTGCTTTTCTACGAGTGGGTAAAAGAAGCTTTCTGTATCAAACTCTGAGAAGAAATCATCATATGTTTCAGGGACAGAACTCCCAGCTGTGCTGTGGGTTTTTCTGTCATCCGTCGCAGACTGATGGGGAACTGATAGCTTGCCTCCAAAAAGGTATTGAAATATATCAGTGAGAGAGATGCTGTAGCTGTCTGAGTCTTGCTTCTGTGCAGGGTCTTCAGTAAAATATGCACAATTTTCTGATTCTCTGTCATCTGTGGTTTGTAAAATTTCATCTTGGTATAAGTAACTGGAAGGCTCCGATTCCAGAGCTTGTAAATTATGCACACTGATGGTTTTGGAAATCTTTTTGAGGCACTTTTGAGTCCTTTCAGTGAGGACGGGTTGGGATGTGTCAATCACAGATGCCAGCGTTGTATTCACTGGGTAAATATTGCCACCATGGCTGGTGATGACAGGCTCACTTTCCCACCTCACACTTCTTGAAGCGGAAAGAGTTTTCCCTGTGGCTTGGTTAGGCTTTGACTCACCCACTTCAGTAAAAATCCCTGGATTAGTCACAGCAAGCACGTCAGTCTCCTCGCTCTCCTGTACAGGTGTGAGGGAATCGGGTAGGGAAGTTTTGCTGACCTCACGTAAACCCAGTATGTCGTTTATCGTCAGTTTCTCCATCTCACTCCAAAATGAGGACATGGCAAACACAGAGTTCCCCATATTCTCAGCTTTACTTCCAGATGTGGATGCAGTGATGACATTCTCTGCTTCCCCCAGGAAATCACACGTTGATCCCGTTTGCCTTTCGGGCTCAGACGTAGCATCCGCTTCCTCGTCTTTTGCCAAAGTTGGCACCTTTTTCTCCTCCTGACCCCCTGACTCATGTTCGCCGGCAGATGAACAGCAACTTGCCGACAAGTCTGTGAGGTTTTCATCTGAGAGAGATGTGAGAGATTCTATATCCAGAGTACAGCACGATGTTATGTGAGTGATATCTGAGGGGTTTGTTTTAGATTCTTCACAGGATAATTTGGTTTTTGATTGAATGCTGTTAGTTGAAAGGAAAGCAAGGGATGTTATTAATGGAGCTCCCTCAACCTGCATCCTTTTCTCTGATGACATGTCTAAAGTTTGAACCTCTGTCTTGGTCTGCTTTTCTTTGTCAAAAATGGGTGGACGGCTTTTGTGAGGAGCCTGATCTGTAAAGTCTGACATTAATTTGGCGCAGGTTACTCTATCGCTAGTTTTCAGTGGCAGAGGTTTCGCGCTGAGAGCGTGAGAACTGATCCCAACAATTCCAGATGGAGAAAAGGGAGTCTTTTCCAGCGCAAGGCTACGCTGACTTGTGTGATGACAGTCCCTTTCCAGCTGTTCTTGAGGCTCAGGCCCATTTTGACGCAGTATGTGTTCTTCGCTGCCAGAATTTCCAGTCTTTACAGCCAGGACTGACTTAGCAGCAGATAGTTTGTCATTCTGGCTGACTGCCACAGGGGCACATGACACTGCGCATGGTAAAAGACTGACTGATTTGACCTCTGGTGTGGAATATTTCAGAGTTTGTTCATTTCCAGAAATATTTACATCATCAAATTGCTGGAGGTGTCTTACTTTTACATCCTTATTCTGATTTTCATTTTTGTTGCATCCGGATTCTTTTACCTGCAGTTTGCATGGCAGTGAAGAGGTAGCCTCATTAGCGCTATTGATTGCTGTGGCCATTAAACTGCTATCACTTTGGCTCAAAGGGGATTCTGATCTTTGCTCAGTTGAACTTGCAGCACACACTCCTTGACTGAATTTGGACCATGGAGGGATAGTGTTTGAAACTTCTTGTTTTATTTCATTAGCAGATAAGCTCGATGGCAAGTTGTTGGTGGATGGATATGGAGCAAGAAGAAAGAGATTTTTTTGTGGATCATGAAATGAATCCAGGGATAAACTCACACCTCTTGATGCTCGCTGCTCGTCTTCTGAGTCGCTCTGCTTGCCTGAATCCTGCCTCTCCCATGTCAGCCCAACATCACCTGCCTCCACGCTGAGTCGCTTCTTCTTTTTCTTCTTCCTCTTGGTAAAGGAAGATGGAGATGACTCCTGGGAAGGACTTATGTCGTCCTTTGCACCACACTTTTTTTTGTGAACTACTTGGTCTGTTAACAACCTGTCCGGCTTCATGTCATCCATGTTTCTGCAGATTTCCACATTGAAGGATTGCAGTGCTGTTTCTGACCTATGTTTTAAATCTAGATGCTCATTCCTTTCTGTCATTTGATTTACTCTTGAGTCTGCAAAAGCTTCCTCTCTGATGAATAACTCTATTTCAGCAGACTTACAAGTCTTTGAGTCACTGCAGGCTGAAGGTTCAAATGAGGTTTTTTTCACTGCATTTATGCCTCTAATGGTGTCGACAGGCTTCATGTTGTCTTTGCCAACTGCTGTTTCACCACTGGCAGGCGGCGTGTTTGACTTGGGGAAGGTTTTTGGCAAATTGCTTCTACTGGCTAGTTGCCCATCACCACATTGCTCCTCCGGTTTTATCGCCGCTCTGTTGTTTCCAACTTCCTCTTTCTGACCAGACTCTGTGAGACTTTTCAGTCTTTCAAAAAATATATTGATGGACTGAATGTGTATGTCTTCTTCACTGCCTGAGAGAATACTGTCAAGTCTGCCGGTGCCGTATTTATCGAGGCAGTGCTCCACACGGGATCCATCATAATCTGGGGGAGCGTCGATATGGTGGTGATTCTCTGAGGCACTTTGTGTTGGGTTCATTCTCTGAGCCCTCTGGGCAAGAGCAGACCCTGTGTCATCAATGTCACTCATCCCCGAATCATCCACACCTGCTAACGAAGGAGGAAGCAGATTACACTCCTCGCACTCCGCAAAGAAGCATTCCCAGTCACGGTCGCAGATCTCCACACTGTATTCAAAATCTTCCATTTAGGATTGGACACACTGCAATAAATAAACCAATTTGAAAAGTTTGAATACAAGTAAATGACCACTTCAAGTAATTCTAATATTTCACAATTACAGATCCTTTAAAAACTAGCAACATGCTTCACATCACAAACGTCAAGCCTCAAGATGCTATAACTAAGCAACAAAGCCATTCAATCAGTCAATACAACATATCCATTTGAACTGTTATTAAGCATGTAAATAACAGTAAAATACTACTTGTAACATCTCTATAACAGTAAATTTAATATGAAATATTAAAAATGTCAGGAGTAAGTGTTGTATATTTGGGGTTTTAGCTTTCTTCCCCTTGTACGGCCATGCAGCTATATTACCTGTCCTGCTTCAGATGATCTGCACAAGACAAAGGTGGAGGGAGTCTCAGCAGCACCACGCTGTATCCATTCTGGCGGGCGGTCTTGTGCATGAGCTTGTAGTGCAGCAAGCCCCATGATTTGTTAAATATAGAGCGGTGCTTCAGATCACGTAATACACGCAGTGTTCTTAAAGCAGCATTTCCAACAGAGGTATAACATTTCAGAACTTTAAATAGTCTCTCTACTTGCAAACTGCTTAGCCGGTTACACTGTAGTTTTAAAATGAGTATTATTTGATTTCACAATGTTATGATATTTATTTTATGGAAGTTTTTCTTATTTACTTTTTATTGTGTTTGAGGGTTAAAATGCAGCAATGAAGGCAGCCACAAACCTGACAGTGGATACAACAGCACCCACCACAGCAGATCTGGTGTCACATGACAGGTGTTTCAGTCAGCTGATTATGATATGACATCATGGGGGAAGAGTAAATCGAAATCTTTCCTATCCAATGTGTCCAGGGACAGCAGGAGATTAGTTAACATGGGCCTGTTTGTTGTTTATTTTTCATTTTATTGGTACTTTTATTGTTTTTCTATTGTTATTTTATCTGTGCTTGTTTGCTTTATTATTATTTGTTCTTTTTCTTCTTTGTTTATTGAACATTTTATTCTTGATTTTCTATCTGTGATGCAGTTGCTTCTGGAAAACACATTGCAGACACAGTTTTAAATGTGCTTCATGAATTAATTTAAACTGAATTGAGTCGAACTGAATTAAATTTATTTATTTGTAATGGGACAGTGCACATTAATGAACAACCCCATGGTTTGCCAGATTTACCTGTTAGCTAATTTCCAATAAAAAATAAAACAAAATGAAACACAGTTATCCAGTAGTTATACTATCAATGAGAGTAAAACAATAAAATTATTTAAGAATTAAGAAAAAATATGATAAATAAACATGCTATAGAGGGTACCGATAATAAAGTGCAAATGTGTATAAGCCTTACCTGTGCGTACACATCCATACCAAGCCAACACACACATACCTGTACACACGTTACATGCCCACTGGTACGCACAAACATACGCCTGTCTACATATGGACACATTCCATCATTTATTGATGATAAAAAACCTGAAATTTCTTAAGAAAGATTGTCTCATTTATATTCATTTTATTGACATACATTATTTGGTTTATTTCACATATTTACTCATTTGCAAGTGCATTACAACATCCAAATCACAACGGATCTACAAAATTACAAAACATTTAATCACAAGTATCTGGAACAAAAAATACAATATTCCACATTATGCATAGAGTGACTTTTAAAGAGTTAGAGGTTATTCTAAATATGGCTTACATACCTGCAAATTTGCTCGGCTGCATAGGAAATCACCTCAACTGACTCACTTCATAATACAAACTGAAATCATACCTGTTAAGTTAGAAAGATATAAAGATATAAAAGTTCATTTCGAATTAAAGACATAGAGGACACTAATTTTCGAAAATGTGTGTCCTCTATGTGTCCTGTATGTTACTTTTGCATACACCAAATAAATCCTTGGCCAGATCCCTCGGGCGGACTGATTTTCGCTCACAGACCATACATTTGACACCCCCGGTCTACATGAATGTGAAAACTGTTATTAGGGAGGAGGGCTTAAGAAGGTTAAGCCTTTGTTTACTGCTATCAGACAGACTTAGCAAAGTTTAGACAATGTAGTTACAGGAGCATCTTTTCTGTAAATATATCCCTGACATTAAAAGACGTGAAGATAACCAATCAGCCCTTATCTCATCTTGAGCTGTTAAACCGTAGCTAACAGAAGCCTAATGGGCCTTAATTGCTCATGAATGCACTGTTTCATGATAAGTTCTGAATAATAATATAAAGAAAGAGCCTGTCAAACAGTTGATCTCTGGTGGAGCTTTTGTAAGTACATAAGAGATGAGGATTTATAAAGTGATTTATTTGAACAACTCACAATTATCAATGTTGTAGCTGTGTTGGCTTTTGCTCATGCTTTACATATGATGATGCTCATAAAAATAAAGATATTGAATATTCTTGCATTGTACTGTAAAAGTCAACATTGGCCATACAACCGTGTTTAAGGTCACTTGTACTAAGAATTAGCATCTCACTTTCACAGGCAGTAATTGCAACCTTTATTTGCCTAATTTTCTTCTCTATAGATATTTATGAGAACACAGACCCTCTAAATAGCCAAACCACAGTCTGCGCTGTGTGCCCAAGAGGGCCCTCTCAATTCATCCTGTGATGAAGGAAGACAAGCCACAGCCTGTGTGTGGCTACTGCACCTGGGGCAGGGGGCCGTTTTGACACGGGTGGGATTCTGTTTCCATCAATAGGATTAGGCTCTTATGAGTCAGTTTGTGGGCTTAAGATTTCTATCTGTTTGGGCTGTTCCACAGCTGCTAATGCCACAGAATTTTACCCTAATTGTTTACCATGTCAGGCATGGCATTTCAGTGTTAATTAAGCAAAAGGCAGTAAACAAATGTATTCAGCACCATCTCTGTGACATGGCATTCAAACAGAGAGGAGTTTGTGTTTGGTCCTGTTACCAAGCATCCTTGCTTAGTAACCGAGTGGTTGTGTAAAGTTTTAGTGAAGGTCAGAAAACAGAAGACAAGACGTGTTTGGGATCTTCAGGGATGATTTAGGAAGCATACGAGCTATTAAGGGATTTGTAAATGTCAGACAGAAAGACATTATCAGTATTAGTACCTTCACAGATGTGTAAGTGTTTCTTGATCATGGTCCACCAGGGACCCCTGCCCCATGTATTTTATATTTTTTCCAAAATAATTATGTTTTTACATTTTCACTTTTTTGCTCCAGCTCTGTTTTCAATAAATATATAGTCCTATGATTATGTTGCTAAAAGTCTGAATATATCAGTGATTACAGAAGCACGGATACAACTCTTGGCACTAAAAGAGCTTGATGTCACACTGAATGAGGAATTAGTGTCCAACAACTTCATTAATATCATATATTGTGTCTTTCTCTTTATTCAGCATCTGAAAGTGGAAACCTAGCAAAGTTAGCTGTTTACAAACATACACTGGACTGTACCCTATCTCATCTCTACTAACATTAGAGCAGAAAATCATGCAAATAGTTCTGATAGTCGTCAGTGAGGCTTAGCAGAGAATTTAAGTGAAGTTATAATGTACCGTACTGAAGGCAGTATTGTGGTTTGTGGCAGGTTATTGGTTTGAATATCAGATGTGATCTTTCTGTGTGAAGTTTGTATGCTTGCTCCATTTCTGCATGCATTTTCTTAGCCTATTATTCATGCAACACCTAAATGTGGTTCCTTCTATAAATGAAATTAAACATGTAAAGGAAGAAAATGTTTTTTTTAAAAACCTTTCTACATTGGTCTTGAGGCTTTAATTATTTGTACAGATTTTGAAAAATTAACATCGTGATCTTCCACATGCTGCTTTCTATCTGGTCACAGATTCTTGTCCACTAAACAAATGAATATTCTCCCTTGCGATGCAGCTGCGTGCATGTCACAACCATAACCTACACTTATCTCCTGTAATATCTCCACATGCAGAATCCATTGCATGGAACAGGGACCTCTGATTTTGAGCTGATGCTCCTACATTCTCCATCTCCAAGCGGAGAAATAACTCCTCAATAGGATTGAGGAAAGGACAGTAAAGTGGTAGGAGCACCATGGCCATCCTTGGATGAGAAGTGAACATATTTCAATAGGTGAGGTCCTACAAGGCCTTTCTCATCTTCACAGATCAAATCAAAATAAAGGTGGTCAGAGAAAATTCTGAGCTTCTGTGAATTGTATGGTCCAAGACTGGGGATGTGAGGTACAACACCCTTCTCAGAAACGGCAAGACACTTTGTTTAGTTGCCCCCGTGATGGCCTGGGACATCCACTGTGGCCGATAACAGCCATGTTTTCAGTGCTTGGTAAGGTTAAAGCCAGTTTCATCCACAAACACAGAGATGAGAAGGCTCTCGTTTCCTTCCAATGCCATTGCCCTCTACAATAGAGTAAAAACATTCATTAGATCAGTCTTATGGAAGAGTCACACACTAGAAAAACTGAAAAATGCATGTTGCATGTTCTCCTTCACAAGTTCAGTATACTACTGGCCACTACTCCTGTGGTTCCAAACCTAAGGTACACATACCCCAAGGGATAGGCCAATGCAGAGGTACTACAAGAGGTATTTGAGAGAAAAGGGAAGGAAAATCCACAATGACTACTGAAATGTCACAGTATAACCCATAGTATTAGATACATCTGCTTGGAAGGCACTAATTGCAGCTTCTTGACCCCTTTTCTCATCTTATGTAACATTCATATTTGTGCCCCGAATTTCAGACAAGGACATCATGGCATCATTGTGTTCCTCAGCCTCTTCCTCCTAAACAGAAGCACAATATTTGATTGGTCATTTGAGATCTGTGATACTTCTCTTCTTCAGTCAAGTTCTAGTTTCACCAAACATCCTAAATAGTTTATCAAATGTTCTAAAAAGTTAATATATGGCATTTATGTCTTCATGTTCATTACTAATTTTGACAATTAAACAGACTATTGTGCATGTGGTGCAGTAATGAAATGATGCTGACGTGTTTTGGAGTGAACAACCATTACACTAAGAACCAACAATCAGTAGATCAACAAGATCTATTTATTTGTAAATTGGGCTGGCTGTAGACCGCATAATCATATGCAGATGTAACTACTGAGTTATTGGGACTTGAACAAGACATTTGCAATTTCATGAAATAAATTAAAATAGATTGTATTTTGAACAATTTCCAATTGCTCTGGTGGTTTTACCATATTATTTTTAGTCTGTAACTGAACCAAACCAATGGAAAAAAAATGTAAGTTACCATTCAGTTCAGAAAGTGATTATTTGCTCAGCACTGACACAAAGGGGAAATTATACACAGATAAATCAATAATCACGACTAAATAACATGGATGAATGATCTTTTCATTGATAATTAACTCAGCCTCCGTCTCCCTACATTTACATTCTGAGATAAAAGTTTGGCCAAACGTTTCTGCAGACACTTAAACAACCACTGTGCTTTCAAAATCCAACGGGTCATCTTAATCTAATGGGCCACACAACTTGACCACTTCCTGTAGTCCGGGGACAGGCAAGTTCATGGATTAAGAGACACAGTCCTAGAAAATTTCTGTTAGAAGGTTTTTATGGCCATGGGACCTTGTGAAAGGGTGCAGGACTTATTTTTTACCACAAGATGGCGATAGTCAACTACTGTTTAACATCAAACTCAGCAAGGCTACATTACACTCCTCTCCCCAAGATATTCACAACTCAAGGTTTACTTATTTGTTGTAGAGTAGCTGCTTGAGTGAATTTTTGGCTCCTGATTTTTGAAAAAGAATATAAGAAGATTGTTTATTTAAACTTAAAGGTCTGAACACTTTATGTTTCTGTTTCAATACTAACTACACAAATGGTTGTAGTCCAGTAAACCAGGAGATTAAATTGACTCATTCCAAATGTTTACATAGTTATGTTTTCCTGTTTTAAATGTAGAAATCGTCAGCCACATTTCTGGGTGTGCCTTTGATTTGATTGCATACATTGATATAAGAATGAAGAAAGGCTAAATAAACATCTATATTGGCATCAGTGCGATTGAGAAGAACCACTGACCAGTTTTAGGTTTGTTTGATTTTAATGCAGTGTAAACCAGAACTTAAATGAAGCACACATTACTTATACCCCCTGACCTGTACAGTTGTTATATTCTGCAATAAAAACTCCCCTGTGCATTAAAACAGCTCAATTCAGATTAGTATGTAAGTCTATAAATGTGATGTTCAGAGAATATAAACCTGCAAAAGCACTTTGTCCAAAGACTGAGGTCAGTCCAGGCCAGACTCCAGACTAAACATGGAAAAGCAGCTTTTAGCTGTTATGCTGCAAACAAGTGGAACAAACCACTATTAGAGATTAAACTTTCACCATTGATAGACACCTTTAAATCCAGGTTAAAAACATTTCTTTTGTCCTGTGCTTACTGATCCTATAACATTGAAAGTTGTGTCCCAGTATTGAAGATCATTAGTTTATTTCACACAACAGGGGGCATATTGAAACGGCATGAAATCTGCATGGTAACTTTTACCTTATCTTGCTTTTAATCAATTTCATCTATGATCTTATTTGGATTTTTGAAAAATATCTCTCCCATTATTGTAATTTTCGCTATGTGTTACTGGCTATAGTGCTTTTTAGTTCTTTCTTTGCACTATCTGTAATGATTTCAATGTAAAGCAGTTTGAATCATTTTATAGTTACAGTAAATGTGCTTTACAAATAAACTTGACTATAAATGTTCTTTAAGATATTTTTGATGGGAAACTGAGCAGATTTGCAGAATGACACTTTATAAGGAAGAGCTTGTTCACAGTGTGCAAAGTCACTGTCTCTTTTCACAAGGGATATTGGTTTCATCTCCATTGCTTCCTTTCCGTTCTCCATTAGGCATGCAACCCCATCATTACATACTAGCCAGGGTTTTGGCTATTTTTAGACCTCCAGACAGAAGTTGAATTCTTCTCTCACACCTCAGGCAGTCTGACTTCTTGCGCACGAGGAAATTTGATCCATTTCTTCCTTTGCAGAGAAACAGCTTCAGCGATTGTCATGCAGACCAAGTAAGAACCTCGCATAATCGAAGCTGATCAGTGCAGAATGAAAGCAGCATACACATGACATTGGCTAAGTGCCTGAGGTGGGAGGAGTGACCCTGACTGACTTTGGTCTTCCTGTCTGTTCTGACCACAAGGAAGCCCGCAGGACCCATCAGCTGGGGTAGTTAGTGAGACAAAGTTGAAACAGTTCACTTAGTTGGCTTTCATCAACAGTTTTTGATGGTGGCTGTATCGGCTGGCCTGGACAGCATTATTCAGTCAGAATCAGGTCCAATGTGGAAAGCAACCTCAAGACATTTGCCTCCCAAAAATGAAACTGACATCAGCTTTTGCAATCAAAAACATGAATAAAATGCTATAAATGAAAGTCTTGTTTACCCCTCCTGTCAGGTTTGTCTCTTCTGAGAATATCCTGCCTTCTTTGTAACTGCCTCAGCGTCTTTGCAGAGGGATGCCTAAATAGCTGTTTACTCTGAGCTAACCATCCTGTGAGCCATGTGAGAAATCATTCTTCACTGGGAAGACTGTAGGTTAATAAGTTATCAGAGGACAAAGAGCTGGCAAACCCACCACCACAAACCAAGTGATGGCCTTCCTTCCTTTGGCCTGGGTCAGCGAGGTTATCAGAGACAGGGGAACAATAGGAAGTGGTAAGACCAATCACAACGCAGCACATCACTCACCTCCTGCAAGCCTCCACAAGGCTTTCCAGACTGCTGCTTGGAAGCAGAGCTGACTATCCACCGCATTCGTCAACACACAAACACCCATCAGACTCCGGCGCTGTCACCACCACAGCCAGTGTATCACATAGCATGAAACAGCCCTTTGACCTCTCATGTGTAATTACTTCTCCCCGCCTAAGGTCTGCAACGATCATGGCCTGGTGTCAGTGTCTCTTCGGGGTATCTGTGTAGGGTGCATGTCCCACCAACTAACATGAACTATTGGAAAAGAAAGCGTATACGGCACATGTTGACTCAGAGATAACTGAGCATGTCAGCTGTGAGAAAACACAAAGGGGCAAGTCAGTGAGAAAACCGTCAATACAGCCACACATGTATCAACATTAACTTCTCCCATGAACAGTGGTGGAGAATAAACAACTTAAGTATTCATCCTGATGTACTGAACTGATCAGTGCTTTTTATCCAAATCAAGTTAATGTGTGTTAGATGAAATATGAAGCTAATGTTGAATGAGGAACGATATTTTGTGATGCTGAAAACAAGTTTTCTTAAGTGGTGTTTCATCCATCTTGTGTCATTAACTGGATTTTGCAGCCTCTAAATGGAAATAGAGTGACAATAAGACTGAAACAAATAAAAGAGAAAGCTGCTAAAAGCAAACCTACAGGTGGTTATCTGTTATTTTCCTTCAACTCTTCAGAGCACTTTCACAACTTTCAGCTCAACGTTTTGGTTTTGCAGCCCACAGCCTTTCTGTTCTTGTTTACTGTCACCAGCTCTTATCATTCTTTAGCTGTACAAATTCCATCTGAGTTGAGATTTTCCACCTTGGATGGTATCTGTGTGGTAGCGTGTTAAATCTGTGTGCACAAATTTTATTTCAGCTCGATGTGATGGCCTCACCTGTTAGTGCTCAGAAATGGAAGCCGTGTCTTTCTTGTCCCCATCTCAATGACTGGGGCTCATGTAGGACCTCCTACTACCACTCATTCATGCAACACCTCATCATTTTCACTTCCTAGAATAAATAAATAACTGAATACAACAGAGAGGTTAAAATTAAAAGCCAACAACAACTACAGCAGAAATAGCAATATTTTTCTTAAAAAATTTTCTATCTCTGATGAGTAATGTTCTCACCAATTCCTGTTAATTTTGACATGTAAATGACCGAACAGACAGTGAAGTGGATATTTTGCATAACCATGCTTATAACTGTGTTTAGATTCTTAGTTTGAAATTTATTTTTCAGGTAATTTCATGAATAGGAAGTTCAAAAGTGGCGCCTACCAGCTTGTAAAAGTCTTATCTTTAGATTTGGGCTGTAACATGAACATGCAGGCAGTTTTTAGGGTGTCTCCTCTCCAGTGAGGAAAGGGTGCGAACAGCCCAGGTTACAACCTTGTCAGAAGCAGCTTGTAAATCACAGCTGAGCTGCACAGCACCGCACCACTGCCGAGCAGGAGTCTTATGTGTGAGAGAAGTGGCCATTTGCATGTGCTGTGCCTTGTCTGCCCTCTGGATCTGAGTCATCTTGTTGGCGAAAGAGGGTGTTGAGCTTTTGCGGGCAAGGGCAGTCCCCTGAGCAACCTTAGTGTGAGCCTGCACTGAGTGGTTGAGAGAGGGCACAGTTCCACCCCCTGCACTGAAAAATGTCCCTCCAGCAGCTGCTTATTTCCCTTCCTAAATGTATAGCTTTGCTTCCTGTCAGTGTGGTTCACCCATCGTGTGAACTGACTCTACCCTGTAACCACTCAGTGCGCAAGCTTCTCAGTGAGCAGGTGGCAAACTTTAGAGCTAACTTCCTAGTTTGTTTAACCATGGCTGGTTGTTTGTTGCCTGACATTTGTTGATGGTGTGCTTCTCTGAGGCTGAATGGCACATTTTTGCGCCCACACTTAAGATGTTTTTAACTTTGTTGCCATTGAGGTGCAGGAGGCTTTGGATCAAGTAGAACTGAGAGCAGCTAAATTAACACAACCGGCCTGTCAATGCTGGCCTTTGGCACTTGAGAATGGGGGAAGAATTTGCATTGAGGCCACGCCATTCATGGTACAATACGGCAGGTCTCTGAAAAGTGCTCCTGTAGTTGTCTGGGCCTTAGGGAGTGCAGCTCTCCAAGGGAAGAGACTCTTCACTTGTGTGACGCCAGAGGCCAAATGGAGAGCTTAGGTAACAAGAGGCAAGTTGAAACTATTTGCTTGGTAGTTGCCATAACAGAAAAGGTAATAAGAAGCATGGGCTCATGTGTTCTCCTACTTAATAAGACAGGACAAAAGAAAATGGTCAGAGGTTGGCATTAACCAGTGCCGTTAGCTCCTAAAACCTCTCAGAGCTGCAGCCCTTTCACACTGAATAATCAGCTCCTACTGTCAGGACTGCATATACTTAAATTGACAAATGTGTGTAGTCAAGCCGAATTTACAGAATTTTTGCCCTTCTGTTAAGTTTTGTGTCACAGCTGATAATCAAACAAAATTTAATTGTATTATTTGTTTATTAGGCTTCCTGCAAGCAGCACCAGATACAGACAAGCATATGGAACTTCAAGTTAAATTTCAAGTCAGTGTCTTTATTTGGCTTTGAGGATGGTAAAGCATAAAATATAAAAATATGTTAAATGTCAGTGATTTCCTGTAACTGAAGAAAAAGTTAACCAATAAAGAAACGCAATGCAAGAAAAACACTCAGAGTTCTTCCTGGATTCGCTGCATGTTTTCATTATCTGTGACTGTTGAGCCACAGTTCACAGAAAATTGTAATACCAATAGTCGTCTATGTAAACAAGCCAAAGTTTTTGATGTGTTTCCTCCATCAGAAAGAGATAAAGACTGTGACTTTGTTTTGCTCGCAATATTTCATTCTGGGAAACTTCGACACATGTAGTCAGTTCTGCCATGTGGTGCTGTTTTCACCACAAAACCAGTTTTGATCTGAATCGCGCTGCCTACTTTGTGTTTCTCAGAACAATTGAGAAGGACAACTACAAAAGGTCTCAAGGGTCAAAAGGCGTGTGATGGGTAGCTGGAACAAAGCGAGTTAACAAAAACTCATATACTTAAAAATTTGCTTAAGATTTAAATGAACTACACAGAGCATGGCATTCTGGGAGAAAACCGTAGCCTGGGAAAATACCAGCCTCATTTAAGAAATTCCAAAAAATTGCTCCTTCCCATCCCGTCCTCTCTCGGTGCTCCCACTGTGTTGTAATATAACCTTAGAAGGGGGTAGCAGGGCGGTGAGAAGTTAGTGCTGTCATTGGGTACATTATAATTGAAGCTGCTGGACCGCCACATGATATTACTAAATACTAGCCGCTGCTTTTAGGTTGCTGAGGTGAGCTGCTTGGCTGTGGCAGGTGGGGAGCCGGGCGGGGCTCAGGCTCTCACAGTGGGCTCTGGTTGATTAAAAGTGTTTCAGCACAGTGGTAACCAGTGCCACCCGACTGCTTGTCATGAGGAAACTAACAGCATCATATATTAAAATGATCAGCTGGAGCTGGTGAATGTTCCCACATCAAACATGAGAAGGTGAGCATGTGGAGACAGAGATTTAAAGGGGTGAGGTCGTTTTAATATCACCCCACTGGATGTTTAGCCAGATTTAAGAGCAGCCTGGTCACTGCACAAACTCTCTTAACATTTCAGTAAGTCTTTTACATGTTTTACAGATACCAAACCTCTCAGTTTATGGCAGACTGATGCTTAATTTGGACTCCCGGTCACTATTTTTCAACACCCATTTGACACCCTTTAGCATCGCTTCTGATAGACCTCAAGAAATCCATTTAAAAGCAGACATGAAAGTAATTTTTACACTTCAGCCAAATGTTCTGTGCTGGCGAAATTACTACTAAAATCTGATCAGCAACCGGTTTCATCCTTACACTTTCATATTTACACTTGATCAGGGACTTTTTTATGAAAAGAGTAAACCGACAGGATTCTTAGTGTCTCTGTATTACTGTGTGGGAAAGCAGGTAATTTCTTTTCCGCTTTTGTTTTTTTTTCCATTCTACAAGTTAAGAAACATTTCTAAAGCAGTGACGGTTTATTTGGGTTTTTCAGTCAGTGGTTTTAATAAAAAACAACAGAAAACCTTTTGTTGTCACATTTGCTGTCTGATTTAACTAAAAACAAAAAATGTCACTACATCCTCCTTTTTTAGTGGACATTTAATGGTTTTTAACCACCAATGACAAATATTTCTTATCAGTATTACAAGCAGTAGTGTATTTCTATCTCAGTCAGAATGAAAAGCAATGCAGCTGCACTATCCCAATTTACATCTTTTTCTAGAAAGTTCTGAATATAAAGGATACACATGTAATAAAAAGCAGCATTGACATTTTTTCTTTTTATTTGTAACTTTGTTTAATACAAACAAACAAACAAAAAAAAACAAATATAAAAAAATATCTAGCCAAGCATCATTGCTGGTAGTTTGGTAAAGTTAAAGTATAAAAATAACCATGATCAAAAAGTAAGGTGGTTGTGTTTAAATGAAAGCACAGATACAGTAATGAAAATCCTGCTCATTTAATTCAGTATAAGCTATATAGTCATTGCACTGACACATCAGCGGGCTGATCTGTTTAAAAATGAAAACAAATCTACGTATATGCATCAGCTTATCTTATCATGCTTGAATGAAAACATGCAAATTTTTTGTGAACAACCTGCAGTCTATCAGTTGGAGAGCATTATTAAGGACTTCAATATTCACTTGTTCCCACAATTTAACTCCCTACTGATTTCACCTCAGGCCAGAGTGCAGTGCCCCTTTTACTCCTGCTGTTTCACCTTCCCTTATATGACCATCCTCTACTCCCCTGCTGTCACCCAATCTGATGCAAAAAAAACCTTCCAGCATAGAAAGGGCTCAACAGGTAAGAGCAGCCTAAGGACAAACTACCCTGCTTGGTACACTATGGCCTTTCTCTGGTAAAAGCTTAAGTCCTCTCGTTACTATCAATACCACAAATGCAGTGATGCTATCTATACATGGCATAGAGTAGAATACACACTGTTCATGAATCCTTCTGTTTTTCTCTTTGCTGGAGATCTTGAACATACATAAACTTTAAAACTAATAAGACTGAATGACTTGAACACAATGTCTTATACCCCTTTCACACTGGTCAAAAAACCCGTTTAAACCCGCGTACAATCTGCTTTTGGTGGCGATGTGAAAGG
>JBBBVT010000014.1:14812011-14833939 GCA_037177035.1 Craterocephalus eyresii
TGTGTGTGTGTGTGTGTGTGTGTGTGTGTGTGTGTGTGTGTGTGTGTGTGTGTGTGTGTGTGTGTGTGTGTGTGAGCGTGTGTGTAGGTGTGTGCGTGTGCCTGCGTGTGTGTGCCGGGCTGCTGACGGGACCTCTCACTATCAGGCCCACACATCTCTGGCACTGCCTGTGTTGACACTCTGCCCGAGGGGGAACGAGCCTGCAGAGGTTGAGGAGAGCAGCGGTTTCCCACGGCTGCTGCTCTCGGTCTCGGCCCTGCCTCTGCATTCCAGGACTGCCAGCGCTCTGTAAATGTTTGGACAGCCTTGAACAAATAACACACCTTGAAAGGCACAAGCACAGGCCCTCTGTCTCTCTCTTTCTGCACACCCCTTCTCTCCATCCACCTCCTTAAGCTCACATAGCCAACACCCCCCCAGCCCACCCAAACCACAAATCTAGCGCCACCCGCCCAACTTCTGCCTCACTCAAACTTTCCCAGCTTCACTCTCAAGCACAAATAAACACCAACATGTGCTGTGTTACTACTGTACACTTGCATATACAAATATGCAGACACACACCTGTGTATATGTAAATAGACGCACACGTCTATTATTCCTTTGAAAGCAGGATTGTGTTCACAAACAACTATAGATGAATACATGCTTTGTAATGGGTTTTTTTTCTATGCGAGCTGATTTACCAGATAATAATGTTAGCAGTTACCAAGCTCTGACAAATTCGATCTGAATATAAGTAGTGTGAGGATGACCTTAAAGAATAAGCTTTCACAATGCAGGCTATTTTATTTTAATTTCTATGGTGACAAAATACAGTTTGGTCAAGGCATGTAATGTACCGCAACATTAGATGCCAACAGAAAATGTCCCCATGCATTTTTACAGTGTTCCCAAGCAAAAATTGTCATTTTGAATCTATAAATGGCACATATGCTAGCAGTCAAATATAACAGATACGAGTTGGTGAAAGGGTTTAAGTTGGGGGACTAAACATCACCTTTTCTTTCTTTTTTTTTTTTTTTTTGCATAAAACAAGCTTGTACTTGCTGTGAGATGCAAATCCTGCAATTAGCTAAATATTTACTATAATATTCAGATAAATACAGCTCTTAGTGGGGGTTCTGGCCAGCTTATATGTGAAAAAAAGAAAGCATATTGAAATGCAGCATTCATATGCCTGGCTAGACAAAACCAACCCAACAACGTCACATCACAAATGTGTTTACATGGCATGGCTGCCTAACCCCACAAATACTTCCTCCTGAGAAGCGGTGAACATGATGGTAGATTCAGCCAGAAAGCAATAACATGTCATTAAAAACAGTGGTTGTTCATAATAGTCTTCATAAGAGAGACTGGTAGTTCCACTATGCCAACTACTGTACACCAAAACATTCATGTCAACAGGATAAAATGCCTGCACGAGTCATCACAGCCCTCCATCATTCACCCAGTATGTAAACTGCACATTCACCGGGCACAGGGCCTGATGAACAACTAACCGCAAGTGACGCTGAACCTGCTTGAATTCCCACACAACCGTCGATGCAACACCCTGATGTCTACCAGCAGCTGTGGAATCTGGAGTTTCTTGCTCACAGTGAATCCTGCAAAACACAATGCAGGACAACTCCCACTGCACAGGCAGCAGCCACTCAAATGTGCCTCTGTTTTCATTGTCGAGGGGCCTCGGGGTACATATTTCTGTAATTTGGCTTTTATGCTCAGCAGTTTTGCAGCTGTGATGACATTTAGGTGTCGCCCCCCTGTTTCTCACGATCTTGCTGCCAATGCTGCACTGGCTACTGGTCGTCAGCCAAGAGGGAGGTCTGTGTGTCAGCCCCCACTACTTGTGTACATATGCACAGTGAAAGAAGGTGCTTTTGAATAAATACACTCCTGGCAAATGAGTTAACCACAGTGGGCTTTTTTTTTTGTTTTCCAAACTGTAGGTCGATGGTTTCAGGGTAAGGAGGGTTTCAGAACATGCACAAGCCTTCATTGTTTTTGTGCTGTTGTGCAGGCAATTTTTTCCCCTCTTTTTGTTGACATAAATGATGCTGCTGATGATGTTTTTACTTCAGCTCATGTCGGCTTTTAACTTGTTCGCAGCAGTCCGACTAGATATGATTTTAGAGGGGATTTTTTGCTCTTTTACTGTAATGGCCAAGAAAGGACTTGATTTTAATGGGAAACATTCTTTGCCACCAAATGGTTGGCTTTTCCAAACCAGTAAAATCCATATACAGTAAACCAGAGTGGAGTAAGCTGTGTTAATCCAAAGAATCAGTTTTATGTCTTGTCTTCTTTTACATAAACACACATTCTGAAATGACTGCCTGAGTAAGATGGAATAATGAGCAGGGAGGGAGCCGCTTTGAATCTCAGGGAGCTGATAATGGTTGGATTTCGGCACAGTCCCGTCTTCTACTTGCTGTCAGCTGTCCTCCCGGAAACCTCGGCCCAGCTGCTGCCCATTACACCAGGAATGCATCCTTGGGTCAGATGCCGGGAGTGTGGTGGCACATAACTGACACAGAGTAATCACGGGTCCTGGCCACTTGTGAGTTATTAACATGGCACGCTTAAATCCTTCCCATGCCCCTCATTTACCCCTCCCTGCACCACCCACTCTGACGGCAACTGGCGGACTTTGTGTTTCCCTGAGTCAGGAAATGGGGAGTCTGCTAGCAGGGGTGAGTAGGTGTGTGTGGATATGTGTGTGTGTGTGTGTGTGTGTGTGTGTGTGTGTGTGTGTGTGTGTGCTGTAGAGTGGGGAGTTTATAGCGTCATGGTATTCGATCAGTTGGTCAGATATGCATACCAATAGTTCCTGTTTTGTCAGTCATTGTTTAGCTCAGTTTGTCCAAACGCTTGACACAGCTGTGACTTCATTTCTGAGAAAAACTGTAGAAATATAATCAGCTATCAACAGGCTATTAAATCAACCAATGAATGAGAAATGAGACCTAACATTCAAAAATGTGTAAATTTAAATGATTTTCTTCTTTTGAGGACAAATACAACATTTAACCCTCGGGATGTGGTTATGAAGATTGCACATATTAAACCTCTGTATGCGACTAATTTCCGGGCTCTGCAGCATCAAAAGTAACAGAAGTTTTGAAGTGTCTTTAAAATGTCCCAGGAGCAGAAATAATTACTCCCATTTCTCCCCCCCATCTCTCTATGAATGGACTCCAAGGGTCTCAGATGAATGTACATGTATTCTATGCATTCTCTCTACATAAAACATGCAAGTCTTTGTTTGAACTGGCTCAATTGGAAGAATTTGAGGACTACACTCATG
Organism: Craterocephalus eyresii; assembly: GCA_037177035.1. Lineage (NCBI taxonomy): Eukaryota > Metazoa > Chordata > Actinopteri > Atheriniformes > Atherinidae > Craterocephalus > Craterocephalus eyresii. The sequence continues at coordinate 14,815,325 of JBBBVT010000014.1, forward strand.
CCGGTGGGTATGAGCAGAAGAGTGTGTTACAAGGCCTGAAAGCTTGTGGATTGCAGTTTTTCTTTACATGATCGCTCTACATATTCAAACAGTGAGCACCTGGGTGGATCATTTTGGTCTTAATGATATGACCAACAAAATAACCTAAATGGTACTTGAGGAAGTTTTTTAGAGCCTGCGCCTAATTACAACACGGGACAAAAAAATCAACCCACCCCTCACTTAATTGGCTTCTTCTCTTTTATGCTTCTATACATGCCCATTCAGTCATGAGATGGTGGCAAACAAAACCCTTGCTCTCTCCTTGACCCAAAACACCCCTCTAATTACTGCTGCATGGTCAGCTCCAGCTGTAGGGCTATCCTAAACCTGTGCAACATCAGGAGGAAGAGTTCCAAACAATGTCGTTATTTCTATACGTGAGCATCTTATGCACTTTAGAAAATGTTGTTTCTGTGTTTGGCATACAAATGTGGCAGACACAGTGAAATGACAGGATAGTGGTTGGTGTCATGTGACGCAGACCACTTCCCTGATTTTGAAACTTATTTGCAAACCCTATTTGTTTCTTTAACTATTTTCCGAAGAAAGGATGCTTTGCTAATTTAAACGGCAACAAAACAATTGAAATGCTCATGTTGACAGACCCCATATGTATCCTATCTTGCAAAGGCTTCTGGTGCAATGTTTTTTTTCCATATTTGCCCTTTAGTTTCTCTTTTGCAGTCAGAAATCTGTTTCTCTGCACGCTATTTGGTTAAAAGTGTCTCTGCTTCCTGTGTCTTCAGTCGAGGTCATGACCCAGCACATGCACACATGTGGCATCTGCACAGCGGGCGCATGCCACAGTAGCTCTCTGCTGGCAAGATGACCAGCATGGTGTGCAGAGAAACACAGGTGAAGAAGCAGCATGACATCCCTCTGTCAAATGCCTTACTCATGGAGTCTTCTGTAGTAAACCAGTGGCTATAAGCAAATGCATTAAGGAAGTTTGAAGAAACTTGTATTCCAAGGCTTGAGGCATGTTGTATATAAAAAAAAAATCTGCAAAAACCTGCAAATCTCTGTGTAAGAACGTGCAGAACTCAGTCTCTTATTCAGGTCTGATGAATATGATTCACAGACAGACAAGTGAAGAGCTGTTAGTAGTTATTTGTGTGTCTCTGAGCTGCATTGAAGCCGCTGTGTGGGATCCTCTTTTCACTCCCCACCCCTCACATGGCTGGCTCTAAGCTCTGACCCCCATCAATAAGATGTATTCTGAATCCATCAAACAGAGGAGCTGCTGCATCGGCGGCAACGGACCGCTGGGGGGAGAACCATGGGAAACGCTCTTTTAATTGTCCCCGAAACCTTTTTAAAGAATATTAAGCTTCATTAGCTGACCATGAGCCTTTCTTCGTGCGGCTTTCTTCAAGAGAGGCCTACAGCAACCCACTCAGCCGACAGACCATTAAACGTGACAGGTCTTTGTGAAGAACAGAGGGACAAACTCTGGGAGTTAGCAACCCCCTGCCTAAAAAACAAGGGAACAAACAGGTTTGTTAGCCTTGCATCTGGTTTGTATCAAGCTCTCTGTGTAGTCTGACTCACTCAACCAGCCTCAGACCTATTAGAGGCTATTAAGTTTCCTTGCTGAGTGAGTCTATCCAAAAGTCTGGCAGGGTAGATTACCACAGAATCAATGTCAGACAATTATATATGGTAGCATTTCCAAACTTAAGAAGTGTAAGTACTAAAGTACACATTTCTTATCTACAATATGTTGAAAAATTCTAATATTCAGAATAACTAATTTTCCAAGAACTTTATTAAATTATGTATGAAACAGGAAACTCCATACATCCCCAAAACACCTGTTTCCCCAGTTTAACCTGTTTAACTGTATGTATCAGGTTAGCCATTAGTTTTATTTTTGCATCTTTTAGGTTTGATTTATCTGAATATACAAAACGGACATCAGGATGGTATGATAATAATAACATTAACAATGGTAACACATTTTCAAAAGGGCCAAATATTTGCTTTGTTGCTCAGCATATAATGAAGAATTAATCGAGGGCTAATGATTAATCAATGATTACCTGAGCTTTGCATTCCTGTAAAATGAGATTGATTAACTGATGATTACTGAATGACTACTTAAAGGAGAATTTCACCTTTTTTTAAACCTGGGGTCTGTTGTCATCTTTCCTCTCATACATGTGAGTGATGAGGAAAGGAACGTTCAAGGCAGCTCCAGTGTTTAGCTGGGAGGGCAGCTAGCAGCCCAGCTAATGATAAGTATTGGGCAACTTGCTATGTGTCTAAGTTCGGCCTAAAAACGTGCTTTTTTTCCCACACTGAAGTGCTCTGATAGTCTCAACGAGTGTCCAACAACGTACTAGAGAGGAAAAATGAACAAAAGTATCTGTATTACCTTGTGATCGCTATGTTTAGTGTCAGGTAGGCTTATTGGAATCTCCCAGCAGCGTTTTGACGTGAGTTATCGCACAATTTTTTACGGGATAATCCCGTGAGATTCTGACACAGACAACAGTACACAAACACCAAAACAAGGCGATCGCCACCTATAACAGATAATTTGATTCATTTCTCCTCTCTATTGCGTTGTCTGACACATGTTGAGACTATCAGAGCACTTCAGTGTGTAAAAAAAAGCACATTTTTAGGGTGAACTTAGACGCAGAGCAAGTTGCCCAATGCTTATCATTAGCTGGGCTGCTAGCTACCTGCCCAGCTAAACACTGGAGCTATCTTGAAAATTCCTTTTTTCATCACTCACATGTATGAAAGGAAAGATGACAACAGACCCCTGGTTTAAAAAAAGTGAAATTCTGCTTTAATGGTCAGTTAGACAAAAAAATGACTCAAGACCTAATCAGGAAATAATAATTCGTTAATGGCAAAGCTTTCATTGCCATGAAATCATATAAAGGCAGAAATATAGGGACCTTTTCTGCTATGATGTACATCACGCTAAAGTGTGTACCATATGTTGATGTAGTATATCAACATTCAATCTTTTAGAACAGCTGGGTTAAAATGATCGGATAATGTCTTTTCCATCCTGTCCGTTTCACAGGTAATTAGAATAGTTTAATCATTTGTATTGATGAAGTTACAGTGGACTCATTAAGTACTCAGTACGAGTCTTCAGTTCACTACAGGGGCCACTAAAATGTTAATGACTGGGGACCTAATGATGAAGTACTGCAGAACTACATTTATTAAATGTATTTATATATTTTTTGTCAATTATTTGAGAGGAACAATATGAAAAAACCAATATGAGGCTAAAGTAATGAAACAGTTTGCTGGGTGTCATCTGATGTTGATTTATTCTAAAATGATGGAGCTCAATAATGAATGCACGTTGGGCCGTTCTGGCATTGATGTAGCTCCTATAGAGGACACATGCATTGAGTGCAGCAATGTCCAAAACATCATAAAACACCACAACAGGCCATCTTAGATACAGGTGTATCTGTCTGCCCGCCTACCTGTTAGCAACATAACTCTAAAAGTTATTTATGAAATTTGATTACATTTTCAGGAAATGTCAAAACCTGAAAATGGAAAAATTAAATGTGGGGATGATCCGGATTACCCTTTGGTTCCAGGAATTTTTTTAAAGGATTCTTTACTTTAGGGAGAAGGGGATCAAATAACACCTTCTAAGTGTTGTAATTCAGTCTCATAATTCATTGTTATTGGGATTTTTTTCCCCCTAAGTCTTCTTGTTAAAAACTTATTGATCCAGGTTATATAGTAAGGAAGTAACAAATTCTCAGCCTGTTTTTAAAGGACAATGTTCATGTTACATGAAGGATAGAGTTAGGCATGAATGGTTAAATGCATAAACTGTAAGTAACCACATAGATTTATATAACTCTATCCGTCTTTAACATGTATTCAAACTGCCCTATAGAGAAAAAAGAAGAAAAAATACATTCAGTATTTCTAAATTAAAAGATCAAGAAAACAGAAAGCTTTAAATACTCGCTTACATTAAGGAACTTTTTTGCTCCATTTTTCTAAACCTTTTCCACGTAGTCATACCAAATTAAAACCACTGCAACACGTCTCCACATTTTCCTTCATCTCATCAACCAACTCAAATACATTTGCATAACTCCCTTTAAATTCAAGACATCCCTGCAGATACAATTAAAGGCTTTTCTGCTTTAAGTGTTAAAGATATTCCTTCATTTGTTAGAAATGAGTTGCATTACTCTAAGTCCCTGACCCAGTGTTCCTCCAGGGCATGACTATATTGTCCTTCACATTAGCCATCTTAAGAAGACTTTATGAGCCTGGATGGAGGGAGTCATGTGTTAAGGTTGGTGTTAAGCTGCTGAGCCCTTTTTGTGTTCAGGCCCGAACTCGCCTTGTAGCTCTGAGTGACACCAGAGGATTTAGAGGTGAATGGAAGGATGGCCTCATTCTAATAAAGGATCAAGTCATTTTTTAAACATTTTTTTAGATTGGTTTCATGAAGCCCAATAAGACTTAATTTTTATTCAATCTATCAAAGGAAATCGCTCGATGCAAACTTTAACTTTGAGGAAAAAAGCTGAGGCAAAAACATTCCCTGTTTGCTCCGTCATATCATCCTAATTCATCTCTTTAAACACATAACCAGTGACTTAACCACATTTACTTCCCACCAGATGTAAGACTGAGCGCTCTTTACAAATGGAAAAGCTCATTTTCTTCCTTTGTTTCACACATTCTGCGCTTGAACTGCTCATTCTGACCTTTTGACATCATTACTCAAAAAATCAGCAAACATGCTCCTCTTACTGGGTCCTTAAAATGGCATATGTTACATAGAATGGGCCCTCCATTAATCAAAAGCAGTTAAGCACTAAATAGGCAGATTCTGGAAGGACGAGAAATCCCACCCTCTCCAAACCGACCCCAGCTCATATCAGCTGACAGAAAGAGGATTCATCACTTTGTCACTCTGAGATAATAAAAAAGCTACAAGGCTGTGGGGGCTGATAGGATTGGTATGAATGTGTGATACTGGGGTGCAGAGGGAGTGAGAGACGATAGTGGGGAATGGGCAGGGTCTTCTTGTTGGGGACACAAAGCCGTTGCTGTGCAATCAGCTCGGTGTAAAATCGCCGCTCTGTGGCCCTCACAAAGGTTCACAAAGGCAGGGGGCTGGTGGCTGGGGTGGGAGTGCGGCGACACAGCTGTGAGCAGAGCCTGCACATCCCAGCTCAATATGGGCTCTCCTCACATCTGTAGCAGCCTGGCCCCTGCTTCCGCCAGATCCCGGGACAATGGGGGCCCTCGGCCAGCCCCTTTGTTGCAAAGTTTTTCAGAGTTCCTTTTTAGCCTAAATCTTAAATATTTCATTAGTCCTCCTTTGCCCCGGCTGTCCATTCACTACCATTTTGAAGAGTATCGCAGAGACCTCCAGTCTGTATCCCCCCCACCCCCCCTCCTTCGCAGCAGTGACGCCCCAGAGACAACAAAAGATTTCTCCTAACTGCTTTAGACCTGCTGTTGCTAAAAAACTAGCAGTGTTTAAAATTAAACAGCGGAGGAGACACTTGCAGTGTTAAGTTTTCAGCTGACAAGAAGTTCGTTCACACACATGTTGCTATATGGAATTAAATGCACGTATGCGTATGTTTTACTCTGCTAAGTTAACTTTTTTCTTTTCAGCTGAACATACAGGCTTTTCATACACTCAGGCTTTAATGCACCTTTAAAACAATGAGCCACTTTCTGATCTAATTCAGCAGTTTATAGTTTTCTTGGAGGTACATCAACATTTTTAAAAACTATATATACAAGCAACCTAATAATGAAACCTGGAATTTTGTTGAAAGACATTTGCAACGCAGTGTCATTATTGAGTGTCAAATGACAAGTTACTCCATGCATGCCAAGGCCACACAAAAATGCTACGTAGAAGATGTGACGAAACATTCCCATGCAAATATTAAACACTTGTTAATAACTTTTCTGACCTTGCAGCAGAACTTCCGTCACGATGGACAAAATGGACTGAAAGGATTTGCCTTTATGCTAAGCCTTAAAGTAGTGTGATTGGATGGAGGGACAAAGAAGAGCCTTTGTTATAAAAAGAGGAGAAGGGGGGGTTGATTTATCCAGCACTTTAAGGGACCCTAATGAATAATTCAATGTTATCATTCAACTTGATGCTCAATTATTATGTTTTTTCTTCTTTCTTCACACGTGAGGAACCTCGGCAGACAGGGGGTATCATACAGGGGCACCTTGGGGGAAGTAATGCACACACAAGGACAAAACAAGAAAGGCTACAGCGCAGTCACTCCCCTGTCAGCTTGATAAATATAATGTGTCACCAATTAAAAACTCATTGCCATTCTTTAATTCAGCCAAGGCCTTGTTAACCGCTCCCTGGCAGGGAGGCTGCCGGAGTAGTCGCAGCCTCTCCGTCCAACCATAATACCGCTGCTTTCCCATCCTTCCAACTATGGCCCTTCCCTTTGGCATGTAAATAAGACATTCATTTGGCAGCACGTTTCCAATAGAAAAAAATGACCATCGATGTCTTTGATTTTCATCTTTTTTTTTCCACGAGAAAACAAAGAATTCTATAGTTTCAGATTTTTATTCAAAAAACCTTTTTTCGAGCCTTTCTTTGGGCGCATTCTGATGGTAATCGTGTAGACTCAACTTTGTGCATCGCGGCTATACAACACATATGAACCCTAGCAGGAGTCCATTACGGAAATACCATTTAGCAAGCTGTTTTCTGTGAGAAAGTCAAATGTTTGAGGGTCTTTTTTGTGCTGGCTGGGGACAAGGGTCTCAGAGGAGCAGCAGGAGTCCTCTGAGACTTCAGCAAAGATAATAGCCCCTCAGGTCTGAGATAGTTCCCAGCTGAAGTCAAAAGTGTCAAAAATGTAGAAAAGCAAGTTTTCTTAAGCAGGGTCTGACTTTTTGTCAACTTGATTGCTATGGTATTTAGCAACTTTCTTTTTTGACACTGGATAAGTGGACGACACCATTGATCCTTATACCCACACACAAGATCTCAAAAGCACAACACTTTTATTATCCTGTTGGTTTTCATTTTAGTGTGACTTGCTGTTCTTGAACATACAACTCCTGCAAACAATACATATAAATACATCTTTAATCAAATGATTAAACACAATATTTGTCTATTTTCTTAATACAGACACATATAGGTTTTTTGATCTCACAACGCAATCATAAAGTTATCATTTGTCAATACCTTATAAAAAAAGCCTGAAATTACTATTTTCTGATCTCCAGTTTTATAAAGTATGATGCTAAGTTTGATAGAACAAACCAAAATATTTTGGTTATGTTTACGGAGATATTACAGTTTGACTCAAACATGAATCAGAACCATTTTCATTGGCCAAGTAAGGGGCTGTTTCTTTTTTTTTATTTCTTTATTTCTATGTTTACATGATGTCCTTAAGAGTATCCTTCAATGACTCACTTATAGTAAACATTAAAGGATTCTCATCTGGGGAATCAAAGACTTTCCCGATGACCAAGTTAACCCTTAAAGTGACTTAGAACACAGTCATCAGAAGAGCAATTGTTTTACCCCCTCAAACCTAAAAATTGTTTAATTGTGATTTGATTTAAAGTTTGATTTGATTTAAAGTTATAGTCTCGTTATTCAGACCACATGACTTCTCTCTTAGGTAGTTACATAGACTTGGTCTACAACATTGTCCACATTACCACACAGTGATAAAATCACAGACAACTGGATGGGCAAGTGAATGTGCAAAGGGTAAACAAACTGACCGAAGATACTTTTTCTATGACCCTTGTGTGCTAAAAGAGCAGTTTGCACTTTTTATTTACAGGCTGAAATGCGTTGCAAAATAAAGTCCATGATCTGGATTAATCTGTTTTGAGACAAACCATTCAAGAAAGTCATTCAGAGCAGAATTTTAACCCAAGCATGTGGGCATGATATGGTGGTTTATCCACTACAGCACATTAAACGGGGGAAGTTTACTGCCTCATATAATACCTCTCATAACTTCCCAACCTTTACAACAAATGTTTCCCTACACTGGGCACTTTCACTGTGTCCTGAGATAAGAGTGGTCTACAATCATTCCCGGACGGTGTAAGGGAATGCAAGCAAGTCAGTGTTTCTTAAAATGTACCTAAAATGAAAATGGGTGCAGCCAAACAAAGCTGTGGTGACTCAACTGGCTATATGGCTATATGGGTTGAGCGTGTTCAACAGGAAGGAAACAGGTATATATACATACAGTTCATAATCTTGTATAAATAAACTCAAAATAGATAAATAAATAGAATTTATGTTATTTAAGAAGGTCCAGATTTCGATTTCCAAAACGATTTCAGACCAATATTCCAGTAATTTCTTGGAATAGTCTTCAGGAAAAGTTCTCTAGGCTTTTTAAAGTACATTTCAAAGAATGATCCTACACTTTTTTTTTTTTTTTTACTGATGTTGTAGCTCTGGATTCATCACTTCATAAGACTTGTTGCTGCTCATTCTTTTATTCAGTTCTTGGGTAATCCGGCGGACCTCATATCTTCCTTCCTATCTCATTTCCTTAAAAATGATTTCTTCACAACCACTCTCCCATGGAGACCCTTTTCTGATAAGGTTGTTAGTAACAGTTGAAGGCATCTTTCAGGTCCTATATCAGGTCTTTGCAGGACATTTTACCTATTTCTTAAGGCCTCTGTTAACTGCAGGCCAATCTTGTTTTTTTAACTTTTACTCGTCCGGTTTTCTTATCATATTCAAAACCACAGTACCTACCTGAGATATGCCCTATTTTCAGGTAACAGCTCTTTGAGAATCATCTTGTCGGTGGAAAAATGCTATTTTATGCCTGTCTAACTGCATTACTGCAGATGCAACCAAAGGGGCAAAGTTCGTACATTTGCAATACGCTGCCCGTAACAATGTACTAAAAGTTATTTCACTATAAAGGGTCAGAAAAAAGTACTGGTAGGCTATGAATGGAGAATCAATTAAATGGCCAATGTTCAAAAAACAATAAAACATTTTAAAAGAATTTCAAAAAGCCTTGAGTACTGCTGTGTAAGTCCACTTTTTTAAAGTTCCCAGTAAAGTCTGGCTCCTTGGTAGCAAAAATCCAAATATGGCACAAATTGGTCAAGGATTTTGTGCAGACTAACTTTCCACTAAATACAGGTGTCCTGAACTGGTATTCAGACAGACAGCAGAGAGGTGCCTTCAATGCACATTTAGGAAGTTTAGGAAGATGCCTTTGAAAAAAGGAAGGAAAGAAAAAGAATTGAAAGTATCAATATTTGTACATCATTTTTTTCCTTCCTAAATTATTGTTATTTTTTGCAACAAAACACTCAATGGAATTTGAAAGACTTGATGTTCAACATTGATGACCAAGGAGAAGTCTGAAGCTTAGAGGGACTAAATGTAAGTTTTACCAAGAAATATCTTTACAATGCCCTTTTTTTTACCCATTATGGGCAAGCTCATGTAGCCTCTAAATAAGGCAATTTCTGCCACAAAACTCCTTCATTTCACCAATGTGTTCTTATGAATCGCTGGTCCGATCCCCCTGTGAGCTCAACGCAGCTTGGAGTTACGTTTTTGTGGCGATCCATTATTATGTACAGGCATTGCAGGCACTGTGATGCGGCCTGGAGGTGACATCATCAAAGGCCTTACTCAAAGTTAATGACTGTAAATAACAAGAGATCATCACAAAAACGCAACTCCAAGCCACGTTGAGTTCACAGAGGAATCGGACCAGCGATTCAAAACAACTCATTGGTGAAATGAAGGAGTTTTGTGGCAGAAATTGCTGTATTTAGAGGCTGCGTAAGCTGGCTCCATTCACTCCCATTATATTAGATGTCAGCTGATCGCGAGTGGATCTTAATATCTCCCGAAGGAGTTCAAGTAACACCAAACCTGTCTGGGTGGGTAAATGATCGTATTTCATGCGATTCACTGTGGAGACTGCAGTTCTGCTAAGACCCATAGATGGCAGTTGCTAGTTCAAAAACTAAGCAATTACATAGAGTCCCTTATATAAACTGGGGTATTAATTTGAAGGATAAAGGCCTGTACAGTAAATGAAGTTAGCCTCTCTATCCTGGTGTTTACACCATTTGTTGTGTCTCTTGCTTACTTACATTTTTTTTCATTTTATTTCCCCATTTTCTGTGACACACCATCCTCAGTGGCAAAGTAATTAAGATTTGGAAACATTTCTAAGAGCTGAAACTTGAGACTTTAGGGGTCACACTCCTTAGAATTCTCAGTCTGAGAGTGTCCCTCATCAGAGCTGCTTCACAGTAATGCAGGAATGCAACATATTCCATTCAAAGCTAAATGAGCTGGGTCATCTGGAAACATTAAGGTACAGAGCAGAATCTAAAAAGATTGAAGTGTGAACATCTGAATGAGCCTAGGACTTCATTTTCAGCCCCCACTCCTCTTCTCTGCCCGCTCATTATCCCTGTCAAATGGGACCACAGCCAACTTGGCACAGCCTTGCGGACTTAATTCAATTAGACATACCCGCTTGTTTAGGCATTGTGTGGTGGCATGAGAATCTCCCGGCCATCTCCACCAAAGCAGAAGAAAGAAGAGGGATCAGCAACACTTGTCGGTAGATCTGAGAGTTGGGTATTCTTTGAGATGCAAGGGCCGCCACAAAACAGAGGACCACCAGTCTCCCATTGAGCCACGGCTCGGTGCCAAGTGCTGCAGTGTTATTTTACTTAACACAGAGGTGTGGCAAGATCTCAGCACCCTAACAAACTTCATTGTTTTTAGATTGTGTTGTTCTGGGTGAACTGGTCACGTTAATACAGTAGTTAGTAAATGCTTCAGTCTCTGCTCATTACTAAAGTTAACAACAGCTGAGTGTGACTACTTTCCGTAATGTTCATTCAAAACTACAGTGTATTTTCATTTTTAAAACCATCTGCCATCTCCACTGGGGCTTGTTCCTCTAAAAGTATTTAATGGAGCTCTTGACAGCAATGACAGCGCTTACAGTGCCAGCTTAACCCTCTGACTTCTGTCTTTCCAACCATCTTCTTGGGCCCGATTTAAAAGTCAAGAGTCACTCACTTTGTGATTAGCGATTTCTTTCTCTCTTTCCTTTTTTTGCTTTAAAATTGAAAGAACCCTCTTCTAATGTGATTGCCCTTTTTCTTTTAAGCAGACGAGTTCTAAATGGATGTGCTACAAGGGAATGCCAAGGCACTGTGACTACATAATGTCACCTCCCTAACCCTCAGGGTCAGGGCCAGATTGACACCATAACCCACATCCCTGATCCTTCTTCAGCCTCTTTAGAGGTGCACCCGGCCGGCAATAATACAGCCCGCACTTTATTCATTCTGGGATCAGCCAAGCTGAAAAGATAAGCTCTGAATAATTGGAGACCATGGACCACGGAGAATCTGATGGGATATTCCAGTCTTTAACTTTTTCTCCTCCTCTTTCTTTGCACTCTTATAACCGGAGGACACCCCTTGTTAGAATCAGGCGGCCAGATGGGCAGAAGAGGAGTGGGATGATCTGCGGTACTTTTGAGCGAGGTATGATGCTGGCTGCAGGAATCTGTCACTCACGTGCAGGGGGAGGGAACGGGTAGCTTAATGAATCCTCCACAGCCACCAGTGGACAAGACAGAGCTCTGTGTGGACACCAGACGGCCAGACAGCGCACCATCCTGCCTCCTTTTCAGACCTTCTCTCATGGTTTCTTTCATTCTGGTCCGAGGAACACTGTTTTCTTTTTCCTTTCTCTACACACACCATCCCATTTTCATGAAATTTGACCCTGAACTTACTTTTGAATAGCTGCATTAGATTTCAAGGAAACGAATAAAGACTGCATTTCACAGAAATATTACTGCCTGATCAATGTTGGACTCAGCGTCAGAGCTGAAAGCAAACACAATAAAAACAGTAGACTCTTGGAATGTACTGGGAGGTTTTGTGTATCTAAAGAAGAAAAATATCCTACACATATAGGAGTAACTCCACTCAATGGGAACATTCACACAGAGCTATACAAGTCTTATAGCCATAATAGTATCACCTGGACCTCACAGGATTTTCTGTGTGCTCAAAGCACATCCAAATTTGTTGATCATTGTTTTATCTGTGGTTAGAAAGGTAAAATTTGGCATGGAGTACCCAGGTTAAAACCTTAGCCTGGCAACAAAGATGAACCCCTCTGGGCCCCCGAGCAAGGTCCTTCGCCTGCTGCTCCTAGAACATCTAGGCAAGGCAAGGCAAGGCAAGTTTATTTATATAGCGCTTTTCAGGTCCAAGACAATTCAAAGCGCTAGGATGGGTGGAGAGGGATGTATTGCTTATGTTATTTTAAATGAAGGATTAGTAAAAAATCCATATGTGATATTTTGGATAAATATACTTAAAACATTAATATGCTAAGATTATACCACTATTCAAAAGCTACATGTGCAAACATTCCTTGCTTTCACATGATAACAGCATGAATCCGGACGGTATGAATTTAATGTCAACATGTTAACAAAGTTTTAGTTTGTTTGTGACTCTGTAAATGCAAAACCATGGACAGTCCTTAACAGCAGGAAGGAGGGGTTTTCGCTCCACATGTGAATAGAGAATCGTCTGCACCTTGATTGACCGGGCACTCACATGCGATTATATCACTCAAATCCATGCTACTTAATAAATTTAGAAAATTTGGAAGCCAAACTGGTAGTAAGTAAAACAGTTCTGGTGATATGCAAGAATATTAGGAATAGCCGAGAAACTTGACAGAACATTCAAACCTCTCAGAGATTTACACATAAATAATTGGTGGTTTACTATTATAAATGCTGTAGTTAATCATCTGTTTGTCAAATTAGCATTCCCCCTGCACTGCATGGAACAACACAACAGAAAGACAGGACATCATTAGCAGCACTGTGCTACAATCGGGGAGCAATGGGGAGGCTGGGGCTATGCTGGTAATGTCAGGTCCCAGGTCAGCTTTCCAGAGCCAATGGAGACTCATGCTGTGCTCTGTCTGTCCACTGTTGTCATAACAGAGTATTTTACTGTATAAGGCGTGAGAGAAGACAAGGCCAACCACAGCCTCCTAAAATCAGGCATAGTAACTGCTGTATTCATTTCTAATTAGCATCAGAAGCAGTCATGGTTTTGTGGCAACAATAACAGTATAGCATCAAAGACTACATAGCTGGGAAAGTTATTTTTAAATTGCATCCCCTTGCAAAAAGCTAGTTTTACTTCCCAAATGTCCTAATATAAGTCACTAAAGTCAAACTGGTTTAATCTTTTTTTTAAAAAAAATCTTTTTAAGAATAACAATCTGCAGGTAAAATTAAAAGTAATCTGACATTTCAGTCCTATCAACAGATTTGGTCCACATCGTATTTCTTTTACAGCATAAGTTGTGACAAGATTTTATCCATAATTATGGCTTCTTGCCAATATCTGAAATCTGTTTTTGATCTTGTCATGTGCCACATGGCTGTAAATGTTTATTATCAGTTCCATCTTTTTGGAACTTGCCCTCTCCAATCATTTCTAGCACAACAATAAAAATAAAGTCAAACAAACTGAGAAGCCGTACAGCACTGTACAGACATATTCTCCAGTCATTTCCCCCTGTTTGTTGGCCTGTGCTAAAGCCAGACAATGTTAAACATAATAATCATGATTATTACAATAACATCAAACTCCTCCTGTGCCATTGAACCAAGCTGCACGGCATGACAAGCTCGGATCAAACTGCAGCCACTAAGTGAAGCAAAATATTTTCTCTGCTAAATCACATGGGCACGTTGCTTCCTGTCTGGAGACAGTGCTACCCAGTGGTTCCTTGTTTTCCATTAAAACTTGTTTCCTATGTTACAGGTCATTTTAATGGGGAATAATAATGGTACAGTGTCACACAAAGCACCCACTGATACTCTCTTCAGAGTTTCAATACAGAAATGACTTTCACAACCAGATAACAGATGACAGTGGTTCGGGGGAAAATAAAATCTGATTACCGGCAATCTGGAACTTTGGTTGTTCAACCATCTGACAGATATTTACTGTTTACATAAGCACAACTGGTGCATAATCACTTTATTGATATTTTCATGGTATGCATTGCCTAATTTCTAAATTATGAGGAGAGAGTGCATAGAATATATTTATTTGTGCGGTGCATAACTTTTGTTTTAAATAATCTAATGATTTAATGGTCTCAAAAGCCCATCCCAGATGTTCTCCTGCAGGTTTCAACTTAACAACCCACAAGTTTTAAACTGTGCATCTTTAAACCAACTGACTAAGAGAGAGAGATGAATAGGCAATGTGTGGACAACTGGAGTGGTCCATATTATAAATCAATGACGGTTTGTAATTCTCTTCATTTAGACAATGGGCTAACGAATAAAAACTCATTAAGATGACATGTGAATTGGCAAACAAACTGTTTAATTTGTGTCTGCTGTGTGCAGCCGGCTTTCTCTCAGTGGGGCTGGGGGCAGCCCAAATTTACATCTGATTGGAGTTTAATGGCCCATGGCAGCTTTAACGGCGCAGTCACTATGGCAACCAAGCTTTTCTCAAGATTTTCAACAGAGTAAAATGTCCTTTTTTTGTCCATTTGAGATGTATCGTGCACGCCAAATGGGGCTGGGACTTGTATGTATCAATTTGTTTCTGTTGCGGGGCCCATGGCAGCCCTGCAATGAATATATGGGCCATTGAATCCCTTCACACAAAGACCACAGCTGATGCGGTTGCCACAGAGAAACACTCACACAAAGGGTCGGAATGATGACATATGGTCCAAACCTGCCCAGTCGGTGGACCCCCAATAGGTTGACCACACTGACTGACAAAACCCCACGTTAGCCATTTATCTGTGCCTACTCATTTCATGGTAAGATAAACTTTTTATAAAGTTTCCATAGCCCATGCACAAGAAGTAAACGGATGATGAAAAAGCCACCATCTAAAGTGGGGGGAATTCATCATTAAGTGATTAACAAAGGCTTCTTTACCACCTGCTTCTACATTAATACGAACATTAAAGGCCTCTCTCTTTGTTTAAGGAGAAAGAGAGGAGATGGAGGGAAAAAGCATTAACTTACAGGGGCAGTAAAATGAAGCATATATTGGAAGTTTAAGCCATTACCTACTAAAATACAGTGTTGGAAAAAAGTTTTTGGTCACCCTTAAAAATGTACACAATCACAAATATTTTCAAATTAAATAATTTAATGACTTTTTTCAGCGTTTTTTGCATATTTTTGCTATGGCTGTAAATAAGAAATTGCATTTGAATACCTAAAAGTGATTCTTAATTTTAAACATGTATTTATTGTTTTATTGTTTTTTATGCATTCTATTCTATCTTTTGCCTACATCGTACAAGACTTTGATACAATGTTCTTGTTTAAATGTGCTAAGAGGAAATGGACTGGAATGGATTCGATTTTTTACCAAATGCATGGTGTGTCTGAAATCTTTTTTTATCATTTCTGTTGTCCTTGAATTCATTTAGCAACTTTGGGAAGACATTGTGAATTACAAGCTAATTAAGCAAGTGTTTTCTAGGTATCTTCGGGTTTATATTAATTTCATCATCTTACTGAATATGCGTTTTTAGAGATTATCAACACACTGATATCATCATATATTCATACAGATTGAGGGAAGCCTTTTGGAGAACACAGGTGTGGAAAGAAGTCCATTCCATAATGAAAGATAAGGGGTGGGTGAACAAGCCTTTAAGAGTTGATATGTTTCATTACTCACCACTGAAATATGTGATGATGTCATTACAGGCATGCTGAGAGGGGAGTTCTTGAGCATATAAGCTGCAGAGCCACTTA
Organism: Craterocephalus eyresii; assembly: GCA_037177035.1. Lineage (NCBI taxonomy): Eukaryota > Metazoa > Chordata > Actinopteri > Atheriniformes > Atherinidae > Craterocephalus > Craterocephalus eyresii. The sequence goes on from JBBBVT010000014.1 coordinate 14,831,218, forward strand.
AATAAAAAAACTGCAAGAAAAAAACTTTTCAAATTAAGACAAAAAAGCTTTTAACGTCACCAGATGTATACTCTGAGCAGTGTAGAAAGTTGAGAAAGGGCAACACCCAATTGCCTCAGGTGAGGAACTGTCTCCAGAGGGCATGTAATGTCTGCTGCCATAAGATGTTCAATGGGATCAGCTCATTAATTGAGGTCATTGTGAAATTCTGAATCCATCATTTGTCTGTGAATACCTCGATAGCAATCCTCTCTTTGTCTGTGTCTGCTGCCATACATACATAGGGATTTTGCTCTGAACTATCACCCACTGCTTTCATCTTTTGATGAGGATGAAGACAATGGCAACAGCAGTCTCGCAAAATAAATGAGTATTTTGAATCTTGTGAGACAAGATTTTAATAGGAATTATGCCTTGTGTGATAAACATGATTCAATGGAGGTGGCATTTGCACTTTTACAAAACTGTAGACATATTGCTTTTATTTTAATAAAAACCTGAAGTGTAAGCACACAGGCCTGTGCCAGGGAGGATACAAGGTCCTGTGTGAACTAGAAATGTGAGACAATAAAGTTTTTTCCAGTTGTCTGATCCTGCGTCCGAATTTGCTTTTATATATTTGCAGTTCTTGGATGGTTCACCATAAATTTAAGATATTGTTATTCATGGTCTCCAGGATGGGTGATATTGATGGTTTATCAGGTTTGCCATGTAAAACACCAAAGTATCTAGTACTCATCCGACAGAAAAACCTGATAACTTAAAGCACGTCTAAATAGGAGCAGAGTCCCTATCAATATATGTCCTTAGGTTGTTGTCCAGAGCCATCACTCATAAAATGCATTTTTCAAAAAACCAATAATAACCTATATCCCAAACTCAAACTTATAAAATGCCAGTCCACAAACCAGTCAACATTATGATGACTACACGCATCATTTATTTACACTCTACAGCTGCGAATGCATTCAGACATGCCCCAGTTTACTTCAATCCGATGATATCTAAAAAGTCATCTTCTGTTTTCTGAAATTCCTAATGCTTTGTAAAAATTATGACAGTAAATTAACCATGTTGAATCAGTGTTTGTTTTATTCTAATTGTGTGTCTAAACTGCTGTCACACTTGCAATGAAGCATGGTTCAGCATAACTTGGAGACTGTCCGCCTTATGAATACAACGCCATGCGGAAGTCATTTACTCATGCAAAGCAAAACTACCAATAACAGCAACATCTGGGGGCTGTTAGACCAACATGTGCATGTGAACTTTAAAAAATAGCATCCATAAGAGACCTGTTGTACTGAAAAAAACTATATATTTGAGCCCTCAATCATTTCCTAACACTAACCAAGCAGTTTTGTTTTCTAAATCTAATCAAGTTCAATCAGGAAGTGAACTACGTGCATGTTTTCTTGTTTATAATGGCTTATTTCACAATTACTTGCAGTTCTCAGATGGTGTATAACAGGACTTGGCTCAGATGAATGGAAACTGCATTTCTGAAGCAATGTTTGATGCTGTGAGTTGAGTAAAAATATATCCAATTAAAAAAAGTCAGTCCGTGTTTAAGAAGCTTAAAAATATATCCACTGCTGCTCTTAAAAAACTTTGGAGCATTTGAGACAAATGTTAATGCTTATGTCTTTATGAAATGTTTAAGAATTGTATCACTTTGATATTGTCTTTAGTGGTAGGACACATTGTATACCTTGATCATTGTGGTCCAGTCTAAATCAGGGATCTCATAATCTGGTCCCCGAGAGCCACCAGTTTAACAAGTTTTAGATGCTTCTCTGCTTCAACACATCCGGCTCAAATGAATAGATCTTTGTGCAGAATTAACAAGAAGCTGTAGGATCCAATTAATTTGGATCAGGTCTACTGGAGCAGATAAACCTGTAGGACCAGAGTTTGAGATCCCTGGTTTAGAGGAAGGCAAAAGAAGCTTTTTAATATAGACTGAATTGTAGCTGAATAAAGTTGTTTTAACAGGGTGTTCCTGCCATGCATTCCATGACTAAGAGTAAGAGTAACTAGCACACACACACACACACCCACCCACACACACACACACACACACACACACATACACACACACACACACACACACAAACACACACTCTTCCATTCAGTGGTTCCTACAACCAGATGTGTGCTCTGCTGAAGACAGGTCAAGCCACCATGTCAGTGGATGTCAGCTTAGTTGACAGGGTATGAGTGAGACTCGGAAGAAGATCTCACTGGGTTTGATGTAGAGGTGACAGGTCCTTCTGGATATGACCTGTCTATTCCCTGGTTTCACCCCAACCATCCGCCTGGTCATCCCCTGCATGGACGCCTCCATTGATTGCTGTCAAAGAAAGAAACCTGGAAGAGAACATAAATCTGCAGGGTCAGAGACCCCCAGGTGACCTGGCGAGGCCCTTTTGAGAAACTTCAACCATCAAGATGTGTCGACACTAGATGCAGATTTGAACTGATATTTTGCAGTGGAATCCATCAGACAGTAAAAACTGGGTAAACACTAAAAATCCCAAATAATATATGAGTGGAAGGGCCAATCATTGAGCGTCTGAATGGATGCTTCATTGTAAGGTCTGCTCTTATGGCGCGTTCAGACCAAAAGCAGCGAGACGCTCTCACTGCTCAAAGTTGGACGCTGGATGCTCGTAAATCAGACGCTTGACATTTTAGATCAAAACGGTCTTGACGCTCCAAA
>JBBBVT010000014.1:14834039-14848531 GCA_037177035.1 Craterocephalus eyresii
TGGATGCTTTGCGTCAGGAAGAGAAAGTTCAGGTTTTCAAACTCGAGCAGCGGCTGCTCTCGTTGCTCTTGATGCGCGGCGAGAGCAGCGAGAGCAGCCGACGCTCAAACGCCCAAAACGCGCTGCTCAACCGCTCGCTGAGCCTTGACGCGCATTTACATAGACTTTACATGTAAACCTGACGCTCCCGACGCTCTCGCTGCTTTTGTTCTGAACGCACCATAAGTCATACATGTTTCCAAACACACACACACACACACACACACACACACACACACACACGCACACCTTTCTTGTTATCTTATGAGCAGATTCCCACACTACAGCATGAATGTAGATTCCCCACCCTTAGACCCCACACTGCACAGCCTTCTGCAGAGTTCCCTTGAATTCACACAGAGATCTAAAAATACCCGAAAGGGAGGAAATCCCCTCACTCCATAGCAACAGACCTGCACTACAAAGACATTCAAACAATAAGCCTCTCCCAACTCGGAATCATCCCAGACATTATAGGAAGACTGAGGCATCAGAGAGATGTTTTTCCCGGATAAACTGTTGTGTCTAGGAGTGGAAACCTCTGACCGCTGCCGACTCATGGCAAGCAGCCACATATGAAAGAAAAGCCTGCAGCATGGGATGAACACACAGGGAAAACCAGCTGGTTTCCAAAATGGCACGTACCCATAATCTGGTGGACGATGATGAGAGAATGAAACTTAACTGGAGGAAAAGTTTGTCAAAATGTCACAACCACCTTTTAAGAGGACACTAAAGAAATTATTGAATCAGATTCCCCAGGTTTGTTTCTGCATCTGAAGTTTCAAAGATCTGAATGCAGTGTGTCCAAGGCAAAACTGCACCTGAGGCCTCTCACAAACACAGGATCACATGTATGGAAAAACAAACACTTCAATTATTCACAGACATCTTTACCAAGAACGAGACTGAGTCATTTATGCCAAGTGACTGTATGATGCGCGGTGGTGCAATGTCTAATGTCAGTGGGTGAGAGCTTGAGATCAAATCTCTCTCAGTGTCTGGCTGGCATCATCCTCATCGTCTGCGGTACAGCAAGGTCTTGACATAATTCACAAGAACAGAGATTCCTTATTTAGACTAAAATGTTTAATGGCTTGAAAGACTTGTTTCCTGAAAGCATTGTGGACGCTGCATTGTGGGAGCCACAGGAATGAAGTAATAATGCAAGCTGATATTTTGCAGTTAGCTTTCTGTGGAGAGTTTTGGTATTTAAGGGGTCATAAAACAGCTACAGGACAATATGAACAACTACTAATTGATCAAGCAGATGATTTATGTAATTTATTAAACACCAAGTTTATACACTCCATCAATTTGTAATCAGTATTTAGCCATGTTAAGTCAGTGACCATCATTTTTTGTGCCCTGACATAATCATACTTTTTCTATTCACTACTTTGTGAGTAAAGAAACACCTTTTGCTTGATTGACAACTTAACAAAGGCAACAGGACAGAATGATTTGTAAAAAAAAAGAACACAAAGAGCTATTGATTGGCAGAAGAGAAAGAGAGAGAGAGGACAAAAAGGTGGCAGTGAGATCTCCCCCAAGTGATCAATACTGAGGTTCTGCATGAGGGAACCATCCCACTTTGTGTTTATACAGTCAGATGCAGAGCAAAGATCAGCTATTGTACAGCCAGACTGGTGCTGTCACTCAGCACTGAGTAACACTGCAGGGGGTAGTCAAGCATCTCTATCATGCACATACACGGACACACAAAAAGACATCAGCTTTAATGCTCACATCTGAGGCTGCAGACGCTGCAGTGGGTACTTATCAGAGCAGGCTGCTGACATATCAACAAGAAGACAATAATAACTCACTCACTTCTCCTCTATGTACCGGCTGTGGTATTTCTTTTTTACACATTCTTTTTAAATGAGTGAATTATGCAAATCGATGCATTTTTATCTGAAAATGAAAGTCATGTGCAAAAGTAAAACTACACTGAATACAGATGAATGTGAGAAAATCGTGAGAAACATGATGGTGATCACCTTTTTAAAACTGTAAACACTCCTTTATTTTGCTTTTTTAAGTCTGGAAACATCCTTTCTGGGTCCCAAATCAGAAGATTGAATTGCAATGAATTATTATAAGACTTATCTATGTGTAATTTGTTGTTATCACCATGTGACCTGCTTGTCATGGATTTCAAATGATGGCTTCCTGGAGAGTTGTATACCTTCAAAGGAACATCTGTGAGCTCAGAGAAAAATTTCAGCTGGAATACATTAATTAGAAAGTCATAGTGACCAAGCTGTTCCTATCTCAATATCAGCAAATATCAACTGTTAAGTAAGACAAAGTCTCACTCTCCCATCATCCTGGGTGGATTCAAGTTTCCCTCACCATTGTATTGGTCTCTAAGAGCCTTGTGAAGTTCTTCAGAAAATGGACAGCAAGTCCTTTTTGTGTCATGCTTACTGTCCTTCAACCTACACTGAGATAAAACAGACGTCGGTGCATGAATGAAATATATATTTCTGTTTATGTAATGAACATTTGTTGCATGGCTGGTCCTTCAGTGTGGCCTGGGACACATTATTAAAAGAAATGCTACTCAAGTGTCAGTTCTGAATGTGTGCAGAAGGCAGCATGCGGAGAGGAGAGTGTGCTGTGAAAACCCTTGTTTTCTTAATAGCGTCTCCAAAACAGCCAATGACACTCATAAGGAATGAACAGGCAAAAAGCTGCATACACATCAACACACACACACATGCTCAGCAAAGTTTTCTGTCATTTTCATGCATTGTCTCATCATCTGATGTTTAAGATATTTCACTTGAAGGCTTATAAGGACATCTTTGAGAGAAATTAAAGGATAAGTTCATTTTTATTTAAGTATTAAATACGATCATTTACTCACCCAGACAGTATTGGTGTAACTTGAACTACTTCGGGAGATATTTAGATCCACTAAAAACCAAACTCCAAGCTGCATGGAGCTCACTGAGGGATCGGACCAGCGATTCATAACAGCACCTTGGTGAAATGAAGGAGTGTTGTGGCAGAAATTGGCATATTTAGAGGCTATGCGAGTTGGCCCCATTCACTCCCATTATATTGGATGTACGCTGATCGCAAATGGATCTGAATATCTCCCTAAGTAGTTCCTACTAGTCCCCTACTGTATGTCCAGACCTGTTTCTTCGGATATTCTCTGGTGCTCAGATTTAGAAAATATAGCATTACAATGGAGATGGACACACATGAAGACAGGAAGAGGCACATGGTCAGACTCTCACAGAAGGAGAGCGTCATGAATTGGCTTTGGTTCAGAAAAACATGCTAGACAGTTCCTGGTGTGTGTGTTTGCCCCATGCTAATCTTATCATGCGTGTCTATTCATCATGAGGCTCAGTCTCTTCAGCTCTGGAGAGCTGGAGATGAGTACTTGTGCTGGATGGGTGATCCATCCTCCAGCAATCAGCACAGGCAGACAGAAAGACACAAGCGGCTGCAGACACTGTTTACCTTGTGTCAGTCCTTTGTTAAGTGCCACTAAAAAGCTGTTTGCTATATCGGTGGAGATAAGACCGTGACAGTGGGGTAAATGATGTCTGTGAGGAAGACTGAAAGTGTTGATAGAGTGTGTTTTCAACTTCTATGTACTTCAGACTCAGTTTTTTAAAGATGTGATTTTCCCCTGCTTATCTGCATTCAGCTGAATGACTGAGCAACTTCTCATTTTGAACATCTTAAAAGTTGAATATTTAAATATTTCATCCGATGTTCATAGGATATTATGTACATTTACCTTGAAAATATAAGTTTTATCATTGCAACAGGAACCTTTACAAATGTGAAACCTGTTTGGGTTGAAATTTAGTCAAATCCACAGTTGTTTTACATATTTAATAGATCAAAACTTTACAAGTTTTCTTACTGTATCTTTTTTAATGTTGGGCTGTTAATAGGCAGTAAGTCAAAAGTAATTTATTTCAAGGCGTGTATGTGTGTGTGTGAGTGTGTACCCAGCTGCATTCCCTGCTCTCTTTATCCATTCTTTGAGGGCATTTGTTTGCAATGAGCCCATCCACTTATTGACACTTGTCTCCCCTGCCCCTTGCATGACAATCCAGGCAATAAAACCACAAGTGGAGCACACACTGTTCAACTGTTACCATAAAAAAAACAAGGGTGAAGGGGATGAGTGTTTACCTTCCCATGGTATGAAAAGAGAAGGAGAGGGAAGAATAAAAAAGGGGAGGGGGTGGGGGGAGGGGCAAGGGTTTATTTCATAACTTTAACTCCCTACCACATGCAGTGCAAAGACACACTGACAACAAACACACATTCATGTTTTCAGTGTCCCCTTGGCAATTTGGGAAATCAATGTGGGAAAACTTCATGGAAAAGAAAGAGAATGAAAAACAAGTTGATCCACTGACACTGAACGGGAAGGAAAGCCTCAACGTTTTGAAAAAGTCGGGCGCTAAGCACATCTGTAATGAGGATTTGCCCCAGTATCCCCAACCAGAGGCACACACACATACACACAAAGAACAGTCCATATGAGTTGGGACTAGACACCAGGACATCCTCTTTATCTGTTTAGGGGACAATATCCCCAGCGTTGAAGTGATAATGCTCTTGGAACAGTGTGGCTGTCACCGCCTAGCTTAACCAGGGTCCGGAGAGGACCACAGGTCTCAGCACAGTGGGATAGCTGGTCAGGAAAAGATGCCTTTCAACACATCCCAGAGTAGAATGTCCCTTTGTCAGACATGCTTGTATTTCGTTTGCAAAATCTAAACCAGAGGGTCTGACTTTCCTTGCTTTTCCAGTATTATGCTGATGGAAAAAACGCTGTGTAAAATGCTAACTTTGCATTCTTTTAATGTTAGGAAACAACCAATGATTGGTTTTTAAATAAAGCATTTTATCTTTAAAAACCACATTTATTATCAATCTGTTTTTTAAAATGTATCCCTATGATAAAAGCTAGTTTGCATTTGCAAATGACATGGAAAATGACTAATTACTTTTGAATAATGTAAATATTCTGAAGTTCAGCTGAAGGTGTTCTTCTTCCTATCGAACCCTCTTGGCATTGTCTTTTAAAATAAAGCCAAAAAGTTTTAAACTGTAGTGAACTGTTTGTAATTAACTCATTTACAATTTGAAGTGGCAACATAATACTTCAGTTTTCATATTTTATAATTAAATCAATTGCCATGTCTAAATATTTATTAAAAACCAAACATGTTAATATACTTATCTGTTTGTTTTGGTTTTGGTTTTGTTTTCTAACTTTCTCTCTTACCATCTCTGTCTCTCTCTTTATCATGACCACAGTGAAGGCATGCCAAGGCAATGTACACTGGAGACACCACTCACAATGTCATCCTAGATAAAAGTTAATGTAGATTGGGGTGACTCTTCCGTCCATCAATCAAGAAATTGAAGCAAACTTCTGAAATGTTGCATAGCAGGAAACGTGGATACTGAAAATTTGTATGACCTAGTTTTGAGACAAATACTCCATAAGTACATTTCCTCAAGTCTAATGGGAAGGAAAAGTAAAATAATCAAGCATTTTAATTATTATTCTGAGACAAACATACAAATAAATACATTAAATCTGTATTTTTGCTTTTCTGTTTTAATCTCCATATTTTGTAGTAAGCTTAGGGCTGAAAAATCTTGAACAAAGCTAAATTTTACTGAAATTAAACCAACATGAAAAAGGTGAGAAAGCAGTGTACAGAATGGTGATCACTAAGCAGGTTAGTCATGCTTTTGATTTTAAACTTTTTCCTCTTTTCCTTTGTTTTCATTTCATTTATGTCTTTTGAAAGTTAGTCTTTGTCATTAATGTACTTTTTACTGCACCTTGAAAATTATTATTCATTTTAATATGCATTTTCTTAAATAGACACAACTGGCTGAAAAACTAACAGCAATTGTAAAAAGATATATTAGATTTGTCTTACATAATCTTTTAATGAAATGGGTCAGATACTGTATCTCACACACACATAAACACACAAGAAAAGTTAGAAGACAAAATGCCCTCACATATAAAATAAGATCCTGAAAAGACATGAGTCACATCATTGTGCATCATGGTCTTGAGTGTCAAGCTGGGGACAAGTCACAAGATGGGGACAAGGACAAGATGAAACACATGCATCCACACCATGTCAGCATGGGTTGATTTATACACTAGGTGGAGATATTGGGTCATCATATTTAAATTTAGATGGAATTTACTCATTTGAATCATTACCAAAAGCCAATTAGCTACAATAAAGAATGTAATAATACATGACGGTGAGATTTTTAATTTCAACACCTTTACCTATCCTAGCCTATCATGAGTGGACTTGAACAAATTAAATGGCCATTACATAACACTGAATCAGAATATCATTTTTGTAAAAGAACCTGAAACCTGTTACCTGAAAAATACAGATTTATTCATCTGTCTCTGGTTCTTCAAAAGCCATTATTACAACTAATAACTTCAATAACTCTAATGGTTTCAGAATTTCTTTGAAACTGCAGTGCAGCACCCAGGTGTGTAGACCTCGTCACATCTGTGAGATTAATCCTTTTAAAAAGACCTAGGATAACATTTCTTAGGCTAAATCTAATCAGTATTAATAAACACTACAGTATATAAAATGTTTCCAAACTTGAAGACTGGGTCCTCCAAGGCAACCTAAGAACCAGCCAGGTGACCTCTAGCCCCAGTCAAGAGGACCATTAACTTTCTCTTGTGGAATCTGCATCAGTGGCAAAGGCTGTAAACCACAGGCCTGATGCCATGTAACCAAAGAAGCTGCTGAAAAGCCGAGCCTGGCCTCAGACATACGTTCTGCAGACAAGCGGCAAGGATCAACGGAGACCACAGGGCGCCCGGACCCTGTGATATTTGATCAGGCTTGACACGTCTGCGTGCGTCTACCCACCCTGCCTCACCTCGTTCGTCTGCACACAGCCAACTACTCACACCCTGCGCCGGGGATAAGTGGTCCCTTGCTATAAATACAAAGGCAGGATGGAAGCCTGAGAGCCAAAAAGAGCAAGCAGGGGGAGGAGGAAGGTGAGAATGGCTAAAACATAAAAAACAAACACCTGTTTATAAAGTGTCAGGCTCAAATATGGGGTCACACACAAGATTCATTAAAAAACACACATACAGACACACACACACAATCATGTGTAATGTAGATGGGTATCTCATTTACACCCAAGCTCCTTCAGAAAAACGTCTGCTGATGTTTCCAACTCTTAAATGTTTCTGCTCCTTTTCTCTTTTTTGTTCTTCTTAAATCATGTCCCTATCCTTCTAAATCTGTCAGTCCGTCTCCTGGTGCTTATCCGCTTCTCCCTATCGCCCTCTCTGATTCTCAAGAAAACAGGTGCAAAGGGGAGTGTCCACACACAAGCTGACAGTCACACACAGACACACACTTGATGCCTGAGGGCTTCTACAGCCTCGCCTTCCTCCTACTAGAACCTGTGGCCAAAGCATGCAGAACATTTCCTTCTTGTCCTTGTAGCTGCAGCGTCTTCAACTTCAAGAGCAAATATAGCTTATCATTCATATGAAAGCCAGAGCTGTGAAGCTCTCGAACAATCCACAACCAGTGTCAGTAACATGGCCAGTAGGCTACTCCAACATTTGACCTTTAATCAGTCAGGAAGAACTAACCAAGGGAGTTCCCTGCTTTTTTTACTCACTTTAAAACATTTTTGGCACTTTGTGGAAAATAGTTGCCATGCAGGTTTAAACATTAAGCTAAGTTACCAAAGGTTCATTCAAAAGAGACTTCACAGCCACACAAACATTTAATTAGTCAATTGTTAAATTAAAAAAACGGTTAGTTGAATTCTATGGAGCTGCACATTTTTATCAAACATCTGCAGGCAGTTAATCCGTACATCTGCTCATATTTCCCTAATTTGTAGCGCAATTGTCTGAATTGAGTATGAGCAGAAATGCAGGTTCTTGAAGTCAGTGCAGGAAGAACTCACTGAACCTACTTGGAGACGAAAATACGTTTTAAAAGTATCGATTGCTGCCAAAACAATGTCAAACGCAACAATGGCAACTTTAGATTTGGAAGGAGAGGTGACGTTAATAGTTTGGCGGCAACATTGTTCGCGCGCTCTTCCATTCAGTCGCTAATGAGAATGATAATTTGTGGCTCCTCTGATGACCCCGACCCCATTCAATAGTGACTTCTCCCAGGGGACGTGATTCGGGAGATCCCCGAGGGACATCCAGCCCTCTGTAGGAATGTTTTTTAACTCCAGAGAGGGAATCCCGCCAGTTTCTGGCAACTGATTCATAACTACTGTAATAGGCCTAGGCTATCTAAAAATGTCTTGGACTCACCTGTAGCCCATGCAGGTTGAGCGGTGAAGAGCAGTAATTCACGTTTACAAGTTTAAGCAGAGTTCAGTCCATAATCTGCTGATATGTCATTGTTGGGAACCTTTGCAACCGTGCAACCACAGGGCTCAAATTCTGCTGAACTCATCAATGTAGGATAATGCAAACTATTAGAATTGGATTTCTTTTCTCATATTTCTCAACATAACTTGTCTTCAGAGTCGCAGCTTTACCGTTTGCAGATTACAACATTTCAACATGGAAATAAAATAATCTCTTAGGAGTTTCTACACTCTGCTGGTCTCCCTTGATGCCTCGCGTTAACACCGGACCAGGCGCCTTTCTTGGCGTCCACGGGTGTGTGTGTTCGCCTCCTCACCTCCGCAGAGCGGCTGCTCGACCCGACTTGCCAGCGGGGATTTACTGGCTGGCGCTGTGCCCAGCCGCAGGCAGACTAGTTTGCTCGGTTCTCACGACCTCAGCTTCACAAAGGCATCTCTGAACTATTAACTCAGACACGAAGGCAGTAGGAACAACCGCAGAACCCACACATGCTGCCAACTTGTGTTTCAGTTTGTCTCCTCGCAGAAGGAAGCTGCTGAAGCATCACTGGCTGTCGAGTTTCGTTATGCCATTTACTGGCGGTGTCATCTCCAGGGCACCAGGCACTCTCGTGGGTGAAAGTGAGAACTCAAATATGCGAATTAACTATAGTCAGTCCAACTGTAGCTAATTAATACCGGGAGTTGAGCCAGTTATCGATGAACACGCAAGTCACGTATGGAAACTGTGGTGGAATAAAAACTAAAACTAAAACGTTTTGCAATTAAAATAATCAGTCAGTAATAATTTCCAGGCTTTCATGTGTGCACATCTACTTAATAATTCTCTATACTCTGAATAACACCTGCAAGCTATATACTTTAACAAATAGTAGCCTATCTCTGGATATAGGCTATAGTTGTGAAATAAATATTTAAAAAAATTCTTGCATCTATGTGCTGGTGGTCGGGACTTTAACACTTTCAAATCTTTCTTTTGGTCTGTGCCAGCCATGCGCAAACAAGGAGCGCCGGTGCAGTATTAAATGTTAAAGGGTTTTGACCGGATCACCAGTCTGTAACCTAATACCGAGCACAGGGGCCTGCTCACCGCAAATGGCTGCCACACGGCTCGCACCATGCCAAATGACACAGAAACATTGCCCTCAGTCATGGGCCCCACTAACGGGGAGAAGATAGCTGCGGAAGCTCAGGGATAAACAAGAAAGTGAAGAGGACTGTGGGTCGGAAGGAAGGGTTTCTAAACAGCGCTAAGGCCTCAAATTTACTTTAGGTTCGGTCTAATCTCTGTGTACATGCTCTCACGAGAGGGATTTAAGTTTTAATCAAGTTGCAAATTTTCCTTAACCTGCTACAAGTTTCGCTGCCCTGATGTTCATAATTGACCTGTGAAAGACAAAGCCTGAGTTCCTCATTCCTCCGGTCGTGGAGGTGTAGGCCCACTGAGTGGAATTGAACAATTGACACACAAAAGAAAGCGAGAATCCTTCCATATTCTCTATTCACCAGGGCAATCTGTTAGTGACATTAACCCCTGAGCACATTTCCCAGGCTCATGAATAGGGTTTAAGACTTCTTAAAGCTCCCGCTGCATACAGGATGAGACCCCTTTCAAACTTTTAATTACCTTTATAGCAATAGAAAAATACACCCCCATTGTCCGCAGGACCACTCTCCAAAAGGCCAGATGTAAGGAGCTCCCGCCAAACTGGTGACAAGGTGCCCACTTGAGACCTAAGGTAGGAGCTTAAAATGGAAAGATAATCGTTAAATTATCTAACAGCTGCTTCTCGGAGTGACTTTTATAGGCTACATCAAAATAATTAGACCCAAGCACTCCATAACACATTAAATAAAAAAGAGAAACAAAAAGACATGACAGAAACAGGACGGATTTCAGAAATGCCATTTATTAAAACAGTTTCCTCCCATCTTCATGTTTTCTTTTAAACACAAAACAATGTAGAATATAAAACACAGCTTTGGTATAACAATCAATAACACATCTGTACAAAACTAAACCTTTTTATAAAAAGTACTTCATAGCAAAAGTTTCCTAGTTTTCTTCCATCTGCATCTTTACCATCGGCATCCAAATGTTGGAATCAATAATAACTTATGGAAGAAAGAAAGAAACAAAGAAAGAAACAAAGAAAGAAAGCAAAATTGCCTTTTAAGGCAACCCCTGTTCCATAAAACGAAACATAAAGAACTACAGAAGGCATAAAGTGGTTAATTACCATCCCGTAGCGGAAAAGTCGCAGGTTGAACCCCGCAACAGTTGTGTGTGCAGTCAGTCTAACAGGAAAATTATGTAAACCGGTTTGAGTCTCTGAGTCTTTTAGCTACCAAGGCCGCCAAACAGGCTCGTTGCTATCTGACCCGGTGCTCACCCCGACTGGGCTCACTGCCTGGGAGCCCCCGGAGAAGGAAGTCATGCCATGGACCGGCGATGCTGCAGTCGGTGCTGAACTGCCGTGAACAGGACTGGCGTTAACCGCAACAGGCACTCCAGCGTTTGCGTAAAGGGGGATAACCGGGGCAGTAGCCGAGGCAAAGGCCGGGTTAGGGATCAAAAAGGCAAACTGTCCGTCGGTTGCAGGCACTAGCTGGAAGCCGCCAAAAACTTTAGGGGATACAGCCTCTGCTGGGCTGATTTTAGAGCCCATGGCACTGCTGATGGGCATAGTAGATGGAAGCTGCACATGGAGAGGCTGGGCCAGGTGCGCCTGCTGTGACGGCGTCTGCTGTGGGTAGTTCATGGACATCATCTGGCTCATGCAGCTGGACAGGTGGTTGAGGAGCCTCGATCTCACCTCCGCGTTGACCCCTTCTGAGGTGGACAAGAAGCGGGTGACCTCGTTCATGCACTCGTTGAATCCGGCTCTGTATTTACTCAGGACGGTGGCATCTGCTGAGAGCGCTGCTGGCAGGAGGGACGAAGACAGGATATTAGTGACGTCTTTGTGGCTCTTTTTTTACTCCCTTGCAAGATCGTGGTTTCATGCAATTTTCATGACCCAGTTGTAAGATTAAATTAACTTACCGCTCATCTGTACGCGCTGCAGGTTCCTCAAGTGCTTCACCGTCATCTCCAGGATGTCTGCCTTTTCCAGCTTTGAGTGTCTGGAGCTCTGCAGGAAATAGTGTCGAATACTGAGTCACATTCGTACACGTTTCATGCAAAAGACTGTAGAAAATGCGTCCACTACCCCCCTAAACACACACAACGTACATCTTTCTTGAGTGCATCCAGGATGAGAGTTTTAAGCTGTCCAAGGCTTTCGTTTATTCTCGCTCTCCGGCGTTTTTCCATGATGGGTTTGGACGACTGTAAAAATAAATAAATAATTAAATGAATAAATGAATAAATAAATAACATAAAACATTTGTTTTCAAATCTCAAATTTGCTAAATTCCCATTATGTCACATAGTTTTTGTGACCTATGTCACATATAAAAATGTTTACTGAGTGAAATATCAGTAAACACCATCCACGCTGAAATATTGTGAAATATTCGGACTTGTAAAAATGAAAATCCTTACTTTTCTGTGCTCGCTGGCATTCTTGGGCTTGTCCGGTGTGTGCGATCCGTTTGCAGGAGCACCGGCTATGGGGGATGCCGTTTGTTTTTCCATAGTGTCAGCAGGCATTATTGATCAAAGCAGGTAAAGTAACGAAAACAAGTAAATCCTCGTTGCGCAGAAAAGACTAAATCACTCGATGCCACTGTCGGACATATAAGACAGGCCTGACAGTCTGCGTCCCACCAAGGAGTCGGTGATGTGCCGCTTGTTATCACTGAGCTGTCATTCGAGTATGGGAGCGTGCGGCGCGGTGCGTCGTGCAGTGCAACTTTCCACTTCTGCCGCCGACACACGCCGCTGTGGTACTTATACACGGCTCGCGTGCTCCCAGTTCGTGTGAAACCCTCTCTGCATTCTTTCCCACACTCGCTTCAGCCAATAGCAGAGAGGACTCACCCATTGGGCGCGGGGCAGACCGCTGATTGGACAACACCCCCGCGGGCCGTCAGTCACGCGCTGCTCAATCAGCCCTGCAGGGACAAACAACAAAGCGGAGCGAGCAGCAGCGACCGGGCTGGGCTGTGAAGTGATAAGAGGGGGGAATGCGCTGGATGTTTGCTTCCAACTTTGCTCCTTGCTTGTCAAAAATGTTGTGTGTGTGCGTGCGTGCGCGCGCGTGCGTGTGTGTGAGTGTGAGAGAGAGAGAGAGAGAGAGAGAGAGAGAGAGAGAGTGAGACTGGTTCTATAAAGAAATAATGCACAGTCTGTTACAAGGCTGTGATTCTACTATCACGGTGTTTTTTATTCATTTGTTTATTTGTTATTCGAAAGATAGAGATCAGAGTTCTTGTCACATTGTGTTTTGGCTGCAAAAAAACAAAAAACAAACAGTACTCAGCAGTCAACAAGTTGTGCCAACAATGGTGTGCCATAAATGCCCATATCAATAATCTACCAATGGCGATGGAGTAAACTGAATAAATCAAATATCCCACGTCCCCAAACTTAAAAGCAAATACACTGCTTATCTATTTTAAGACTCCTCTTGCACCTCCAAGGAAAATACATCTGTACTGGCACGCGAGGTGGTCCGCAGCAGCACGCACCGAGCCAATGGCATGCAGCCACATTATGCAAATAAAGCAGCACGCTCTCTGATTGGCTGCGCGACAAGTTCTGTGTCAATCATCCCAGAGCGGGAGCTGATCAAAAGGAAGAGGAGGAGCGGAGGGGCCACATCTGTCCGCGTGCCATTCACGCACGGTCTTCTTCAGTCTGTGCCGAGCACGTGCCAAAACTTGCAGATTACAGCTTGTAGACCAAGGAATATATAAAGGCTGGGAATATTGGCTCTATTTGAATAGAACAGAAGAGCTACACTAAGGGATGTAGAAGGTTGCGATCGTCTCTGGTTCGTGCTCATGTCATTTCATCAGATTTGTGGGAAATTTCAAACAACATTCAAGTAAACGACGGAAAATAACGTTTTAGAATTTTTAACAGCAGGTATTTTTGTCAGCGGCTTTCATAGGATCGATTTTAAATATGAGGAAGCAGGTTATTAAATGCATTAACTGGAACACAGAGACCTTTAAATCAACACTTTAGTCTACATGTTTCGTCCATTAGACGTATGTGGACGAGGGTTGGAGCAGTGCGCCATCTAGTGACCAACCAACTTAAAAGTGGGTTTCATGAAGTGTAACAAAACACATTAGCACGTGCACTCAGTGCTTATTTCTAACAAATATTACCAAGGTCAGAAATCATAATGCCTTTACATTGATAGAAAGATTTAACTTTGAGTTATAATTTGATTATTTATTTATTTACACAGTGATAGATAAATTAGGTTAAAGTCTAAGTAATAAGATACTTTATCACCACTTTCTCAAGGTGACCAGAGGGTGGCACATCTCTGCATACACGGAAACAAGGTTGTTATAAAAAATATTCTATCATGTATCATGATCAATGTTTTGTTTTGAAAGTCAATAAGTGGAAAACAATAACTTTAAAAAAAGTAAAATGCATTTAAATGATGTAAAGTGGAAAATGTAGGAACATGAAACAAATAAAGATGCTTTTCATACCAATAATGTTAAGAATTATTTAGAAGAATTATTTAATCTCTCCATTATATCTCTCCATTGTATAGCTAAACATTACATAAGTTTGATTTTCATTTCTATTTAAAAGCATATACTTTTTCAGATAAACTGTGTGTGTTTGTGTTATTAAGGACTTCCACAGAGACAGGTTGATAGTGTCAAAATCTTTTATTAGGACCAGGAATAAAGTCACTAGCAGGCTGCTAGATCCAGAGTCAGGAAACTCTTGCTCTTTCAAGGAAGCCAGGTGAGTTGTGACCGGGGAGAGGAGAAAGGGAAAGTCCATTTGAGCAACGAGGTCCGACAGGGAATGAATGAGATCCTGGTGAATATATGGCATGGCAGTAATTGACAGCAGGTGTGGATGATTAGTAATCAGGTGAGTTAGAGCGGGG
>JBBBVT010000014.1:14851340-14865640 GCA_037177035.1 Craterocephalus eyresii
ATATATGGCATGGCAGTAATTGACAGCAGGTGTGGATGATTAGTAATCAGGTGAGTTAGAGCGGGGATATGGAGAGGAAGTGGGTGTGTACATTGCAGAGACTGACACAGGTGTAAAAGTATGTGTATGTGTGTGCATGTATTAAATGTGTTTTTTAAAGATACAAACAAATTTGGAACAGAATGAGTCCTTCAGAGGTAAGGAGTATGAATGAGGGTTTGACAGGCTGTGTAGGGACAGAGTTAAACAAAAGTGAATAATGTTCTTCAGTTGAAAATTAAAAAAGGTTTGATGATTTT
The DNA here is from genome assembly GCA_037177035.1 of Craterocephalus eyresii. NCBI lineage: Eukaryota > Metazoa > Chordata > Actinopteri > Atheriniformes > Atherinidae > Craterocephalus > Craterocephalus eyresii. The sequence goes on from JBBBVT010000014.1 coordinate 14,851,640, forward strand.
ATCACTTTACCCTAAGCGCTGTATTAAAAAAGATGATTTAGTGGTGGAAATTATTGGGTATTTTATGCTTTGAGCTCATTTTATGCTTTCATGCAGCCTGTTATTCAAAAAGGCACAGCTATTGCAAATCATACCATGTGTTATGAGTATTGTAGTTGAGCATCACTTCGTGTGAGAGGATGACACCTTGCATGTATAACTGATGTGAAAAGTGCCTGATGTAGTCTTGCTAACACATCCTGTAAAAATAATGTGACATAATAAATATGTTTAATTATCAACAATGAGGTATTTAAATAAAAAAACAGGCCAACATGTAATTCTCTCATTATATACTAAGGCATACTGTGAAAAGCCAAAAAAAATCTTGTTAATTATGTGCAGCATAAATATTTCACCTGCAGGACAGGATGCATTTGGCACTTGGATATGGTACAACACTCCAACCCATCCAACCTCCCAGTTGGGGCAATTTAGCCTCTAAAATGTAAAATAACAGTCAGGTTGTAACTTTCTCACAAAATTAAATGACACTGTAATTCATCGAGCTATGTTTGTTTCATGTCTTTCAATACAAATCAACAAGTCCTTATGTGAGTAATTCAATGGGTTTTCCTGGATGAACATTGATACTGAATGATGTCTACTAGCCTTGGAGAAGCATTTGTTCCAAATTCATGAAGGATGCCTTCAGAGAATATGTTGGTTAATGGACATTACAGTATTATAGCTATATAATATAGAGCATCATAAACTAGCTAACAGCTCAAATTAGACTAAAATATATACAGTATTACTTTTTAACTTCTCATGTGCTTGAAGAAGCAGCTCCACTGTGAACATAACTGTTTAGGTTATGTACGTACTTGTTTGTGCACCAGGCTTGTTATTGGAAAATTGCACTAGGGGGTGCATGAGAACATGGTTCTAAAATGGGGGTCATAGAGGTTTGGGAACCACTATGACCCCCAGGTAAACAAATGTATGGTGTTGAAAACATTACTTCTGTGCCTTAGCAGAGGTATACAGGTAGCTGTTGCACTATGATATTAACGTATGTTGAAATAAAAAACCCTACATAATTATCCTTCTGCAAACCAAGAACATTGAGCTCATCTAAACAAGTACAATGAGCTTGTAGTCGATGTTGAGAACAGGGCAGCAAAAAAAAAAGAAAAACAGCCAGCAGGAGTATCATTGTTCCACTTCTATAAATAGCTACGTTTGTTTAGAGCAGTGACAACACACAATCGAACTTAGGTGTAGACCAAATAATTCCCCACTCCCAAGTGAATCCTGATGTGGTCATTGAAGTGTGAAAATAGTGAGGAGAGGAAGTTCCACAGGTAGCATCATCGTGAAACATTTTGGTTACCTTGCTGCCATTCCTCCAGCTCATACTGGAAAGATTCTGGTTTGAACACCGAAATAAAAACGGAAACCCCAAGACGTCATAAATTTGTTGTTGCTCCATTGTTCACTTGAACAAGCTGTTTTTGTACTTAGCCAGATTTTCTTTTTTTTTTTTCTTGGTCAGTGGTTGTTTGGGAATATTGCACCATGCAAGCAGTTGTTGTAACTGTGTGGCATTGTCCAGGTGGTTTTAGTCAGCTTGAGGAAAGTGCTGAGAGAAAACAAACCAAACCAAATCAAAGTCTAGAATTCTAGAATTCTCTGTCCAATCAACCAAGTCCCTTGTATAAACCTGGTGAATGTGCCTTTGTATGAAGGCAGAACTGGAAAACAAACCTTTAAGGGATAACAAATCAGCTTTTTTTATTTGCTTAATGCATGTAGTGTTTTTGTTTTTTGAAATGATACATTATACATATTTATGTGACAAACAAGACAACGCTTTAAAAAGATGGTTATGAAAGAGTTTAACTCTCTGGCTGTCCAAAACAGTCAGTGTGTTGACATTCAGTTGTGGGTGTGTGATACAGCAAGTCAATGTTTCATCAAAATTAGCCAAAGACACAGAGTTATAAGGTCGGAAATTAATTGTGATTGTGTGATGCGCAATATCTTAAATGCACCCCTGCCAGTGACATCACACATCTGACTTTTGTCGACAACACCTGGAGTATTTAAGGGGCACAAACGCTCAGTCCCAAACTGCCCCATACACACTACCCCTTCCTAATTGACTGCATTAATCATCAACAATTATTTTAATTCGTTTTAACTGTTTGTTTGGTTTTTAAATTGTTTTATAGGACATGGCAGAGTTTGTCTGGTGTGCCTGGGATGAGTGGTCTTCTCTCGCTTCCCCTGTGGTGGTAATCACATTCATCTTCTTTTAAACTGCAGTGGTTGTGGTGTGTATGTGAGCTTATTTTATCAGGTGTGTATTGTGCCACAGTGCAGAGCATTTACTGGCACTCCCCTTTTCAGACTCCCTTTTATGGTGTTATCCCCTGTGTGGATCTGTCTTGTTTTTAAATGGAGGCCTTTTTTGGTAGTTTCAAAATAACATTTTGAGCATTTTAATTTGTTTTATTTTTTTAACATAAACCTGCCCACATTTAAAAAAAAATTTGTGCCATTATTTAACATCTAGTCTGGGATGGCTACAATCCATTTAACATGTAACAGTGATTGTTTTAAAGGATAAAACCTGGGATTTGATTAACAAATACATCTGAAATCAAAGACACAACAGCTGCTTTTAAGTCTGTGACACAATAAAAATCACAACAGTGAATCTAAAAGTTCTGTCCGTGAGCGTTATGCGGTAATTATTGCAAATCAGTAATTATATAATTACAAATTCCAAGGATACAAAGATGTCATGTTAAAATCTCTAAACTGACGACAAAGTCTTTAATCATCTCTTGGCTAGGAGTAGATGGCAGAAAGCTAATTCTAATAAAACTATGTTAAGCCCTGCATGAGTCCAGTCTCAGATCAAGTAAAAGTCATTGTTCAGTGGCTCATGTCCCCCTTCATGGGTGAGTTCTACTCTACTGGGGCGTGCTAGTCACTTGGTTATCCAGGATCCTGGGTCTCAAGGGCCAGCTGTGTGTGCTTGGGTTCACATCCTTTTTATTTGCTTTTGGATTGGCCCAAATGAAGCAGAGCTAATTCTACAGAGTGCCACAGAGATTACACAACACTCCCTGCAGCAGTGGAATTACTTGGATTTTTAATTTGGGAAGTCTGTATAGGTGAAGGAGCACCTGTTGAATCTGATCTGAAGTTAGAACAAGTTTTGAAACTCATGTTTTTTTTAAACCCCATCCATCAGTAATCCCCCTTCTTTGTTACTGCATTTCAAAGATATAGACCCAGAAAACAAAGATTTCTGTTTCAATTGGAAAAAACAAAACAAACACAGAGTGACTTTACCATTAACGCATCATCTGCTGGTCTGAGGAATGTGGAGAACAGAAAGTGCTGATGATCAGCATTCACCAGACAAGAGCAAGAAGTAGGCTATTTTCTTTTGACTTGGCTTTATGAGGAAGAGGTATGCAGGAGATGTTGGAGGAGATGAAAGTGCTCAAAAGCTGTGTTTGCAGATTTAGAGTGAGTTCAGTAGTCTGTTGTCCACATTCTCTCAGAGCTCAGCAGCTCCTTTTGACTGCTGTCTGCTTAATTTGTTGTTGTACAATGAGTCTGTGCACTTCTCTAAATCCATGTGCAGAATGCAGACGGAGAGTCAATTATATCTGTATTAGCTGGTGTTGGCCCGGCAATCCCTTTATACACACTGCCAAATCAAGTGCTATAGGAGATGTGTTTGCAACAATGAACCCTCAACACTGAGAGGTTACAATGCCCGTTTTTGGTGGCTTTTGCTTTATTTCGGATGCTGCAGCTGTTTCAGAGCGGAAACAGAGAAACGTTTCAAAACAGGATGCTGCTAAACCAGTGGAATCATCACTTTGATTAGAATATCACTGATCGCTGCAGCGTGGGCATCCACATGCAGGAACTCAGGTGTAGCACTTTACTTATTTCTGTATATTATATTATATTGATATTGCTGTGTTATTTGCCATCTTTCGTTACTTTTAACTAAATGCAGTGATACAAAAGTAAGCTTCACTTTTAAATAAAATTTTGCCACTTCAATGCACCATGTAGCAAGTTTGGAAGACAGGACCAAGTTTTACCTGAGAACGTATATGAGCTTATGTAAATTGCTTACTTCTGCCAGTTCACACCTTGCACGTGTGAAATAGGGAACTTTTTCAAGGTTAATACACTTATTTATCTTTGACTAACATCTTTTCAAGATATTGTGACAACTGCTTAAAACGCAATATGAATACTTCCTCTTATCAAGACGGAAATCTGGAAACAATCATTTGATATCCTGTTTCCACATTGGAGCTGACAGCAGGACTTAAAGGTCCTGTTAGTACCAAGTGTGGTGCTGTGAAACAAGTAAAGCCAGAATCCTGACACCGGCAGATCTAATCTTCTAAGTGAAAGGACTCCTGCAGTAGCTGCATTCACGGCTCACTCTGAGGAGAGGGATTTGCAGAATCTGCAAAACTCCAGCCATTATGGTTCATCATGGAATATGATTAAATGTTGAAGAATTAAGATTAACACATTACTGTGTGACAGTAAGAGCACTTTTCCTTGCAGATGTTGGCAAATGACCTGAGTGGACTTTCCCCTGCTAAAGTGAGATATTTCATGGGTTGTTGCCATAGGGATTTTCCAACTCTGGGAGTGGCCAGATGAATTAAAGTTTTTTACACCCATCATTTGAGTTCATATTAAAACAGCTATTTTCCTGTTCAGCTTCTTCATGTTTGATGTATTACCAGGACAGCAGGGTGCTTTAAAAGAAGTCAGCATTTGAATAAATTAATATGAATCAGGGAATATTTCTCATGGCCTTACCGGGGTGCGTGCATTGAGTGAAAGGCTTTAAAGCTGCATGTTTGCACCACAAACGTGAGGGAAAGTACAATTTTTTTTCACAGACTTTTATTTAATTCTTCCCTAATCTTATTACTCCCCTAGCTGTTTTCATACCTGCAGGGGGATAAAAAGCCTGTGATCAATTATATTTGCCTCACTTTTCAAGCAGCTTGTTGTCATTTTGCCATCTGCAGACCAGCATGTCCAGTACAATGTGTGTATTCACCGAGCCTCATGGCTTTCTGAACAGAGAGAGACCCTTTTCTCCTGCTTCTCACCCTGATTCAAGGCTTTCTTCTCCCTTTTAAGTGGGCTGTTGATGAGGTTAGTCTAATCAGATTAAGTCAACTCACATTGATCTCTGCAGTTTGTTTTCCTTCCAAAGGCGTCCTGACATCTCTTATACTTTTCCTTTATCCTCCTTTTTGCACTTTTCATCCCGGCTTCCACCCAAAAAACCCCTTTCAGCAGAGATCCCAATGGACTCCTTTATAAACAGCCGTTCCCCAATGATATAGGTTATTTAGAATGGGTCACTAGACCGCAATACACGTAAAAGGCCTTTAAAGTTGTGCAGTGACGCATTTGGACATTTCCACTGGTGTCTGTGTGAAAGCCAGAGATTAGGTAAACACAAAGCATTAAATTGAATTCTGGAAATCGCTGGAACCTTTAATTTGATTGCATGATAAATGTTTGAGCGATGTTTTGTAAACTACAAGACTAATGCAATCTCCACTTTTATCTACAGAGTAGTGCTTTCATTGCTCACTTGTTAAATTGTTTTTTAGTGAAATAACTAGGATTTATTGTTTGTGACTGCAATACACCGAAGATAACAGCAGTAATTAGCTCACCATGTTAGTGTCATTCTCTTGAATAAAGTTCTGGGTTAGTCCATTTTGCGCATTTAATTTGTCATGTTGGTGTCGGCTCTTCTTACATTATGAAAGTAATTAATCGTACAAGCATAAATGTTTACTAAAATTTTATAAACATAGTTAAGAACACATCCACCACAAGTATCTGGTAAAAATATCTGAAGTCGTCATCAGCAGAGTGCTGACACTTGATCCCCCCAAGTTATACCAGCCATACAAAAACAATGAACACAATGAGTACAGAGGAGGAGGGCTTTTCAGATTACTTCAGAGTCCCCCCTTTCCTTGGAAGAGACATGGTAGCCCACTGACTGAATGGGGGTTGCAGCAGCATTTCAAGCTAATGGATCTGAGAGACTGTCCACATAATTACATTACCGCATTTCAGCAGGCCTTTGAGCTCCACGCTGGCAGCTCAGACACAGCACACCACTTCATTCACAGCTCCACAGTGGAATTCACTATGACAGATATGGCCCTTTTGGGCACCCTTGAACAAGATTGCACCCCATGAGACTGACAACCCCCATATCCCTCCGCATACAAGTTCCTTGGTTTAAAATAGAGGGTAGGTAGGCTACTCAAAGACAAAAGACCAAATGTGGAAAGTGGAGATTATCAAAAGTTTGACTGAGTGTCACACAAGTTCCGCCTGAATGCAACTGTGTGTATTTAATTAAGCCTGGTTCCATTTTTCCTACTGACTTGCACAGCGTATACAACAGATTTAGCTAAATGCTTGAATGGCACAGGATATTGCTGGTTTTGGTCAGTCAATCCCAATTTATGATTGCACAACAAATACTATTTTTTGTCTTCGTTGATTTGACCTTGATGTTGGCAAACTCATGTTTTCATCCTTAAATATAGCAACTATAACTGTAAAAGCTACAGGGAAAATCATTAAAGGGATTTCTTTTCTTTAAATTTCTTTACATAAAAGGTGATTATGATTGCAAACAACAAATATACTTAGAGAAAAATGAGGCAGAAAATGTCCTTTTTTGATCTTTTGGTCTAAGTTGAGCTTGTGTCTAATCCATTCCACCCAAACCAAACACATCTAAAAGGAGAACAGGATTTTTCACAGGCTGTGGTGAATAAGTCAAACAGACAAACACAATGTGGAAAAAGGGATATTTGTTGCTGCATTAACATACCGGCTCTTCAGTCAGTTTGGATTTATAAAGAACCCTTCCAAACCCTCACAGGGCAAATTATTCAAATTTAGACTGATGTCCTCTCAATTCGTGACCAAATTTCTGCACAAAAGTCACAGTCTATCTATGCCCACAGACCAAGTGGAAAATCCCTCAAACACAAAGCAGCAGTTTTGAGATTTTCCCTCTTGATTTTATACCATATTAAATGTGCCATTGATCTTTTTGTCCAGTTTTGTTGACCAAAGAAATGCTTTGCGCTCTCCTTTTTCTTCACTAAAATGACTCCTTTTATGTAAGGGCAAAATCAATGCAAATTAATCCTTTATTCATTTCCCTGTGAATAATTTGAGTCTTTGCACTTTTGTCTGGAGCCTGTGAGCTAGACAAAATCATAAGAAAGGTGGAGAATGTGAACGTTGATTGGCCAGTGGAAAGAGAGATGACCCCGCTCATGGGTGACAAAGACTCCTTTATGGAGTTGGTGTGAAGCCATGAAACAGGGGTATTCCACTCTGAGTGACCAGCACCACGGGAGATCCAACATGTGCGAAGATGGTGCCCCAGTAAAAACAAGTCTTTTTACGCACATAAAGGAGGTTAGAGAATCAAAAAGAGCCATAATCTTTGCCTATTCTGAAATGCAGTTTCTGAGGGATGTGATGAAAGGATGGCCAGAGGCTGTGTGGCAGACTGTTTGTGACACCCATGGATTTATAATCAACTCCTTATTATCAGATCAGGATTTCTTTTTAAAAACTTAAATTTAATGTAAATATCGGGTGCATATTTATTATGTATATTCTTATCAATATCAATAGATGGCCTACCTGGACATTTAATTGTGAATGAAAATGCAAAAGAAAAAAAATTTGTTTTAGCACTTTGTGCAGAAGCAAGTTTAAGTCTGGACACATTTTTAATTATATATATTCTGCAAACTAGGCATGATAGTTTGTGTATGTAGTGGGGTGGGTGCATGTAATTGGGTGTGTTATGAGTAAAACCTTGTGTTTCAATATGTGAAAATTGGTGTTATTATCATGTTAACTGTGCTGCCGGTATGTATCAAAAGTGCTCTGTAAATAAATTTAAATGTGATAAGTTTAAATATATTTAAAGGAAACCAAGTTCTTGAGCTTAAATATCAAAAACTGCAAATTCTTTAAAGAAACTAAAAACATAGTTTGATGCAGGGGAACAAATGAAAATTGATGGAGTTTTGACTGTATCAGATGGATCTTCCCTTGAAATCTGGTTTAACAAAGCTACTTTTGTTACTACTTATACAGTTTTCCTCATCAACATAAGGACAGACTCCGGCAGAAGATGCTGACTTTGTAAGATCCTTGACTCAGTCCTTTATATCATAGTTTTCTCCCTGAGGCTGAGCTCAGCATTTCCTCACAAAGCCTGAGGAAATCCAAAGGATCCAGACCACAGCAGAACACGTTTCTGGGATACTTTCCAAATCCTGGCTAAAATAGTGTGTTGATTATTGCTGAAATCATCCCAATCTAGCATTTCATCCAAAATGGCTTATAGCACTTCCACACTTGTGGTCACGTCCAACATCATCCCACCATCAAAGTCTCGACTGAATCCTAACCACCACCGCCCTTCCTTTCCCCTGTGATGTGGAGATTCACACACTTCACAGCGAGTACCCTCCCTTCAACTTTTATTTTGGGCCAAACACTGCAGAGGAGACGATTTGTGTCTTTGAAAACACACGTATCAATCACATCAAACGGCCAGGAAACAAAAGTCCAGGCTGGCAGCATCAGATAAACGCTCCTATTAGTCACTGCGCTCTCTTGTATCACATCACAGATGAAGGAGGGCTTGTTTATTCTGGAATATCTCTCACACTGTAGAGGCAAAAAGAACACACCGCCTGGCTCATTCAGACAAACAAGTGCAGTACTGTGTGGTCAGTTACAATAAACGAAGATCAAAGAGCACAAAGTGGACTTCTGTTTCATAATGCACCATGTGGCACAACCTTTTTTCTTTGCAAGGCCCTCGCACTCGATCTTCCCACACTCGTATACAAATTCACCATTAATAAGGTCTGAAAAGTTTGATTTTCAGCTCTCGCTCTTGTGGTCCTCGTCCTTGTCCCATCCCCAGCCCCCCGCCTGGTACTGACCCAGCCAGCACACCCCCTCTGCCCCCTCTATGGCCCCCGCCAGCCCTGGGAAGAAGAGGCCCATGCAGGGGCTAAAACTGGGGCTCATTAGCAGCGCCCACCTGGAGGCTGGATGGGGGCTGACAGGGGACCAGGGGGCCAAGGCCTTGATCTGTTGGCTGTGAGCAGAGTAGTGGCACACAGCAGGGACAAGACTGCGGCAGCATGGTGCTACACAGCGCAGAACACCATCAAACATTCAGCGCTTCAACGGCCAGCTTAATCTGAGTAATTGTTCCCTGAGTAAAGACACACCTCTCTCTGTCTAGCTCCCTTTCAACTCGTAAAAGTCACACAGGCACATTATGGCTGTTTGTCTTGATGGCATCACCGCAACGCAAACAGTGTGTAAAACAATTATGGAAACCAGTACCTTTTGTGTTCTTTGAAGTCCGAAGACCAAATGTGAATTAAAATCTCATCAGCAGCTCATTGCTGCCTCTCCTTCATCATTCTGACCAACAAATCTCAGCCTGGTTTGAGGGATGTTGTTTGCTGTGAATGAGCGTTTTCTCTGTCAGATGTGGGTTTGGCGAGTTGATGTTGACTTATGCTTGTTGGTTTGTGTGTTTGTAACATGACTGTCTGACCTGAACTCCTGTGGCCTGTCATCCCCCGTCTAAGGAGAAACAAAGGGATTCCATTGAGAGAGCGGTAAGTCTCCTGAGTCATGTGGCTCCGATCATTCAGACGGCATCCAAGGAGCATCCAAGCATCAGGGCTTGACAGCACAGCAGGGGTTTAGCCTTACAGATACACAAAACTTTGTAATGATTTAAGGTAATCATTTAGAAATAGGATTGAAATAGGATGTTATCAATAAAATTATTTGTACACATCTGAATATTGACCTTATTTTGTTTTGCAGTTTGTTTTTAGTCTTTTTTTTTTTTTATTAAACTTAGCTTGCTTGTGCAGTTTGGTTCAGTTGTAATGTTGATATCAGGACTGTGGCAGCCAGATCTTCTGCAGCATCCTTATTCTTCTTATAATGGAGACAGTTCTTCATGGCTGTATATTTGGGTTTAATTGTTGTTTTGCAGAGTGAACTTAAGACCAGTCTTTCTAATTTAGATGTACAATGGATACGTTTCTGAATGTGAATAAAACCTCAAATAACACTTGAATGAAGTCCAATGTTTAGCAGTACTTAAAACAATCCCTGATGTTCTTCATCATGTCAATGATGCATTGTGTTAACTACAAAGAGGAAAATGAGGGTGGGAATACCAAAATTAAAGCAATTACATCTCATTTCCAAATGAATACGCGTGTATTGCTTGCTTTTTAGAGAGATACGTTTTTCAAAATATATTAGTGATTAATTTATAAAAGAAAACTAAACTGTCTTCATATAACTGTTTTCACTGCGTATATAGATTATAAATTTTTTTGTAACTTTCGAAATGTTCTAATTATGCAGAATGGCAGTTTATAAAACACAACTTCTTGATTCAGACTACTTATCAGGACATTTTTTCTTTGAATGCACAAAGACACAAGGAAATGACAAATGAGAGAGTTTATAGATTAAAGAAACCAGCCAAGCAGGATAGCTGAACTGCCTGACACATGCATGGTGTCCCATGTACTGCACAGAGGCTGGAAGTCCTCATAGTAGCAAGCCTGGGCTTGAATCCCAGCCTGTGGCTTTTTACTGTATATGTAATCTCACACTCTGCTTTCTTATCTTCAAAGACCAGTGTTGGTCAATCTTCAGTAAAATAAAATGTCAGTGTCATATTAAAAAAGGAAGAGTATAACTTTTATCTAGATCTACATTTGTCATAGTTTATGTCTCCGAGGTTATTTTTCTTTTAACTTTATTTCACTTTACCTTTATATCGCACTCTTTTATGTCAGGTTTAAAGTGCATGGGATATGCTTGGAACAAACATGGGATGACTCAAAATAAGTCTTCTTAAATCTTACACACACACTCCTCAATGCCAAAATAACAGCAAGAACCAGCAGCAACAAAAACCAACAACAAAAACAGCATCTGAACACACCTCAAAGATTACATCCAACTGTCAACTAGGATACATGTGCAACTGAACTTAACTCTCCTGCACAGTGGTGGTCAATGTTTTTATAACAACTGGAGGACTTCATCTTAAAATAAAAACAACTAAAACGCTGGTCAACGCAGAAGAATTTATGTAGCTTGCCTATGTGTAGGGAGATCTTTGTTGCAATTGACAATGCTTGGCGTATTGGGTGGTTGGCAGGAAAAAACAGAGCAGAAAAATAGGGAGAAACTGTGCTAACTGGATGAAATAATGGATTATCCATCAATGCTGAACAGCAAATCCACGTGGTCGCTCTTATGCTGAATCAGCTGTGAAAAAGCCATTGATGGGGTCCAGCGGTGTAGAAGATTAATTAAATGCCTGAATGTAAGCAGAGACAAACACTGACCTACACTTAAGATGTTGATAGCTAATTATTGGCTTGGTGTATGAGGACCATAAGGCTAAGTATTAACCTAAGTATTTTCTAACAAACACTGAGGCTACCGTCTTCCTTCTCCACACACAGACACAGCATGTGCAGCTGGTTTGTTTTTTTGGGGGTGGCGTTGGCAGAATTTTATGTCCTTCAAAGTTCAGGTGAAACAGGCAACAGAGATGTCTTGGACAAACAAAAATTATCACCATTCGTCAACAAAAACCTCCGTAATCTCAGAGTTGTCCCAGCAATTTGAAGTTCAACCAAGTGCATTGTGATACTTCCGGTCCTCGTAATAGTTTACTGAACATTTTCTGCAAATATGTAAAAAGTCCTATTAGCAAGGTTAGCACATTGTCTTACAAGCAATTTGGAGAATTTCTGTTCTTATTTCAGCATTTTAACTAAGGAGATAGCGGTTCATACAGTGATTTTCCAAGCCAACGAACCATGTGTTGTTCCTTTTTCTATTTGTTTAACAAAAATTTACATCTCCAAACACGTTTCTGTCGAAGATCGCATGCCTGAAGTCTGTTGAGTGAAACTGTAGAATCAATTTTGTGATGAAAACAAAACCTCAGATCCTGGGAAACAGTGAGTATTTGTTCTGTCAGATCAAACAGGAAGAGTCTGGGTCGCTGGTGATGAATATGAACAATGGATTGGTCATGATGACTGGTAAATCTCAGTCACGGACCACCACATCAAGGACAATTAGCATCAGCTTGACTCACCAGGCTCACCCCTTAAGCAGGATGAAAAAAGTGACCTGCTGACTAAGCACATTCCACCTGCAGCTAGCAGTTCAAAGAGTTCCCATGATGATCACCCTCTGCACCTCATTGCTCCACCGCTATCCGGCAAACCAGCAGCCCCAAGGCAAAGCTCACCCCGCTGGACACTGTGGGTGACAGTGCTCCATCAACAGCATCTCAGCCCATTCACAACACACAGAATCACTTTGACCGCTACCTGCCAGCTAAGTGCCTCAGGTGATATCTGAATGGGTTTCACTTTAAAATGAGCACCCCCCCCAAACCCTCCCACCTCTTTCTCTCTCTCTCTGGGATAACATAAGAGGGGGCAGCATATGGCTGGCTCGGATGAATTCCCCTACTGTTTCAACATACTCTTATTAGCCTTCAGGGTGATTGGAACTTCACACTCCTCTTTACTAGATTAAGTCTAATAATCTCCCAGTAACGAGACCTTAAATCCGGAGCGGTAAAACACTGAGCCGCGGGCTTCACCAAAGCTCTCGGCAAGCAGTTTTGCCATAAACACTTTATTTTATGACTGCAAATAAGAGTCGCGTTCCTCATCAGCTTTTTGTTGATCTACAAGTGGATAGGGAGATAAATTTAAGAAACTGCACAAATGCAAAGACGGATGGACTGGACTAGGGTGACATTTACATGAGAATGTTATTCTGAGAGCTACAATAGGCTTTTAGTAATTGTTCTCATAGTATCGCATAGAAATAATGTGCCTTTTCTGATTTGTATTTTAAACTTTTTAGAAGTCTTTGTATGTTGTTACAATGACATGTCACTTGGTTAGATGCAAGTATATGAAGGGGTATCATACCTTCAGAAAGTGTGAAATAAAACACGAAACCCCCACATAATCATCTGCAGCACAGTTTGCAAGTTATCAGCATGTTTTTTCATGAGACAAGGTTTGGAACGTTTAGTATAGCGTGTTTGATTCAAAGCTGAATTAAAGCATCAGGCTTTGTAAACAAGAGGTTTGCAACCTGTTTGATTATTAAGCTGCTTAATTTTCCTGCCTAAAGCAGATTTCTGCTATCCACAGCAGTTATCTATGTGGGCATGTTTGTGGTCTTAATTGGTGGAAGTCCTTGTTGGTTAGTCTCTCCAACATTTTGATCCAGCACGAAAGACATAAGTGGCTGCACATCAAAATAAAGAGAAGCTTTTACCCTGTCACCAAAAAGATAGAGTTTTGTTTTTGTTAAACTCATGCTGTAAGTAAGTGACTCCGATTCATTAAATTACACAGTCATTTAGCTGATCCTTTTATCCAAAGTGACTTAAAACCATGTTTTACTTGTGCTACCAACACTGGACGTGAGGAGGGTAGGATGTCTTTCCAAAGGACTTGACAGTTGACTGTGTTGGGAGTGGGATTTGGACCACCACCCTTCAGATTACTGAATAACCTTCCCTACCAGCTGAGCCACTTCCCCTGTCAGATTTCATATCTCATAACCTGAAAATGATCACAAACTGTCTTTCAGTTGACCAGGCATGGACATGATCATTTACATTGGGTATTTCAGTGTCTTGAAATCATCTTGCCAAGAATCTTCAACTCATTTATCATCCATTCATCCATCAATCCATCCATTCATCCATCCATCCATCCATCCATCCATCCATCCATCCATCCATCCATCCATCCATCCATCCATCCA